>CM060964.1:2310625-2899065 GCA_030765045.1 Tenodera sinensis
CTACTCCATAGTTGGAGCACAGTGTAACATAACTCAGCATGTACTTTTACCTAGAGCCAGACTACTCTATAGCTGGAGCACAGTGTAACATAACTCAGCATGTACTGTTACCTAGAGCCAGACTACTCCATAGCTGGAGCACAGTGTAACATAACTCAGCATGTACTGTTACCTAGAGCCAGATTACTCTATAGCTGGAGCACAGTGTAACAGAACTCAGCATGTGCTGTTACCCAGAGTCAGACTACTCCATAGTTGGAGCACAGTGTAACATATCTCAGCATGTACTGTTACCTAGAGTCAGATTACTGCATAGTTGGAGCACAGTGTAACATAACTCAGCATGTGCTGTTACCCAGAGTCAGACTACTCCATAGTTGGAGCACAGTGTAACATAACTCAGCATGTACTGTTACCTAGAGTCAGACTACTCCATAGCTGGAGCACAGTGTAACATATCTCCGCATGTACTTTTACCTAGAGTCAGACTACTCCATAGCTGGAGCACAGTGTAACATATCTCCGCATGTACTGTTACCTAGAGTCACACTACTCCATAGTTGGAGCACAGTGTAACATAACTCAGCATGTACTGTTACCTAGAGTCAGATTACTGCATAGTTGGAGCACAGTGCAACATATCTCAGCATGTGCTGTTACCTAGAGACAGATTACACCATAGTTGGAGCACAGTGTAACACAACTCAGCATGTACTGTTACCTAGAGTCAGAATACTCCATAGCTGAAGCACAGTGTAACATATCTCCGCATGTACTGTACCTAGAGTCAGACTACTCCATAGTTGGAGCACAGTGTAACATAAATCAGCATGTACTGTTACCTAGAGTCAGATTACTGCATAGTTGGAGCACAGTGTAACATAACTCAGCATGTGCTGTTACACAGAGTCAGATTACACCATAGTTGGAGCACAGTGTAACATAACTCAGCATGTGCTGTTACCTATACTCAGACTACTCCATAGCTGGAGCACAGTGTAACATAACTCAGCACGTACAGTTACCTAGACTCAGACTACTCCATAGCTGGAGCACAGTGTAACATAACTCAGCTTGTACTGTTACCTAGAGCCAGACTACTCCATAGTTGGAGCACAGTGTAACATAACTCAGCATGTACTGTTACCTAGAGCCAGACTACTCCATAGCTGGAGCACAGTGTAACATAACTCAGCATGTACTGTTACCTAGATTCAGATTACTCCATAGCTGGAGCAGAGTGTAGCATAACTCAGCATGTACTGTTACCTAGAGCCAGACTACTCCATAGCTGGAGCACAGTGTAACATAACTCAGCATGTACTGTTACCTAGAGTCAGATTACTCCATAGTTGGAGCACAGTGTAACATAACTCAGCATGTACTGTTACCTAGAGTCAGATTACTCCATAGCTGGAGCACAGTGTAACATAACTCAGCATGTACTGTTACCTAGAGTCAGATTACTCCATAGTTGGAGCACAGTGTAACATAACTCAGCATGTGCTGTTACCTAGAGTCAGATTACTCCATAGCTGGGCACAGTGTAACATAACTCAGCATGTACTGTTACCTAGACTCAGATTACTCCATAGCTGGTGGATAGTGTAACATAACTCAGCATGTACTGTTACCTAGAGTCAGACTACTCCATAGTTGGAGCACAGTGTAACATAGCTCAGCATGTACTGTTACCTAGAGTCAGATTACTCCATAGCTGGAGCACAGTGTAACAGAACTCAGCATGTACTGTTACCTAGAGGCAGATTACACCATAGTTGGAGCACAGTGTAGCATAACTCAGCATGTACTGTTACCTAGACTCAGACTACTCCATAGCTGGAGCACACTGTAGGATAACTCAGCACGTACAGTTACCTAGACTCAGACTACTCCATAGCTGGAGCACACTGTAGCATAACTCAGCACGTACAGTTACCTAGACTCAGACTACTCCATAGCTGGAGCACAGTGTAGCATAACTCAGCACGTACAGTTACCTAGAGTCAGATTACTCCATAGCTGGAGCACAGTGTAACAGAACTCAGCATGTACTGTTACCTAGAGGCAGATTACTCTATAGCTGGAGCACAGTGTAACATAACTCAGCATGTACTGTTACCTAGAGCCAGACTACTCCATAGCTGGAGCACAGTGTAACATAACTCAGCATGTACTGTTACCTAGAGCCAGACTACTCCATAGCTGGAGCACAGTGTAACATAACTCAGCATGTACTGTTACCTAGAGTCAGACTACTCTATAGTTGGAGCACAGTGTAACATAACTCAGCATGTACAGTTACCTAGAGTCAGATTACTCCATAGCTGGAGCACAGTGTAACAGCTGAGCATGCACTGTTACGCAGATTCAGATTACTCCATAGCTGGAGCTCAGTGTAACAGCTGAGCATGCACTGTTATGTAGATTCAGATTACTCCATACCTGGAGCCAAGTGTTACAGCTGAGCATGCACTGTTTTGTGGATTTAGATTACTCCATAGCTGGAGCACAGTGTAACAGCTGAGCATGCACTGTTATGTAGATTCAGATTACTCCATAGCTGGAGCACAGTGTAACAGCTGGGCATGCACTGTTACGTAGATTCAGATTACTCCATAGGTGGAGCCAAGTGTTACAGCTGAGCATGCACTCTTTTGTGGATACAGATTACTCCATAGCTGGAGCACAGTGTAACATATCTCAGCATGTACTGTTACCTAGAGCCAGATTACTCTATAGCTGGAGCACAGTGTAACATAACTCAGCATGTGCTGTTACCCAGAGTCAGACTACTCCATAGTTGGAGCACAGTGTAACATATCTCAGCATGTACTGTTACCTAGAGTCAGATTAGTGCATAGTTGGAGCACAGTGTAACATAACTCAGCATGTGCTGTTACCCAGAGTCAGACTACTCTATAGTTGGAGCACAGTGTAACATAACTCAGCATGTACTGTTACCTAGAGCCAGATTACTCTATAGCTGGAGCACAGTGTAACATAACTCAGCATGTGCTGTTACCCACAGTCAGACTACTCCATAGTTGGAGCACAGTGTAACATATCTCAGCATGTACTGTTACCTAGAGTCAGATTACTCCATAGTTGGAGCACAGTGTAACATAACTCAGCATGTGCTGTTACCCAGAGTCAGACTACTCCATATTTGGAGCACAGTGTAACATAACTCAGCATGTACTGTTACCTAGAGTCAGACTACTCCATAGCTGGAGCACAGTGTAACATATCTCCGCATGTACTGTTACCTAGAGTCAGACTACTCCATAGTTGGAGCACAGTGTAACATATCTCAGCATGTACTGTTACCTAGAGTCAGATTACTCTATAGTTGGAGCACAGTGTAATATAACTCAGCATGTACTGTTACATAGAGTCAGATTACTCCATAGCTGGAGCACAATGTAACAGCTGAGCATGCACTGTTACGCAGATTCAGATTACTCCATAGCTGGAGCTTAGTGTAACAGCTGAGCATGCACTGTTTTGTAGATTCAGATTACTCCATAGCGGGAGCACAGTGTAACAGCTGAGCATGCACTGTTTTGATGATTCAGATTACTCCATAGCTGGAGCACAGTGTAACAGCTTAGCATGCACTGTTATGTAGATTCAGATTACTCCATAGCTGGAGTCAAGTGTAACAGCTGAGCATGCACTGTTTTGTAGATTCAGATTACTCCATAGCTGGAGCTCAGTGTAACAGCTGAGCATGCACTGTTTTGTAGATTCAGATTACTCCATAGCTGGAGCACAGGGTAACAGCTGAGCATGCACTGTTATGTAGATTCAGATTACTCCATACCTGGAGCCAAGTGTTACAGCTGAGCATGCACTGTTTGGTGGATTTAGATTACTCCATAGCTGGAGCACAGTGTAACAGCTGAGCATGCACTTTTACGTAGATTCAGATGACTCCATAGAGGGAGCCAAGTGTTACAGCTGAGCATGCACTGTTTTGTGGATACAGATTACTCCATAGCTGGAGCACAGTGTAACATATCTCAGCATGTACTGTTACCTAGAGCCAGATTTCTCTATAGCTGGAGCACAGTGTAACATAGCTCAGCATGTGCTGTTACCCAGAGTCAGACTACTCCATAGTTGGAGCACAGTGTAACATATCTCAGCATGTACTGTTACCTAGAGTCAGATTACTGCATAGTTGGAGCACAGTGTAACATAACTCAGCATGTGCTGTTACCCAGAGTCAGACTACTCCATAGTTGGAGCACAGTGTGACATAACTCAGCATGTACTGTTACCTAGAGTCAGACTACTCCATAGCTGGAGCACAGTGTAACATATCTCCGCATGTACTGTTACCTAGAGTCAGATTACTGCATAGTTGGAGCACAGTGTAACATATCTCCGCATGTACTGTTACCTAGAGTCAGACTACTCCATAGTTGGAGCACAGTGTAACACAACTCAGCATGTACTGTTACCTAGAGTCAGATTACTGCATAGTTGGAGCACAGTGTAACATATCTCATCATGTGCTGTTACCTAGAGACAGATTACACCATAGTTGGAGCACAGTGTAACATAAATCAGCATGTACTGTTACCTAGAGTCAGACTACTCCATAGCTGGAGCACAGTGTAACATATCTCCGCATGTACTGTTACCTAGAGTCAGACTACCCCATAGTTGGAGCACAGTGTAACATAACTCAGCATGTACTGTTACCTAGAGGCAGATTACTGCATAGTTGGAGCACAGTGTAACATAGCTCAGCATGTGCTGTTACCCAGAGTCAGATTACACCATAGTTGGAGCACAGTGTAACATAACTCAGCATGTGCTGTTACCTAGAGTCAGATTACTGCATAGTTGGAGCACAGTGTAACATAACTCAGCATGTGCTGTTACCCAGAGTCAGAGTACTCCATAGTTGGAGCACAGTGTAACATAACTCAGCATGTACAGTTACCTAGACTCAGACTACTCCATAGCTGGAGCACAGTGTAACATAACTCAGCATGTGCGCTTACCTAGACTCAGACTACTACATAGCTGGAGCACAGTGTAACATAACTCAGCATGTTCTGTTACCTATACTCAGACTACTCCATAGCTGGAGCACAGTGTAACATAACTCAGCACATACAGTTACCTACTCTCAGACTACTCCATAGCTGGAGCACAGTGTAACATAACCCAGCATGTACTGTTACCTAGAGCCAGACTACTCCATATTTGGAGCACAGTGTAACATATCTCAGCATGTACTGTTACCTACAGTCAGATTACTCCATAGTTGGAGCACAGTGTAACATAACTCAGCATGTACTGTTACCTAGAGTCAGATTACTCCATAGCTGGAGCACAGTGTAACATAACTCAGCATGTACTGTTACCTAGAGTCAGATTACTCCATAGTTGGAGCACAGTGTAACATAACTCAGCATGCACTGATACCTAGAGTCAGATTACTCCATAGCTGGGCACAGTGTAACATAACTCAGCATGTACTGTTACCTAGACTCAGATTACTCCATAGCTGGAGGATAGTGTAACATAACTCAGCATGTACTGTTACCTAGAGTCAGACTACTCCATAGTTGGAGCACAGTGTAACATAACTCAGCATGTACTGTTACCTAGAGGCAGATTACACCATAGCTGGAGCACAGTGTATCATATCTCAGCATGTACTGCTACCTAGAGCCAGACTACTCCATAGTTGGAGCACAGTGTAACATAACTCAGCATGTACTCTTACCTAGAGCAGGACTACTCCATAGCTGGAGCACAGTGTAACATAACTCAGCATGTGCTGTTACCTAGACTCCGACTACTCTATAGCTGGAGCACAGTGTAACATAACTCAGCACGTACAGTTACCTAGACTCAGACTACTCCATAGCTGGAGCACAGTGTAACATAACTCAGCACGTACAGTTACCTAGACTCAGACTACTCCATAGCTGGAGCACAGTGTAACATAACTCAGCATGTAATGTTACCTAGAGCCACACTACTCCATAGTTGGAGCACAGTGTAACATAACTCAGCATGTACTTTTACCTAGAGCCAGACTACTCTATAGCTGGAGCACAGTGTAACATAACTCAGCATGTACTGTTACCTAGAGCCAGACTACTCCATAGCTGGAGCACAGTGTAACATAACTCAGCATGTGCTGTTACCCAGAGTCAGACTACTCCATAGTTGGAGCACAGTGTAACCTAACTCAGCATGTACTGTTACCTAGAGTCAGACTACTCCATAGCTGGAGCACAGTGTAACATCTCCGCATGTACTGTTACCTAGAGTCAAACTACTCCATAGCTGGAGCACAGTTTAACATATCTCCGCAAGTCCTGTTACCTAGAGTCAGACTACTCCATAGTTGGAGCACAGTGTAACATAACTCAGCATGTACTGTTACCTAGAGTCAGATTACTGCAAAGTTGGAGCACAGTGTAACATATCTCAGCATGTGCTGTTACCTAGAGAGAGATTACACCATAGTTGGAGCACAGTGTAAAATAACTCAGCATGTACTGTTACCTAGAGTCAGACTACTCCATAGTTGGAGCACAGTGTAACATAACTCAGCATGTACTCTTACCTAGAGTCAGATTACTCCATAGTTGGAGCACAGTGTAACATAACTCAGCATGTGCAGTTACCTAGAGTCAGATTACACCATAGTTGGAGCACAGTGTAACATAACTCAGCATGTGCTGTTACCTGGAGTCAGATTACTGCATAGATGGAGCACAGTGTAACATAACTCAGCATGTGCTGTTACCCAGAGTCAGAGTACTCCATAGTTGGAGCACAGTGTAACATAACTCGGCATGTACAGTTACCTAGACTCAGACTACTCCATAGCTGGAGCACAGTGTAACATAACTCAGCATGTACTGTTACCTAGAGCCAGACTACTCCATAGTTGGAGCACAGTGTAACATAACTCAGCATGTACTGTTACCTAGAGTCAGATTACTCCATAGCTGGTGCACAGTGTAACATAACTCAGCATGTACTGTTACCTAGAGTCAGATTACTCCATAGTTGGAGCACAGTGTAACATAACTGAGCATGTACTGTTACCTAGAGTCAGATTACTCCATAGCTGGAGCACAGTGTAACATAACTCAGCATGTACTGTTACCTAGACTCAGATTACTCCATAGCTGGAGGATAGTGTAACATAACTCAGCATGTACTGTTACCTAGAGTCAGACTACTCCATAGTTGGAGCACAGTGTAACATAACTCAGCATGTACTGTTACCTAGAGTCAGATTACTCCATAGCTGGAGCACAGTGTAACAGAACTCAGCATGTACTGTTACCTAGAGGCAGATTACACCATAGCTGGAGGAAAGTGTATCATATCTCAGCATGTACTGCTACCTAGAGCCAGACTACTCCATAGTTGGAGCACAGTGTAACATAACTCAGCATGTACTGTTACCTAGAGCAGGACTACTCCATAGCTGGAGCACAGCGTAACATAACTCAGCATGTACTGTTACCTAGAGCCAGATTACTCCATAGCTGGTGCACAGTGTCATATATCTCAGCATGTACTGTTACCTAGAGCCAGACTACTCCATAGTTGGAGCGCAGTGTAACATAACTCAGCATGTACTGTTTCCTAGAGTCAGATTACTCTATAGTTGGAGCGCAGTGTATAATAACTCAGCATGTACTGTTACCTAGAGACAGACTACTCCATAGCTGGAGCACAGTGTAACATATCTCAGCATGTGCTGTTACCTAGAGTGAGATTACTCCATAGCTGGAGCACAGTGTAACATATCTCAGCATGTACTGTTACTTAGAGTCAGATTACTCCATAGTTGGAGCACAGAGTAACATATCTCAGCATGTACTTTTACCTAGAGTCAGACTACTC
This sequence comes from Tenodera sinensis, assembly GCA_030765045.1. Lineage (NCBI taxonomy): Eukaryota > Metazoa > Arthropoda > Insecta > Mantodea > Mantidae > Tenodera > Tenodera sinensis. The sequence continues at coordinate 2,318,525 of CM060964.1, forward strand.
CATAGTTGGAGCACAGTGTAATATTCTCAGCATGTGCTGTTACCTAGAGTCAGATTACTCTATAGCTTTAGCACAGTGTTACATATCTCAGCATGTACTGTTACCTAGAGTCAGATTACTCTATAGTTGGAGCACAGTGTAACATAACTCAGCATGTACTGTTACCTAGAGTCAGATTACTCCATAGCTGGAGCACAGTGTAACAGCTGAGCATGCACTGTTACGCAGATTCAGATTACTCCATAGCTGGAGCTCAGTGTAACAGCTGAGCATGCACTGTTTTGTAGATTCAGATTACTCCATAGCTGGAGCACAGTGTAAAAGCTGAGCATGCACTGTTTTGTAGATTCAGATTACTCCATAGCTGGAGCACAGTGTAACAGCTCAGCATGCACTGTTATGTAGATTCAGATTACTCCATAGCTGGAGCCAAGTGTAACAGCTGAGCATGCACTGTTTTGTAGATTCAGATTACTCCATAGCTGGAGCTCAGTGTAACAGCTGAGCATGCACTGTTTGGTAGATTCAGATTACTCCATAGCTGGAGCACAGTGTAACAGCTGAGCATGCACTGTTATGTAGATTCAGATTACTCCATACCTGGAGCCAAGTGTTAAAGCTGAGCATGAACTGTTTTGTGGATTTAGATTACTCCATAGCTGGAGCACAGTGTAACAGCTGAGCATGCACTTTTACGTAGATTCAGATGACTCCATAGCTGGAGCACAGTGTAACAGCTGAGCATGCACTGTTATGTAGATTCAGATTACTCCATGGCTGGAGCACAGTGTAACAGCTGAGCATGCACTGTTACGTAGATTCAGATTACTCCATAGCTGGAGCCAAGTGTTACAGCTGAGCATGCACTGTTTTAAGGTAACAGATTACTCCATAGCTGGAGCACAGTGTAACATATGTCAGCATGTACTGTTACCTAGAGCCAGATTACTCTATAGCTGGAGCACAGTGTAACATAACTCAGCATGTACTGTTACCTAGAGCCAGATTACTCTGTAGTTGGAGCACAGTGTAACATAACTCAGCATGTACTGTTACCTAGAGTCAGATTACTCTATAGTTGGAGCACAGTGTAACATAACTCAGCATGTACTGTTACCTAGAGTCAGATTACTCCATAGCTGGAGCACAGTGTCACAGCTCAGCATGCACTGTTACTCTGATTCAGATTACTCCATAGCTGGAGCGCAGTGTAACATATCTCAGCATGTGCTCTTACCTAGACTCACATTAATCCATAGCTGGTGCACAGTGTAACATATCTCAGCATGTACTGTTACCTAGAGTCAGACTACTCCATAGTTGGAGCAGAGTGTAACATATCTCAGCATGTACTGTTACCTAGAGTCAGACTACTCCATAGTTGGAGCACAGTGTAACATAACTCAGCATGTGCTGTTACCCAGAGTCAGACTACTCCATATTTGGAGCACAGTGTAACATATCTCAGCATGTACTGTTACCTAGAGTCAGATTACTGCATAGTTGGAGCACAGTGTAACATAGCTCAGCATGTGCTGTTACGCAGAGTCAGACTACTCCATAGTTGGAGCACAGTGTAACATAACTCAGCATGTACTGTTACCTAGAGTCAGATTACTGCATAGTTGGAGCACAGTGTAACATATCTCAGCATGTGCTGTTACCTAGAGACAGATTACACCATAGTTGGAGCACAGTGTAACATAACTCAGCATGTACTGTTACCTAGAGTCAGACTACTCCATAGCTGGAGCACAGTGTAACATATCTCCGCATGTACTGTTACCTAGAGCCAGACTACTCCATAGTTGGAGCACAGTGTAACATAACTCAGCATGTACTGTTACCTAGAGTCAGATTACTGCATAGTTGGAGCACAGTGTAACATAACTCAGCATGTGCTGTTACCCAGAGTCAGATTACACCATAGTTGGAGCACAGTGTAACATAACTCAGCATGTGCTGTTACCTAGAGTCAGATTACTGCATAGTTCGAGCGCAGTGTAACATAACTCAGCATGTGCTGTTACCCAGAGTCAGAGTACTCCATAGTTGGAGCACAGTGTAACATTACTCAGCATGTACAGTTACCTAGACTCAGACTACTCCATAGCTGGAGCACAGTGTAACATAACTCAGCATGTGCTGTTACCTAGACTCAGACTACTACATAGCTGGAGCACAGTGTAACATAACTCAGCATGTGCTGTTACCTATACTCAGACTACTCCTTAGCTGGAGCACAGTGTTACATAACTCAGCACGTACAGTTACCTAGACTCAGACTACTCCATAGCTGGAGCACAGTGTAACATAACTCAGCATGTACTGTTACCTAGAGCCAGACTACTCCATAGCTGGAGCACAGTGTAACATAACTCAGCATGTACTGTTACCTAGATTCAGATTACTACATAGCTGGAGCAGAGTGTAACATAACTCAGCATGTACTGTTACCTAGAGCCAGACTACTCCATAGCTGGAGCACAGTGTAACATAACTCAGCATGTACTGTTACCTAGAGTCAGATTACTCCATAGTTGGAGCACAGTGTAACATAACTCAGCATGTACTGTTACCTAGAGTCAGATTACTCCATAGCTGGAGCACTGTGTAACATAACTCAGCATGTACTGTTACCTAGAGTCAGATTACTCCATAGTTGGAGCACAGTGTAGCATAACTCAGCATGTACTGTTACCTAGAGTCAGATTACTCCATAGTTGGAGCACAGTGTATCATAACTCAGCATGTGCTGTTACCTATACTCAGACTACACCATAGCTGGAGCACAGTGTAACATAACTCAGCATGTACTATTACCTAGAGTCAGATTACTCCATAGCTGGAGCACAGTGTAACAGAACTCAGCATGTACTGTTACCTAGAGGCAGATTACACCATAGCTGGAGCACAGTGTATCATATCTCAGCATGTACTGCTACTAGAGCCAGACTTTTCCATAGTTGGAGCACAGTGTAACATAACTCAGCATGTACTGTTACCTAGAGCAGGACTACTCCATAGCTGGAGCACAGTGTAACATAACTCAGCATGTGCTGTTACCTAGACTCAGACTACTCTATAGCTGGAGCACAGTGTAACATAACTCAGCACGTACAGTTACCTAGAGTCAGACTACTCCATAGCTGCAGCACAGTGTAACATAACTCAGCACGTACAGTTACCTAGACTCAGACTACTCCATAGCTGGAGCACAGTGTAACATAACTCAGCATGTACAGTTACCTAGAGCCAGACTACTCCATAGTTGGAGCACAGTGTAACATAACTCAGCATGTACTGTTAGCTAGAGCCAGACTACTCCATAGCTGGAGCACAGTGTAACATAACTCAGCATGTACTGTTATCTACAGCCAGACTACTCCATAGCTGGAGCACAGTGTAACATAACTCGGCATGTACTGTTACCTAGAGTCAGACTACTCTATAGTTGGAGCACAGTGTAACATAACTCAGCATGTACTGTTACCTAGAGTCAGATTACTCCATAGCTGGAGCACAGTGTAATAGCTGAGCATGCACTGTTACGCAGATTCAGATTACTCCATAGCTGGAGCTCAGTGTAACAGCTGAGCATGCACTGTTTTGTAGATTCAGATTACTCCATAGCTGGAGCACAGTGTAACAGCTGAGCATGCACTGTTTTGTAGATTCAGATTACTCCATAGCTGGAGCACAGTGTAAAAGCTTAGCATGCACTGTTATGTAGATTCAGATTACTCCATAGCTGGAGCCAAGTGTAACAGCTGAGCATGCACTGTTTTGTAGATTCAGATTACTCCATAGCTGGAGCACAGTGTAACAGCTGAGCATACACTGTTATGTAGATTTAGATTACTCCATACCTGTAGCCAAGTGTTACAGCTGAGCATGCACTGTTTTGTGGATTTAGATTACTCCATAGCTTGAGCACAGTGTAACAGCTGAGCATGCACTTTTACGTAGATTCAGATGACTCCATAGCTGGAGCACAGTGTAACAGCTGAGCATACACTGTTATGTAGATTCAGATTACTCCATAGCTGGAGCACAGTGTAACAGCTGAGCATGCACTGTTACGTAGATTCAGATTACTCCATAGGTGGAGCCAAGTGTTACAGCTGAGCATGCACTGTTTTGTGGATACAGATTACTCCATAGCTGGAGCACAGTGTAACATATCTCAGCATGTACTGTTACCTAGAGCCAGATTACTCTATAGCTGGAACACAGTGTAACATAGCTCAGCATGTGCTGTTACCCAGAGTCAGACTACTCCATAGTTGGAGCACAGTGTAACATATCTCAGCATGTACTGTTACCTAGAGTCAGATTACTGCATAGTTGGAGCACAGTGTAACATAACTCAGCATGTGCTGTTACCCAGAGTCAGACTACTCCATAGTTGGAGCACAGTGTAACATAACTCAGCATGTACTGTTACCTAGAGTCAGACTACTCCATAGCTGGAGCACAGTGTAACATAGCTCCGCATGTACTGTTACCTAGAGTCAGACTACGCCATAGTTGGAGCACAGTGTAACATATCTCAGCATGTACTGTTACCTAGAGTCAGACTACTCCATAGTTGGAGCACAGTGTAACATATCTCAGAATGTACTGTTACCTAGAGTCAGATTACTCTATAGTTGGAGCACAGTGTAATATAACTCAGCATGTACTGTTACCTAGAGTCAGATTACTCCATAGCTGGAGCACAGTGTAAGAGCTGAGCATGCACTGTTACGCAGATTCAGATTACTCCATAGCTGGAGCTTAGTGTAACAGCTGAGCATGCACTGTTTTGTAGATTCAGATTACTCCATAGCTGGAGTCAAGTGTAACAGCTGAGCATGCACTGTTTTGTAGATTCAGATTACTCCATAGCTGGAGCTCAGTGTAACAGCTGAGCATGCACTGTTTTGTAGATTCAGATTACTCCATAGCTGGAGCACAGTGTAACAGCTGAGCATGCACTGTTATGTAGATTCAGATTACTCCATACCTGGAGCCAAGTGTTACAGCTGAGCATGCACTGTTTGGTGGATTTAGATTACTCCATAGCTGGAGCAGAGTGTAACAGCTGAGCATGCACTTTTACGTAGATTCAGATGACTCCATAGCTGGAGCACAGTGTAACAGCTGAGCATGCACTGTTACGTAGATTCAGATTACTCCATAGCTGGAGCCAAGTGTTACAGCTGAGCATGCACTGTTTTGTGGATACAGATTACTCCATAGCTGGAGCACAGTGTAACATATATCAGCATGTACTGTTACCTAGAGCCAGATTTCTCTATAGCTGGAGCACAGTGTAACATAACTCAGCATGTGCTGTTACCCAGAGTCAGACTACTCCATAGTTGGAGCACAGTGTAACATATCTCAGCATGTACTGTTACCTAGAGTCAGATTACTGCATAGTTGGAGCACAGTGTAACATAACTCAGCATGTGCTGTTACCCAGAGTCAGACTACTCCATAGTTGGAGCACAGTGTGACATAACTCAGCATGTACTGTTACCTAGAGTCAGACTACTCCATAGCTGGAGCACAGTGTAACATATCTCCGCATGTACTGTTACCTAGAGTCAGACTACTCCATAGCTGGAGCACAGTGTAGCATATCTCCGCATGTACTGTTACCTAGAGTCAGACTACTCCATAGTTGGAGCACAGTGTAACATAACTCAGCATGGACTGTTACCTAGAGTCAGATTACTGCATAGTTGGAGCACAGTGTAACATATCTCAGCATGTGCTGTTACCTAGAGACAGATTACACCATAGTTGGAGCACAGTGTAACATAAATCAGCATGTACTGTTACCTAGAGTCAGACTACTCCATAGCTGGAGCACAGTGTAACATATCTCCGCATGTACTGTTACCTAGAGACAGACTACTCCATAGTTGGAGCACAGTGTAACATAACTCAGCATGTACTGTTACCTAGAGTCAGATTACTGCATAGTTGGAGCACAGTGTAACATAGCTCAGCATGTGCTGTTACCCAGAGTCAGATTACACCATAGTTGGAGCACAGTGTAACATAACTCAGCATGTGCTGTTACCTAGAGTCAGATTACTCCATAGCTGGAGCACAGTGTAACATAACTCAGCATGTACTGTTACCTAGAGTCAGATTACTTCATAGTTGGAGCACAGTGTAACATAACTCAGCATGTACTGTTACCTAGAGTCAGACTACTCCATAGCTGGAGCACAGTGTAACATAACTCAGCATGTGCTGTTACCTAGACACAGACTACTACATAGCTGGAGCACAGTGTAACATAACTCAGCATGTTCTGTTACCTATACTCAGACTACTCCATAGCTGGAGCACAGTGTAACATAACTCAGCACGTACAGTTACCTAGACTCAGACTACTTCATAGCTGGAGCACAGTGTAACATAACTCAGCATGTACTGTTACCTATAGCCAGACTACTCCATAGTTGGAGCACAGTGTAACATAAGTCAGCATGTACTGTTACCTAGAGCCAGACTACTCCATAGCTGGAGCACAGTGTAACATAACTCAGCATGTACTGTTACCTAGAGCCAGACTACTCCATAGCTGGAGCACAGTGTAACATAACTCAGCATGTAGTGTTACCTAGATTCAGATTACTCCATAGCTGGAGCACAGTGTAACATAACTCAGCATGTACTGTTACCTAGAGCCAGACTACTCCATAGCTGGAGCACAGTGTAACATAACTCAGCATGTACTGTTACCTAGAGTCAGATTACTCCATAGTTGGAGCACAGTGTAACATAACTCAGCATATACTGTTACCTAGAGTCAGATGACTCCATAGCTGGAGCACAGTGTAACATAACTCAGCATGTACTGTTACCTAGAGTCAGATTACTCCATAGTTGGAGCACAGTGTAACATAACTCAGCATGTACTGTTACCTAGAGTCAGATTACTCCATAGCTGGGCACAGTGTAACATAACTCAGCATGTACTGTTACCTAGACTCAGATTACTCCATAGCTGGAGGATAGTGTAACATAACTCAGCATGTACTGTTACCTAGAGTCAGACTACTCCATAGTTGGAGCACAGTGTAACATAACTCAGCATATACTGTTACCTAGAGTCAGATTACTCCATAGCTGGAGCACAGTGTAACAGAACTCAGCATGTACTGTTACCTAGAGGCAGATTACACCATAGCTGGAGCACAGTGTATCATATCTCAGCATGTACTGCTACCTAGAGCCAGACTACTCCATAGTTGGAGCACAGTGAAACATAACTCAGCATGTACTGTTACCTAGAGCAGGACTACTCCATAGCTGGAGCACAGTGTAACATAACTCAGCATGTGCTGTTACCTAGACACAGACTACTCTATAGCTGGAGCACAGTGTAACATAACTCAGCACGTACAGTTACCTAGACTCAGACTACTCCATAGCCGGAGCACAGTGTAACATTACTCAGCACGTACAGTTACCTAGACTCAGACTACTCCATAGCTGGAGCACAGTGTAACATAACTCAGCATGTACTGTTACCTAGAGCCAGACTACTCTATAGCTGGAGCACAGTGTAACATAACTCAGCATGTACTGTTACCTAGAGCCAGACTGCTCCATAGCTGGAGCACAGTGTAACATAACTCAGCATGTACTGTTACCTAGAGTCACACTACTCCATAGTTGGAGCACAGTATAACATAACTCAGCACGTACAGTTACCTAGACTCAGACTACTCCATAGCTGGTGCACAGTGTAACATAACTCAGCACGTACAGTTACCTAGACTCAGACTACTCCATAGCTGGAGCACAGTGTAACATAACTCAGCATGTACTGTTACCTAGAGCCAGACTACTCCATAGTTGGAGCACAGTGTAACATAACTCAGCATGTACTTTTACCTAGAGCCAGACTACTCTATAGCTGGAGCACAGTGTAACATAACTCAGCATGTACTGTTACCTAGAGCCAGACTACTCCATAGCTGGAGCACAGTGTAACATAACTCAGCATGTACTGTTACCTAGAGTCAGATGACTCCATAGCTGGAGCACAGTGTAACAGCTGAGCATGCACTGTTATGTAGATTCAGATTACTCCATAGCTGGAGCACAGTGTAACAGCTGAGCATGCACTGTTACGCAGATTGAGATTACTCCATAGCTGGAGCTCAGTGTAACAGCTGAGCATGCACTGTTTTGCAGATTCAGTTTACGCCATAGCTGGAGCACAGTGTAACAGCTGAGCATGCACTGTTTTGTAGATTCGGATTACTCCATAGCTGGAGCACAGTGTAACAGCTGAGCATGCACTGTTATGTAGATTCAGATTACTCCATAGCTGGAGCCAAGTGTAACAGCTGAGCATGCACTGTTTTGTAGATTCAGATTACTCCATAGCTGGAGCACAGTGTAACAGCTGAGCATGCACTGTTATGTAGATTCAGATTACTCCATACCTGGAGCCAAGTGTTACAGCTGAGCATTCACTGTTTTGTGGATTTAGATTACTCCATAGCTTGAGCACAGTGTAACAGCTGAGCATGCACTTTTACGTAGATTCAGATGACTCCATAGCTGGAGCACAGTGTAACAGCTGAGCATGCACTGTTATGTAGATTCAGATTACTCCATAGCTGGAGCACAGTGTAACAGCTGAGCATGCACTGTTACGTAGATTCAGATTACTCCATAGGTGGAGCCAAGTGTTACAGCTGAGCATGCACTGTTCTGTGGATACAGATTACTCCATAGCTGGAGCACAGTGTAACATATCTCAGCATGTACTGTTACCTAGAGCCAGATTACTCTATAGCTGGAGCACAGTGTAACATAACTCAGCATGTGCTGTTACCCAGAGTCAGACTACTCCATAGTTGGAGCACAGTGTAACATATCTCAGCATGTACTGTTACCTAGAGTCAGATTACTGCATAGTTGGAGCACAGTGTAACATAACTCAGCATGTGCTGTTACCCAGAGTCAGACTACTTCATAGTTGGAGCACAGTGTAACATAACTCAGCATGTACTGTTACCTAGAGTCAGACTACTCCATAGCTGGAGCACAGTGTAACATATCTCCGCATGTACTGTTACCTAGAGTCAGACTACTCCATAGTTGGAGCACAGTGTAACATAACTCAGCATGTACTGTTACCTAGAGTCAGATTACTGCAAAGTTGGAGCACAGTGTAACATATCTCAGCATGTACTGTTACCTAGAGTCAGACTACTCCATAGTTGGAGCACAGTGTAACATAACTCAGCATGTACTCTTACCTAGAGTCAGATTACTCCATAGTTGGAGCACAGTGTAACATAACTCAGCATGTGCAGTTACCTAGAGTCAGATTACACCATAGTTGGAGCACAGTGTAACATAACTCAGCATGTGCTGTTACCTGGAGTCAGATTACTCCATAGTTGGAGGATAGTGTAACATAACTCAGCATGTGCTGTTACCTAGACTCAGACTACTCCATAGCTGGAGCACAGTGTAACATAACTCAGCACGTACAGTTACCTAGACTCAGACTACTCCATAGCTGGAGCACAGTGTAACATAACTCAGCATGTACTGTTACCTAGAGCACTCCATAGTTGGAGCACAGTGTAACATAACTCAGCATGTACTGATACCTAGAGTCAGATTACTCCATAGCTGGTGCACAGTGTAACATAACTCAGCATGTACTATTACCTAGAGTCAGATTACTCCATAGTTGGAGCACAGTGTAACATAACTGAGCATGTACTGTTACCTAGAGTCAGATTACTCCATAGTTGGAGCACAGTGTAACATAACTGAGCATGTACTGTTACCTAGAGTCAGATTACTCCATAGCTGGAGGATAGTGTAACATAACTCAGCATGTACTGTTACCTAGAGTCAGACTACTCCATAGTTGGAGCACAGTGTAACATAACTCAGCATGTACTGTTACCTAGAGTCAGATTACTCCATAGCTGGAGCACAGCGTAACATAACTCAGCATGTACTGTTACCTAGAGCCAGATTACTCCATAGCTGGAGCACAGTGTCACATATCTCAGAATGTACTGTTACCTAGAGCCAGACTACTCCATAGTTGGAGCGCAGTGTAACATAACTCAGCATGTACTGTTTCCTAGAGTCAGATTACTCTATAGTTGGAGCGCAGTGTATAATAACTCAGCATGTACTGTTACCTAGAGTCAGACTACTCCATAGCTGGAGCACAGTGTAACATATCTCAGCATGTGCTGTTACCTAGAGTGAGATTACTCCATAGCTGGAGCACAGTGTAACATATCTCAGCATGTACTGTTACTTAGAGTCAGATTACTCCATAGTTGAAGCACAGTGTAACATATCTCAGCATGTACTGTTACTTAGAGTCAGACTACTCCATAGTTGGAGAACAGTGTAACATATCTCAGCATGTGCTGTTACCTAGAGTCAGATTACTCTATAGTTTTAGCACAGTGTAACATATCTCAGCATGTACTGTTACCTAGAGTCAGATTGCTCTATAGTTGGAGCACAGTGTAACATAACTCAGCATGTACTGTTACCTAGAGTCAGATTACTCCATAGCTGGAGCACAGTGTAACATAACTCAGCATGTACTGTTACCTAGAGTCAGATTACTCCATAGTTGGAGCACAGTGTAACATAACTCAGCATGTACTGTTACCTAGAGTCAGATTACTCCATAGCTGGGCACAGTGTAACATAACTCAGCATGTACTGTTACCTAGACTCAGATTACTCCATAGCTGGAGGATAGTGTAACATAACTCAGCATGTACTGTTACCTAGAGTCAGACTACTCCATAGTTGGAGCACAGTGTAACATAACTCCGCATGTACTGTTACCTAGAGTCAGATTACTCCATAGCTGGAGCACAGTGTAACAGAACTCAGCATGTACTGTTACCTAGAGGCAGATTACACCATAGCTGGAGCACAGTGTATCATATCTCAGCATGTACTGCTACCTAGAGCCAGACTACTCCATAGTTGGAGCACAGTGTAACATAACTCAGCATGTACTGTTACCTAGAGCAGGACTACTCCATAGCTGGAGCACAGTGTAACATAACTCAGCATGTGCTGTTACCTAGACACAGACTACTCTTTAGCTGGAGCACAGTGTAACATAACTCAGCACGTACAGTTACCTAGACTCAGACTACTCCATAGCCGGAGCACAGTGTAACATAACTCAGCACGTACAGTTACCTAGACTCAGACTACTCCATAGCTGGAGCACAGTGTAACATAACTCAGCACGTACTGTTACCTAGAGCCAGACTACTCCATAGTTGGAGCATAGTGTAACATAACTCAGCATGTACTTTTACCTAGAGCCAGACTACTCTATAGCTGGAGCACAGTGTAACATAACTCAGCATGTACTGTTACCTAGAGCCAGACTGCTCCATAGCTGGAGCACAGTGTAACATAACTCAGCATGTACTGTTACCTAGAGTCAGACTACTCTATAGTTGGAGCACAGTGTAACATAACTCAGCACGTACAGTTACCTAGACTCAGACTACTCCATAGCTGGTGCACAGTGTAACATAACTCAGCACGTACAGTTACCTAGACTCAGACTACTCCATAGCTGGAGCACAGTGTAACATAACTCAGCATGTACTGTTACCTAGAGCCAGACTACTCCATAGTTGGAGCACAGTGTAACATAACTCAGCATGTACTTTTACCTAGAGCCAGACTACTCTATAGCTGGAGCACAGTGTAACATAACTCAGCATGTACTGTTACCTAGAGCCAGACTACTACATAGCTGGAGCACAGTGTAACATAACTCAGCATGTACTGTTACCTAGAGTCAGATGACTCCATAGCTGGAGCACAGTGTAACAGCTGAGCATGCACTGTTATGTAGATTCAGATTACTCCATAGCTGGAGCACAGTGTAACAGCTGAGCATGCACTGTTACGCAGATTCAGATTACTCCATAGCTGGAGCTCAGTGTAACAGCTGAGCATGCACTGTTTTGTAGATTCAGATTACGCCATAGCTGGAGCACAGTGTAACAGCTGAGCGTGCACTGTTTTGTAGATTCAGATTACTCCATAGCTGGAGCACAGTGTAACAGCTGAGCATGCACTGTTATGTAGATTCAGATTACTCCATAGCTGGAGCCAAGTGTAACAGCTGAGCATGCACTGTTTTGTAGATTCAGATTACTCCATAGCTGGAGCACAGTGTAACAGCTGAGCATGCACTGTTATGTAGATTCAGATTACTCCATACCTGGAGCCAAGTGTTACAGCTGAGCATTCACTGTTTTGTGGATTTAGATTACTCCATAGCTTGAGCACAGTGTAACAGCTGAGCATGCACTTTTACGTAGATTCAGATGACTCCATAGCTGGAGCACAGTGTAACAGCTGAGCATGCACTGTTATGTAGATTCAGATTACTCCATAGCTGGAGCACAGTGTAACAGCTGAGCATGCACTGTTACGTAGATTCAGATTACTCCATAGGTGGAGCCAAGTGTTACAGCTGAGCATGCACTGTTCTGTGGATACAGATTACTCCATAGCTGGAGCACAGTGTAACATATCTCAGCATGTACTGTTACCTAGAGCCAGATTACTCTATAGCTGGAGCACAGTGTAACATAACTCAGCATGTGCTGTTACCTAGAGTCAGACTACTCCATAGCTGGAGCACAGTGTAACATATCTCCGCATGTATTGTTACCTAGAGTCAGACTACTCCATAGCTGGAGCACAGTTTAACATATCTCCGCATGTACTGTTACCTAGAGTCAGACTACTCCATAGTTGGAGCACAGTGTAACATAACTCAGCATGTACTGTTACCTAGAGTCAGATTACTGCAAAGTTGGAGCACAGTGTAACATATCTCAGCATGTACTGTTACCTAGAGTCAGACTACTCCATAGTTGGAGCACAGTGTAACATAACTCAGCATGTACTCTTACCTAGAGTCAGATTACTCCATAGTTGGAGCACAGTGTAACATAACTCAGCATGTGCAGTTACCTAGAGTCAGATTACACCATAGTTGGAGCACAGTGTAACATAACTCAGCATGTGCTGTTACCTGGAGTCAGATTACTCCATAGTTGGAGGATAGTGTAACATAACTCAGCATGTGCTGTTACCTAGACTCAGACTACTCCATAGCTGGAGCACAGTGTAACATAACTCAGCACGTACAGTTACCTAGACTCAGACTACTCCATAGCTGGAGCACAGTGTAACATAACTCAGCATGTACTGTTACCTAGAGCACTCCATAGTTGGAGCACAGTGTAACATAACTCAGCATGTACTGTTACCTAGAGTCAGATTACTCCATAGCTGGTGCACAGTGTAACATAACTCAGCATGTACTATTACCTAGAGTCAGATTACTCCATAGTTGGAGCACAGTGTAACATAACTGAGCATGTACTGTTACCTAGAGTCAGATTACTCCATAGCTGGAGCACAGTGTAACATAAATCAGCATGTACTGTTACCTAGACTCAGATTACTCCATAGCTGGAGGATAGTGTAACATAACTCAGCATGTACTGTTACCTAGAGTCAGACTACTCCATAGTTGGAGCACAGTGTAACATAACTCAGCATGTACTGTTACCTAGAGTCAGATTACTCCATAGCTGGAGCACAGTGTAACAGAACTCAGCATGTACTGTTACCTAGAGGCAGCTTACACCATAGCTGGAGCACAGTGTATCATATCTCAGCATGTACTGTTACCTAGAGCAGGACTACTCCATAGCTGGAGCACAGCGTAACATAACTCAGCATGTACTGTTACCTAGAGCCAGATTACTCCATAGCTGGAGCACAGTGTCACATATCTCAGAATGTACTGTTACCTAGAGCCAGACTACTCCATAGTTGGAGCGCAGTGTAACATAACTCAGCATGTACTGTTTCCTAGAGTCAGATTACTCTATAGTTGGAGCGCAGTGTATAATAACTTAGCATGTACTGTTACCTAGAGTCAGACTACTCCATAGCTGGAGCACAGTGTAACATATCTCAGCATGTGCTGTTACCTAGAGTGAGATTCCTCCATAGCTGGAGCACAGTGTAACATATCTCAGCATGTACTGTTACTTAGAGTCAGATTACTCCATAGTTGGAGCACAGTGTAACATATCTCAGCATGTACTTTTACCTAGAGTCAGACTACTCCATAGTTGGAGAACAGTGTAACATATCTCAGCATGTGCTGTTACCTAGAGTCAGATTACTCTATAGTTTTAGCACAGTGTAACATATCTCAGCATGTACTGTTACCTAGAGTCAGATTACTACATAGTTGGAGCATAGTGGAACATAACTCAGCATGTACTGTTACCTAGAGACAGATTACTCCATAGTTGGAGCACAGTGTAACATAACTCAGCATGTACTGTTACCTAGAGACAGATTACTCCATCGTTGGAGCACAGTGGAACATAACTCAGCATGTACTGTTACCTAGAGACAGACTACTGCATAGTTGGAGCACAGTGTAACATATCTCAGCATGTGCTGTTACCTAGAGACAGATTACTCCATAGTTGGAGCACAGTGTAACATATCTCAGCATGTACTGTTACCTAGAGACAGATTGCTCCATAGCTGGAGCACAGTGTAACATATCTCAGCATGTACTGTTACCTAGAGCCAGATTACTCCATAGCTGGAGCGCAGTGTAACATATCTCAGCATGTACTGTTACCTAGAGACAGATTACTCCATAGCTGGAGCACAGTGTAACATATCTCAGCATGTGCTGTTAGCTAGAGACAGATTACTCCATAGTTGGAGCACAGTGTAACATATCTCAGCATGTACTGTTACCTAGAGGCAGATTACTCCATAGTTGGAGCACAGTGTAACATAACTCAGCATGTACTGTTACCTAGAGACAGATTACTCCATAGCTGGAGCACAGTGTAACATAACTCAGCATGTGCTGTTACCTAGAGACAGATTACTCCATAGTTGGAGCACAGTGTAACATATCTCAGCATGTGCTGTTACCTAGAGCCAGATTACTCCATAGTTGGAGCACAGTGTAACATATCTCAGCATGTGCTGTTACCTAGAGACAGATTACTCCATAGTTGGAGCACAGTGTAACATATCTCAGCATGTACTGTTACCTAGAGACAGATTACTCCATAGTTGGAGCACAGTGTAACATAACTCAGCATGTACTGTTACCTAGAGACAGATTACTCCATAGTTGGAGCACAGTGTAACATAACTCAGCATGTACTGTTACCTAGAGACAGATTACTCCACAGTTGGAGCACAGTGTAACATAACTCAGCATGTACTGTTACCTAGAGACAGATTACTCCATAGTTGGATCACAGTGTAACATATCTCAGCATGTACTGTTACCTAGAGACAGATTACTCCATAGTTGGAGCACAGTGTAACATATCTCAGCATGGACTGTTACCTAGAGACAGACTACTCCATAGTTGGAGCACAGTGTAACATATCTCAGCATGTGTTGTTACCTAGAGACAGATTACTCCATAGTTGGAGCACAGTGTAACATATCTCAGCATGTGCTGTTACCTAGAGACAGATTACTCCATAGTTGGAGCACAGTGTAACATATCTCAGCATGTGCTGTTACCTAGAGACAGATTACTCCATAGTTGGAGCACAGTGTAACATATCTCAGCATGTGCTGTTACCTAGAGACAGATTACACCATAGCTGGAGCACAGTGTAACATAACTCAGCATGCACTGTTACCTAGAGACAGATTACTCCATAGCTGGAGCACAGTGTAACATAACTCAGCATGTACTGTTACCTAGAGACAGATTACTCCATAGCTGGAGCACAGTGTAACATATCTCAGCATGTGCTGTTACCTAGGGACAGATTACACCATAGCTGGAGCACAGTGTAACATAACTCAGCATGTACTGTTACCTAGAGACAGATTACAAAATAGCTGGAGCACAGTGTAGCATAACTCAGCATGTACTGTTACCTAGAGACAGATTACTCCATAGTTGGAGCACAGTGTAACATATCTCAGCCATTGCTGTTACCTAGAGACAGATTACTCCATAGTTGGAGCACAGTGTAACATATCTCAGCATGTGCTGTTACCTAGAGACAGATTACACCATAGCTGGAGCAGAGTGTAACATAACTCAGCATGTGCTGTTTCCTAGGGTCAGGTTACTCCATAGTTGGAGCACAGTGTAACATATCTCAGCATGTACTGTTACCTAGAGACAGGTTACTCCATAGCTGGAGCACAGTGTAACATAACTCAGCATGTACTGTTACCTAGAGAAAGATCACTCCATAGCTGGAGCACAGTGTAACATAACTCGGCATGTGCTGTTACCTAGGGTCAGGTTACTCCATAGTTGGAGCACAGTGTAACATATCTCAGCATGTACTTTTACCTAGGGTCAGTTTACTCCATAGCGGGAGCACAGTGTAACATATCTCAGCATGTGCTGTTACCTAGGGTCAGGTTACTCCATAGTTGGAATACAGTGTAACATATCTCAGCATGTGCTGTTACCTAGGGTCAGTTTACTCCATAGCTGGAGCACAGTGTAACATATCTCAGCATGTGCTGTTACCTAGAGTCAGACTACTCCATAGTTGGAGCACAGTGTAACATATCTCAGCATGTGCTGTTACCTAGGGTCAGGTTACTCCATAGCTGGAGCACAGTGTAACATAACTCAGCATGCACTGTTACCTAGAGACAGATTACACCATAGCTGGAGCACAGTGTAACATATCTCAGCATGTGCTGTTACCTAGAGACAGATTACTCCATAGTTGGAGCACAGATTAACATATCTCAGCATGTGCTGTTACATAGAGACAGAGTACTCCATAGTTGGAGCACAGTGTAACATATCTCAGCATGTGCTGTTACCTAGAGACAGATTACTCCATAGTTGGAGCACAGTGTAACATATCTCAGCATGTGCTGTTACCTAGAGACAGATTACTCCATAGTTGGAGCACAGTGTAACATATCTCAGCATGTACTTTTACCTAGAGTCAGACTACCCATAACTGGAGCACAGTGTAACATATCTCAGCATGTACTTTTACCTAAGGTCAGGTTACTCCATAGCTGGAGCACAGTGTAACATATCTCAGCATGTCCTGTTACCTAGAGTCAGACTGCTCCATAGCTGGAGCACAGTGTCACATAACTCAGCATGTGCAGTTACCTAGGGTCAGGTTACTCCATAGTTGGAGCACAGTGTAACAAATCTCAGCATGTAGTGTTACCTAAAGTCAGGTTACTCCATAGCTGGGGCACAGTGTAACATATCTCAGCATGTGCTGTTACCTAGAGACAGATTAGTCCATAGTTGAAGCACAGTGTAACATAACTCAGCATGTACTGCTACCTAGAGTCAGACTACTCCATAGCTGGAGCACAGTGTAACATATCTCCGCATGTACTGTTACCTAGAGTCAGACTACTCCATAGTTGGAGCACAGTGTAACATAACTCAGCATGTACTGTTACCTAGAGTCAGATTACTGCATAGTTGGAGCACAGTGTAACATAACTCAGCATGTGCTGTTGCCCAGAGTCAGACTACTCCATAGTTGGAGCACAGTGTAACATAACTCAGCATGTGCCGTTACTTAGAGTCAGATTACACGATAGTTGGAGCACAGTGTAACATAACTCAGCATGTACTGTTACCTAGAGTCAGATTACTGCATAGTTGGAGCACAGTGTAACATAACTCAGCATGTACTATTACCTAGAGTCAGATTACTCTATAGTTGGAACACAGTGTAACATAACTCAGCATGTACAGTTACCTAGACTCAGACTACTCCATAGCTGGAGCACAGTGTAACATAACTCAGCATGTGCTGTTACCTAGACTCAGACTACTACATAGCTGGAGCACAGTGTAACATAACTCAGCATGTGCTGTTACCTAGACTCAGACTACTCCATAGCTGGAGCACAGTGTAACATAACTCAGCATGTACAGTTACCTAGACTCAGACTACTCCATAGCTGGAGCACAGTGTAACATAACTCAGCATGTACTGTTACCTAGAGCCAGACTACTCCATAGTTGGAGCACAGTGTAACATAACTTAGCATGTACTGTTACCTAGGGTCAGACTACTCCACAGTTGGAGCACAGTGTAACATATCTCAGCATGTACTGTTACCTAGAGTCAGATTACTCTATAGTTGGAGCACACTGTAACATAGCTCAGCATGTACTGTTACCTAGAGTCAGATTACTCTATAGTTGGAGCACAGTGTAACATAACTCAGCATGTACTGTTACCTAGAGTCAGATGACTCCATAGCTGGAGCACAGTGTAACAGCTGAGCATGCACTGTTACGCAGATTCAGATTACTCCATAGGTGGAACACAGTGTAACAGCTGAGCATGCACTGTTACGCAGATCCAGATTACTGCAGAGCTGGAGCTCAGTGTAACAGCTGAGCATTACTGTTACGCAGTTTCAGATTACTCCATAGCTGGGGCACAGTGTAACAGCTGAGCATGCACTGTTACGCAAATTCAGATTACTCCATAGATGGAGCTCAGTGTAACAGCTGAGCATGCACTGTTACGTAGATTTAGACTACTCCATAGCTGGGGCACAGTGTAACCGCTGAGCATGCACTGTTACGCAGATTCAGATTACTCCATAGATGGAGCTCAGTGTAACAGCTGAGCATGCACTGTTACGTAGATTCACACTACTCCATAGCTGGGGCACAGTGTAACAGCTGAGCATGCACTGTTACGCAGATTCAGATTACTCCATAGATGGAGCTCAGTGTAACAGCTGAGCATGCACTGTTACGTAGATTCAGACTACTCCATAGCTGGGGCACAGTGTAACAGCTGAGCATGCACTGTTACGCAGATTCAGATTACTCCCTAGTTGGAGCACAGTGTAACATAACTCAGCATGTACTGTCACCTAGAGTGAGATTACTCCATAGTTGGAGCACAGTGTAACATATCTCAGCATGTACTTTTACCTAGGGCCAGGTTACTCCATAGTTGGAGCACAGTGTAACATATCTCAGCATGTACTTTTACCTAGGGCCAGGTTACTCCATAGCTGGAGCACAGTGTAACATATCTCAGCATGTACTTTTACCTAGGGCCAGGTTACTCCATAGTTGGAGCACAGTGTAACATATCTCATCATGTACTTTTACCTAGGGTCAGGTTACTCCATAGCTGGAGCACAGTGTAACATATCTCAGCATGTACTTTTACCTAGGGTCAGGTTACTCCATAGCTGGAGCACAGTGTAACATATCTCAGCATGTACTTTTACCTAGTGTCAGGTTACTCCATAGCTGGAGCACAGTGTAACATAACTAAGCATGTACTGTTACCTAGAGACAGATTACTCCATATTTGGAGCACGGTGTAACATATCTCAGCATGTACTGTTACCTAGAGACAGATTACTCCATAGTTGGAGCACGGTGTAACATAACTCAGCACGTACTGATACCTAGAGACAGATTACTCCATAGCTGGAGCACAGTGTAACATATCTCAGCATGTGCTGTTACCTAGAGACAGATTGCTCCATAGTTGGAGCACGGTGTAACATATCTCAGCATGTGCTGTTACCTAGAGACAGACTACTCCATAGCTGGAGCACAGTGTAACATATCTCAGCATGTGCTGTTACCTAGAGACAGACTACTCCATAGCTGGAGCACAGTGTAACATATCTCAGCATGTGCTGTTACCTAGAGACAGACTACTCCATAGCTGGAGCACAGTGTAACATATCTCAGCATGTGCTGTTACCTAGAGACAGACTACTCCATAGCTGGAGCACAGTGTAACATATCTCAGCATGTGCTGTTACCTAGAGACAGACTACTCCATAGCTGGAGCACAGTGTAACATATCTCAGCATGTGCTGTTACCTAGAGACAGACTACTCCATAGTTGGAGCACAGTGTAACATATCTCAGCATGTGCTGTTACCTAGAGACAGACTACTCCATAGCTGGAGCACAGTGTAACATATCTCAGCATGTACTGTTACCTAGAGACAGACTACTCCATAGCTGGAGCACAGTGTAACATATCTCAGCATGTGCTGTTACCTAGAGTCAGACTACTCCATAGCTGGAGCACAATGTAACATAACTCAGCATGTACTGTTACCTAGAGACAGATTACTCCATAGCTGGAGCACAGTGTAACATATCTCAGCATGTGCTGTTACCTAGAGTCAGACTACTCCATAGCTGGAGCACAGTGTAACATATCTCAGCATGTGCTGTTACCTAGAGACAGATTACTCCATAGCTGGAGCACAGTGTAACATATCTCAGCATGTGCTGTTACCTAGAGTCAGATTACTCCATAGCTGGAGCACGGTGTAACATATCTCAGCATGTACTGTTACCTAGAGACAGACTACTCCATAGCTGGAGCACAGTGTAACATAACTCAGCATGTACTGTTACCTAGAGTCAGATTACTCCATAGTTGGAGCACAGTGTAACATAACTCACCATGTACTGTTACCTAGAGTCAGATTACTCCATAGTTGGAGCACAGTGTAACATATCTCAGCATGTGCTGTTACCTAGAGTCAGACTACTCCATAGCTGGAGCACAGTGTAACATATCTCAGCATGTGCTGTTACCTAGAGACAGACTACTCCATAGCTGGAGCACAGTGTTACATATCTCAGCATGTGCTGTTACCAAGAGACAGACTACTCCATAGCTGGAGCACAGTGTAACATATCTCAGCATGTGCTGTTACCTAGAGACAGACTACTCCATAGTTGGAGCACAGTGTAACATAACTCAGCATGTACTGTTACCCAGAGACAGGTTACTCCATAGCTGGAGCACAGTGTAACAGAACTCAGCATGTACCGTCACCTAGAGACAGATTACTCCATAGCTGGAGCACAGTGTAACATATCTCAGCATGTACTGTCACCTAGAGACAGATTACTCCATAGTTGGAGCACAGTGTAACATATCTCAGCATGTGCTGTTACCTAGAGACAGATTACTCCATAGTTGGAGCACAGTGTAACATATCTCAGCATGTACTGTTACCTAGAGACAGATTACTCCATAGTTGGAGCACAGTGTAACATATCTCAGCATGTGCTGTTACCTAGAGCCAGATTACTCCATAGTTGGAGCACAGTGTATAATATCTCAGCATGTGCTGTTACCTAGAGACAGATTACTCCATAGTTGGAGCACAGTGTAACATATCTCAGCATGTACTGTTACCTAGAGACAGATTACTCCATAGTTTGGAGCACAGTGTAACATATCTCAGCATGTACTGTTACCTAGAGACAGATTACACCATAGCTGGAGCACAGTGTAACATATCTCAGCATGTACTGTTACCTAGAGACAGATTACTCCATAGTTGGAGCACAGTGTAACATATCTCAGCATGTGCTGTTACCTAGAGACAGATTACACCATAGCTGGAGCACAGTGTAACATATCTCAGCATGTGCTGCTACCTAGAGTCAGATTACTCCATAGCTGGAGCACAGTGTAACATATCTGAGCATGTACTGTTACCTAGAGACAGATTACTCCATAGCTGGAGCACAGTGTAACATATCTCAGCATGTACTGTTACCTAGAGACAGATTACTCCATAGCTGGAGCACAGTGTAACATATGTCAGCATGTACTGTTACCTAGAGACAGATTACACCATAGTTGGAGCACAGTGTAACATATCTCAGCATGTGCTGTTACCTAGAGACAGATTACTCCATAGTTGGAGCACGGTGTAACATATCTCAGCATGTACTGTTACCTAGAGACAGATTACTCTATAGTTGGAGCACGGTGTAACATATCTCAGCATGTGCTGTTACCTAGAGTCAGACTACTCCATAGCTGGAGCACCGTGTAACATATCTCAGCATGTACTGTTACCTAGAGACAGATTACACCATAGTTGGAGCACATAGGAACATATCTCAGCATGTGCTGTTACCAAGAGTAAGACTACTCCATAGCTGGAGCACAGTGTAACATATCTCAGCATGTGCTGTTACCTAGAGTCCGACTACTCCATAGCTGGAGCACAGTGTAACATATCTCAGAATGTACTGTTACCTACAGTCAGACTACTCCATAGTTGGAGCACAGTGTAACATATCTCAGCATGTGCTGTTACCTAGAGACAGATTACACCATAGCTGGAGCACAGTGTAACATATCTCAGCATGTGCTGTTACCTAGAGACAGATTACACCATAGTTGGAGCACAGTGTAACATATCTCAGCATGTGCTGTTACCTAGAGTCACATTACTCCATAGTTGGAGCACAGTGTAACATATCTCAGCATGTGCTCTTACCTAGAGTCACATTACTCCATAGCTGGAGTACAGTGTAACATATCTCAGCATGTGCTGTTACCTAGAGACAGATTACTCCATAGTTGGAGCACAGTGTAACATATCTCAGCATGTGCTGTTACCTAGAGACAGATTACTCCATAGTTGGAGCACAGTGTAACATATCTCAGCATGTGCTGTTACCTAGAGCCAGATTAGTCCATAGTTGGAGCACAGTGTAACATAAATCAGCATGTACTGTTACCTAGAGACAGATTACACCATAGCTGGAGCACAGTGTAACATAACTCAGCATGTACTGTTACCTAGAGGCAGATTACTCCATAGCTGGAGCACAGTGTAACATAACTCAGCATATACTCTTACCTAGGGTCAGACTAGTCCACAGCTGGAGCACAGTGTGACATATCTCAGCATGTACTGATACCTAGAGTCAGATTACTACAAGGCTGGAGCACAGTGTAACATAACTCAGCATGTACTGTTACCTAGGGTGAGACTAGTCCATAGCTGGAGCACAGTGTGACATATCTCAGCATGTACTGATACCTAGAGTCAGATTACTACAAGGCTGGAGCACAGTGTAACATAACTCGGCATGTGCTGTTACCTAGAGACAGATTACACCATAGTTGGAGCACAGTGTAACATATCTCAGCATGTGCTGTTACTTAGAGACAGATTACTCCATAGCTGGAGCACAGTGTAACATATCTCAGCATGTACTGTTACCTAGAGTCAGACTACACCATAGCTGGAGCACAGTGGAACATAACTCAGCATGTACTGTTACCTAGAGACAGATTACACCATAGTTGGAGCACAGTGTAACATATCTCAGCATGTATTGTTACCTAGAGTCAGACTACTCCATAGCTGGAGGACAGTGTAACATATCTCATTATGTACTGTTACCTAGAGTCAGACCACTCCATAGCTGGAGCACAGTGTAACATAACTCAGCATGTACTGTTACCTAGAGAGAGATTACACCATAGTTGGAGCACAGTGTAACATATCTCAGCATGTACTGTTACCTAGAGTCAGACTACACAATAGCTGGAGCACAGTGGAACATAACTCAGCATGTACTGTTACCTAGAGTCAGACTACTCCATAGCTGGAGCACAGTGGAACATAACTCAGCATGTACTGTTACCTAGAGTCAGACTACTCCATAGTTGGAGCACAGTGTAACATATCTCAGCATGTACTGTTACCTAGAGACAGATTACACCATAGTTGGAGCACAGTGTAACATAACTCAGCATGTACTGTTACCTAGAGACAGATTACACCATAGTTGGAGCACAGTGTAACATATCTCAGCATGTACTGTTACCTAGAGACAGATTACACCATAGTTGGAGCACAGTGTAACATATCTCAGCATGTACTGTTACCTAGAGACAGATTACTCCATAGTTGGAGCACAGTGTAACATATCTCAGCATGTACTGTTACCTAGAGACAGATTACACCATAGTTGGAGCACAGTGTAACATATCTCAGCATGTACTGTTACCTTGAGTCAGATTACTCCATAGTTGGAGCACAGTGTAACATATCTCAGCATGTACTGTTACCTAGAGTCAGACTACACAATAGCTGGAGCACAGTGGAACATAACTCAGCATGTACTGTTACCTAGAGACAGATTACACCATAGTTGGAGCACAGTGTAACATATCTCAGCATGTGCTGTTACCTAGAGACAGACTACACCATAGTTGGAGCACAGTGTAACATATCTCAGCATGTACTGTTACCTAAAGACAGATTACTCCATAGTTGAAGCACAGTGTAACATAGCTCAGCATGTACTGTTACCTAGAGACACATTACGCCATAGTTGGAGCACAGTGTAACATATCTCAGCATGTACTGTTACCTAAGGCCAGGTTACTCCATAGCTGGAGCACAGTGTAACATATCTCAGCATGTACTGTTACCTAAAGCCAGGTTACTCCATAGCTGGAGCACAGTGTAACATATCTCAGCATGTGCTATTACCTAGAGACAGATTAGTCCATAGTTGAAGCACAGTGTAACATATCTCAGCATGTACTGTTACCTAGAGTCAGACTACTCCATAGCTGGAGCGCAGTGTAACATATCTCCGCATGTACTGTTTCCTAGAGTCAGATTACTCTATAGTTCGAGCGCAGTGTTACATATCTCAGCATGTACTGTTACCTAGAGTCAGATTACTCTATAGCTGGAGCACAGTGTAACATATCTCAGCATGTACTGTTACCTAGAGTCAGACTACTCCATAGCTGGAGCACAGTGTAACATATCTCAGCATGTGCTGTTACCTAGATTCAGACTACTCCATAGTTGGAGCACAGTGTAACATATCTCAGCATGTACTGTTTCCTAGAGTCAGATTACTCTATAGCTGGAGCACAGTGTAACATATCTCAGCATGTACTGTTACCTAGAGTGAGATTACTCCATAGCTGGACCACAGTGTAACATATCTCAGCATGTACTGTTACTTAGAGTCAGATTACTCCATAGTTGGAGCACAGTGTAACATATCTCAGCATGTACTTTTACCTAGAGACAGATTACACCATAGCTGGAGCACAGTGTAACATATCTCAGCATGTACTGTTACCTAGAGACAGATTACTCCATAGGTGGAGCACAGTGTAACATAACTAAGCATGTGCTGTTACCTAGATTCAGACTACTCCATAGTTGGAGCACAGTGTAACATATCTCAGCATGTACTGTTACCTAGAGTCAGACTACTCCATAGCTGGAGCACAGTGTAACATATCTCAGCATGTGCTGTTACCTAGATTCAGACTACTCCATAGTTGGAGCACAGTGTAACATATCTCAGCATGTACTGTTTCCTAGAGTCAGATTACTCTATAGCTGGAGCACAGTGTAACATATCTCAGCATGTACTGTTACCTAGAGTGAGATTACTCCATAGCTGGACCACAGTGTAACATATCTCAGCATGTACTGTTACTTAGAGTCAGATTACTCCATAGTTGGAGCACAGTGTAACATATCTCAGCATGTACTTTTACCTAGAGACAGATTACACCATAGCTGGAGCACAGTGTAACATATCTCAGCATGTACTGCTACATAGAGTCAGACTACTCCATAGTTGGAGCACAGTGTAACATATCTCAGCATATGCTGTTACCTAGAGTCAGATTACTCTATAGTTGGAGCACAGTGTAACATATCTCAGCATGTACTGTTACCTAGAGTCAGATTACTCTATAGTTGGAGCACAGTGTAACATAACTCAGCATGTACTGTTACCTAGAGTCAGATTACTCCATAGCTGGAGTACAGTGTAACAGCTGAGCATGCACTGTTACGCAGGTTCAGATTACTCCATAGCTGGAGCTCAGTGTAACAGCTGAGCATGCACTGTTTTGTAGATTCAGATTACTCCATAGCTGGAGCACAGTGTAACAGCTGAGCATGCACTGTTTTGTAGATTCAGATTACTCCATAGCTGGAGCACAGTGTAACAGCTGAGCATGCACTGTTATGTAAATTCAGATTACTCCATAGCTGGAGCTCAGTGTAACAGCTGAGCATGCACTGTTTTGTAGATTCAGATTACTCCATAGCTGGAGCACAGTGTAACAGCTGAGCATGCACTGTTATGTAGATTCAGATTACTCCATAGCTGGAGCCAAGTGTTACAGCTGAGCATGCAGTGTTTTGTGGATTTAGATTACTCCATAGCTGGAGCACAATGTAACAGCTGAGCATGCACTGTTATGTAGATTCAGATTACTCCATAGCTGGAGCACAGTGTAACAGCTGAGCATCCCCCCAGGGGGACCTACTACGTTAGGTCCGGGTTTGGCGCACCCGGGGCCCCGAGCCAACTGACTCCCTCGGTGTGGGCTCCTCTTCGTGGTGAGGGAGTCAGTCAAATCGCCCACCCACGTGTAGGCCGTGCGTGGAGACCCGTGTCGGTGGAAAGGATTATCCTGGCGGTTGAGGGGTGCGCATCTGAGCTCGGGACAGTTTTTTTTCTGAATCTGGGGAGGGTGCGCATTTCCGATACACTGCTTTGGTTTCTGCTTCATCTAAACGGGAGGCTAGGGACTAACCCACCCCTAGTCAATCGGCCAGGACTAGGTATTGCACCGAACTCCAGGGTGAGTGGGACGGCGAGCCCGCTATATCCCCTGTGTAGCCCTGTCATCCCAGTGGGATGACCCCTCGTTGGGCTCCGTGGTGGGTGGGGAGCACTGGGGGATGAAATTTTTAGCCTTTTTCTATGGTAACCAATACAGCTAAACGCCGCAAACAAGTGCAAGTTGAAAAAGAGGGACACGCGTCATCGGCACGTTACCTAGTTATTCACCGGATGGAAGATGGTCAGTCATTTCTGAAGGTCAACCGTTTCATTATTCAATCAGGTCTCGATAAAATTGCCGGTCCTGTAAAATCCTGCACCCGTCTGCGATCCGGTTCACTACTTGTTGAGAGCTACACTGCCCAACAGTTTGAGAAGATACTGAAAGCCAAACTCCTCCACGGATACCCCATCCGTGTCGAGAAGCACCGAAGCCTGAACTACTCTAAGGGCGTCATTACCAGCCAGCTTTTGGATGGTATGCCGGAGGAGGAGATACAGGGTTATCTGTCGGACCAAGGAGTAACTGAAGCGTACCGTGTAAGAGCTAAGCGTGATGGCGTGCAGGTGGATACCCGCACGCTGTTTCTCACCTTTGATCGGCTCGAGTTACCTCAGAAGATCAAGGCAGGTTACGAGGTTATTCCGGTCCGACCTTATATTCCACGGTCTATGCGTTGCTTCCAGTGCCAACGCTATGGCCATACTAAGACCTCCTGTAAGACTTCGGTTGCGGTTTGTGGCAATTGTGGTAAGGACTCTCATGACGGAGCTTGTCCATCGGCTCCTAGCTGTGTAAACTGTCGAGGTAACCATCCAGCGACTTCCCGCGACTGTCCACGCTACCAGGATGAGAAGGCCATCCAAGAGCTGCGGGTGAAAGAGCGTCTTTCCTTCTCCGAAGCCCGCAAACGCCATCTCGCTCGCCAGCCTCCTCTCCTGAAGTTTGGTACTTTTAGTTCAATTGTTTCTACACCAGTGCCAAAGCGGGATATGGGCACTCAAACTTGCCCTATAGTCTCCACAACCGTCGCTCCTCGCATTGCAGTACCAGCTTCCACTTCCACCAGCTCCACGATCCTTCCTATAAGTAGTGAAACTCGGAAATTCAAAGTCACCCCGAAACGCTCCGATTTTCTTAAATAGCCTTCTGACTCTGCCAGTGGAAGGTGTGCCCTTAAGGCCACTTCTCCTTCAGCTCCTCGGCGATCTCAATCCCAGGAGACTAGGATGCGCAGTCGCGTGAAGCGGGATTCTCCACCTCCCGTGACCACTGGCAACCGGTTTGTACCTCTGTCTCAGGTTTCTAGTGACACTGACCCTCTTCCATCTGAGGAGCCTATGGAGCATGAACCTGCTCCACAAAGCCAGAGTCCCACGCGGAATCAGAAGGGCAAATTGAAGCGACAGCCGTCGACTAAATGAACTCGGTGACGAGCTTCTCCCTTTTTCCACAGGATGTCTATCTTACAGTGGAATACACGTGGCGTGCGCAGGCATAAATCAGAACTCCAACTGTTGGCTAATTCGCTATCCCCCAGTCTTTTCTGCCTGCAGGAAACCAAACTTAACCAACAGGATGCTTTCACCTTTCCTGGTTTTACTCCGGTGCGATGTGATTTACCACCGGAACCTGGTACTCCTGCACATGGGCGTGTCATGCTGCTGATCCGCGACGACGTATTTTACCAGCCTATTATGCTCACTACTACATTGCAAGCTGTAGCCGTTACTGTGAATTTACCTGGTTTTTGTTTTGCATTATGCTCCGTTTACCTTCCGCCTTCTTGCCCCTTAGCCATTGGGGACCTTTCTGATCTGGTGTCCCAGCTCCCAGCGCCCTACTTGTTGTTGGGAGACTTCAACGCTCATCATCCTCTTTGGGGATCTTCTAGGGCTTGCGTAAGGGGAAAGCACCTCGCAGAATTTTTCCATCGTAATCAACTCTGTCTTCTCAATACCGGTGAACCTACTTTTATTTCTGATTCCACAGGCACTCTCTCTCACCTGGATTTATCTGTTTGCACGGCACAGCTTGCCCATCGTTTAGAGTGGAACGTCGTCTCGGATACCTTCTCGAGTGATCACCTTCCCTGTGTGATCAGCCTGCTTTCCAATTACGTACCCTCGTCACGTTTACCCACCTGGCAGCTACGCAGAGCGAACTGGCCTCTTTTTTCCCACATAGCTGTATTCGACGACCGTGTTTTCGGCAATGTTGACCAGATGGTGGATCACCTTACTACTGTGATCCAAGCCGCTGCCGAGCGTGCTATCCCCCGGTCGTCGGCCCAACCGAGGCGTTTACCCGTTCCTTGGTGGACCGAAGAATGTCGGGCGGCGGTTCGTGCAAGGCGGGCTGCACTACGTGTATTTCAGCGCCACCCTACCCTTGATAATCTGGTCATCTATAAGCGATCACGTGCCCGCGCTCGTCGGATAATACAGGCTAGTAAGAAGACATCCTGGCTCCGCTTTGTGGAATGCTTCAACTGCTTCACAAAATCGTCGGTGGTTTGGGAGAAGCTCCGTCGCGTGGCCGGCAAACTTTCGCGAATTACGGTGCCTGGTCTTAAAATCAATAAAGACATAGTAGTTTACCCTAGGGCTGTCGCTGACGTCCTTGG
This sequence comes from Tenodera sinensis, assembly GCA_030765045.1. Classification (NCBI taxonomy): domain Eukaryota; kingdom Metazoa; phylum Arthropoda; class Insecta; order Mantodea; family Mantidae; genus Tenodera; species Tenodera sinensis. Next base: position 2,347,686 of record CM060964.1, read on the forward strand.
AGGTGCCTTTGCAGAGGTGTCTAGCTCATCACATTACCACCCGGATTTTTTACCAATCAAGCAACGAGCTGAGACGCATGATTTTTCTTTTCACTCAAACAACCGCGAGTGTTATAATGGCTTATTCACAATGTCGGAGCTGGAGCGGGTCCTGGTCTCTTCAAGGCAGTCCGCTCCTGGGCCGGATGGCATTCACATCTCGATGCTGCAGCACCTGTCTTTGCCTGGCAAGCAGTATCTTTTACGAGTAATTAACCAAATCTGGCGTTCCGCTACTTTCCCATGCGTTTGGCGAGAAGCCACCGTCGTCCCGATTTTAAAGCCTGGAAAGGACCGGCATCTACCTTCCAGTTATCGCCCAATCTCCCTCACTAGTTGCATCTGCAAAGTGATGGAGCGGATGATTAACGGGCGACTGACGTGGTGGCTTGAAACGCAACACCTGCTGTCCAACGTTCAGTGCGGTTTTCGTCGCTTCCGCTCAACGGTCGACCATATAGTTTCTCTATCCACGCACGTGATGGACGGCTTCGTGCGCAAGTGCCAAACGGTTGCTGTCTTTTTTGATCTCGAGAGGGCTTATGATACTTGCTGGAGGTACGGTATCCTTCGTACCCTCCATAAATGGGGCATTCGTGGTCGGCTGCCCCTTTTTATTCGGGAGTTTATGCGGGATAGAGTGTTTCGGGTACGGGTGGGCTCGGTTTTGTCCCGTGTTTTTAGTCAAGAGAACGGAGTACTACAGGGCTCGGTACTCAGCGTCACACTATTTGCCATTGCAATCAATCCCATTGTAGAGTGCGTCCAGTCTGGCGTCTCATCTTCACTATTTGTGGATGACTTCGCCATTTACTATAGCTCTCGGCGGACTTCTCTCTTGCAACGTCGACTCCAATTGTGTCTGGACCGACTGTTCGCTTGGAGTGTCGAAAATGGTTTTCATTTTTCCGCCGAAAAGACCGTCTGTGTAAACTTCTGGCGTCGGAAGACGTTTCTCCCGCCTTCGCTCTGTCTCGGCCCAGTTGCACTCCCTTACGCAGACGACATGAAATTTTTGGGATTGATTTTTGACCGAAAACTTAATTGGTCTTCTCACATTTCCTATTTAAAAGCAAGGTGTGAACGCTCTCTTAATGTTTTACGTGTTTTGAGTGGCACATCCTGGGGAGCTGATCGGACAGTACTTTTACGATTATACCGTTCACTGGTCCGATCGAAGCTAGATTACGGTTGTGTTGTGTATGCTTCCGCTCGACCATCTGTTTTAAATCGGCTTAATGCTACACACTACCGCGGCATCCGGTTGAGTATTGGCGCATTTCCTACAAGCCCAGTTATTAGCCTGTGCGCGGAAGCTGCTGAACCTGCGCTCGCCTATCGGCGGGATGTTCTTCTCAGCAGCTATGCTTGCAGACTCTCTAGTCTAGCCGAACACCCGTCTTTTAGTTTATTTTTTAACGATAGCTTGGACCGCCAATACTCAGCGAGCTCCCTAGCCCTACTACCCCCTGGCGTTCGGTTTCGCTCAATGCTTCGGTCTTTGGACGTCGAAATACCCGCGACGTTGCCGAAGGGTGAAACTCGATTTCCCCCATGGCTCCGCCGCGAGACCAATGTCCACCTTGGTTTGTTGTCCCTGCCGAAGTCGTCGACGCCAGATTCCGTTCTTCGTTCTGCCTTTTTAGATATTCAGGCGCAGTTTGAATCCTGCAGTTTTATATACACTGACGGCTCGAAGGACGATCGGGGAGTAGGATGTGCTTTTATCCACGGTCGCCAGAGTTTTAGCTTCAAACTTTTACCGCAGTGCTCGATTTTTACAGCAGAGTTATTTGGTATTCATCAAGCCCTTTTTTACATACGTCGACAGCCCATGCAGCGGTTCATTATTTGTTCGGATTCCTTGAGTGCCCTCCAGAGCCTACGGACGCTGCACAATTATCATCCACTGGTTCAGCGTATCCAGGACCACCTCCACACCCTCGCCAGTGCTGGCACTTGCGTCTCCTTTGTGTGGGTACCTGGTCATGTAGGCCTGCAAGGAAACGAGGCTGCCGATGCCGCTGCTAAGGCAGCAGTTTTAGCCCCAAGGTTTTTTAGCGCTTGTGTTCCCTCTGATGATCTTAGCTTATTTTTACGTCGTGCACTAATTTCACGGTGGCATAGTGAATGGAGTAATGTTCAGGGGAACAAGCTTAGGGAGGTGAAACCCCTCCCAGTCACCTGGGGGACTTCCTCGCTCGTCTCTCGTCGCGAGGAAGTGATTTTAGCAAGACTGCGTATCGGGCACTGCTTTTTAGTCATCGTCACCTTTTATCTTCGGATGATGCTCCGCTCTGTGCTCACTGCCATGAGCCTCTGACGGTGAAGCATGTTTTAATTCAGTGCCAGTTGTTTACTCCGCTGCGGCAATCCCTGAGTTTACCAGCAACCCTAGCCGAGGTGCTGGGAGACACTCTATGTGCTGTAGAGCGAGTGTTACATTTTATTCGAGATTGTGGACTGGGCAAACGTGTTTAATTTGCGTATTTTACTTCATTTTAATTTTTACTTGTAATTTATAAAATGGCTTGCTGCAGCGAGTTATTTTAATACTTGTCATTTTATGCTTTTGTTTTATCTCTCCTTTTAGTGTTCAAGGTACTGTGTTGGTGACGTTTTACTACTTTAACTGTTTTTAAATTGTCATACAATATATGGGTTTTTAGCTTCTGTTCTGTTTGGGCGCTAATGACCGCCGTAGTTGTGCGCCCTAAAACCACAATACTACTACTACTACTACTAGCTGAGCATGCACTGTTACGTAGATTCAGATTACTCCATAGCTGGAGCCAAGTGTTACAGCTGAGCATGCACTGTTTTGTGGATACAGATTACTCCATAGCTGGAGCACAGTGTAACAGCTGAGCATGCACTTTTACGTAGATTCAGATGACTCCATAGCTGGAGCACAGTGTAACAGCTGAGCATGCACTGTTACGTAGATTCAGATTACTCCATAGCTGGAGCCAAGTGTTACAGCTGAGCATGCACTGTTACGTAGATTCAGATTACTGCATAGCTGGAGCACAGTTTAACAGCTGAGCATGCACTGTTGCGTAGATTCAGATTACTCCATAGCTGGAGCACAGTGTAACATAGCTGAGCATGCAGTGTTGGGTAGATTCAGATGACTCCGTAGTTGGAGTAGATAGCAGGTATTGCTATAGAATTTTGATACTGGTGTGTAATGAAAATTTAAGAAAAGATTGCATAATTTCTGGAAACACTTAAATATTAAGTGGTTAATTTTGCCTTGAGCTGGCGACTCTTACCTTTGACGTGAGTGTCATGAATCACTAGTGGTTTGGTTTTCTGAATACTTTGGTTCAAATCCCAGTGAGCAACCTCTGAAACAACAAATGTTTGATTCCGTGAATCTCCGTTGTCACGTAGTTTAAATATCCATAGTACTGCACTAGTGACGTCATCTGAGTCCAGGTCCTCTGGCAGCTTGAACGTGAAACAGGCTGCTGGGTTTATGGCCGCAGGCGTGCACCTCACACCTTCTGCAACACGAGACGTTTGCAACAAGAATGACTAGGTATATCAAAATGAACAATAATGAGTGAAGAAAATAATTTCTCAATAGGAAACTCTGGTAATACTGAATCATAAAGGAAATATATGTGGTAGCTTGTTACAGTTTATACTTAAGATTGGTCGAACCCATACATTTGACTTCTGTTCGTTATTAGTGTCTTATTTTCCTTTGGTTTACTAGCATTGTGTTGGCAAATTTAAATAATGTTTCTAAACAAAAATTTTCACACTAATTTTAAATGAATATAGGACAATTATTTGGAGTAACAACCGGGGTTTCTAAGTCTTACGTTTTACCCCTAAGTTTTATGTTTTTTTGTTCTAATCTTATATTTTATGATTGTTTTTCCCACGTAAGACGGTTTCTACTATTCAGAGAGGGAAAGATAATTAGCAATGTGACGACTGCGCTCCTGTGTACCGCGAGACCACACTTAGCTCAAGAACAAAGCTACATTTCTAAAATATGAATAGGTGTTGTAGAGGGTACTAAAGTTATTAAATGTTTAGGAATATATTATTTGACCAAACCGAGCTAATTTTAAGTTTTCATGTCAATTTCAGTCCTTTAATTTGCGAATTGAATGCATTTTCACTGCTGTTATAAACAGATGCACTAAGGAATTCATTCAATCTGAATTACAGGTTATTGTAAATTTTCCATCCTCATTCAAACATTTTTTTCTCGAAATTTTAAAGGGTGATACAAACTTTTTTAAAAAAGAAAAATATGAGAATAAATATCAACAATAAGTGTTTATGATAAAACTCAGTCTTAAAAATTCCATTTCGGCGTTTAGTGGTGTTAGTATTAAAATATGTCTTTTTCATTTTTAGAAAAAAAGCAATTTTTTAAGTAAACAAAACCTGGCAACCTTAAATCAACAGAAATATATTGGGTATTTGTGTTGGTTGCAAAACGGGGCACAACAAATGAATTTAGCACACATCAAAAGTTAGATGAAAATATATTTTTTTACATAAGCTATATATTCTGTTTCAATAAACACCTATCACAACATTTGTACATTTCATTTTGGTTTGGGGTATTTGCGCAAAGCGTTTTATGTTGAATATTGCAGGTGAACGCCGAAAAGAGCAAGTGTAGACCTTACAAGAGGGATAGAAAGCTCCTTTATAATGCCATCTTTCTAAACATATATTAAACTGGTTTATATATAGAAGCTCACTTCCCAACGATTCTCAACTAAATACCGTGTGTCTTGCTTAATTTGCTCTACAGGTTTGTTAAGTATCACAAATTGAACGTTTTATGCTCACCCAAATATGAATTACTAGAGAACATTTCTGGGGTATCATTTTATTGCCGTTAACGCCTAGAAAATGTGAAGATGAGGTTAGAAATACACGTGGTGAAGAAGCCCTAGCTAGACAATGTGAACATGAGGTTAGAAATGCACGTGGTGAAAAAGACCTATATAGACAATGTGAAGATGAGGTTAGAAATGCACGTGGTGAAAAGCCCTATATAGACAATGTGAAGATGAGGTTAGAGATACACGTGGTGAAGAAGACCTATACAGACAATGTGAAGATGTGGTTAGAGATACACGTGGTGAAGAAGCCCTATATAGACAAAGTGAAGATGAGATTCCAGACACACGTGGTGAAGTAGACCTATATAGACAATGTGAAGATGAGATTACAGATACACGTGGTGAAGTAGACCTATACAGACAATGTGAAGATGTGGTTAGAGATACACGTGGTGAAGAAGCCCTATACAGACAATGTGAAGATGAGGTTACAGATACACGTGGTGAAGTAGACCTATACAGACCATGTGAAGATGAGGTTACAGATACACGTGGTGAAGAAGCCCTATACAGACAATGTGAAGATGAGGTTAGAGATACACGTGGTGAAGAAGCCCTAGCTAGACAATGTGAAGATGAGGTTACAGATACACGTGGTGAAGTAGACCTATACAGACAATGTGAAGATGAGGTTACAGATACACGGGGTGAAGAAGCCCTATATAGACAATGTGAGGATGTGGTTAGAGATACACGTGGTGAAGTAGACCTATATAGACAATGTGAAGATGAGATTACAGATACACGTGGTGAAGTAGACCTATATAGACAATGTGAAGATGAGGTTAGAGATACACGTGGTGAAGTAGACCTATATAGATAATGTGAAGATGAGGTTACAGATACACGTGGTGAAATAGACCTATATAGACAATGTGAAGATGAGATTACAGATACACGTGGTGAAGTAGACCTAAATAGACAATGTGAAGATGAGATTACAGATACACGTGGTGAAGTAGACCTATATAGACAATGTGAAGATGAGGTTAGAGATACACGTGGTGAAGTAGACCTATATAGACAATGTGAATATGAGGTTACAGATACACGTGGTGAAGTAGACCGATACAGACAATGTGAAGATGAGGTTACAGATACACGTGGTGAAGTAGACCTATATAGACAATGTGAAGATGAGGTTACAGATACACGTGGTGAAGTAGACCCATATAGACAAAGTGAAGATGAGGTTAGAGATACACGTGGTGAAGTAGACCTATATAGACAATGTGAAGATGAGGTTACAGATACACGTGGTGAAGTAGACCTATATAGACAATGTGAAGATGAGATTACAGATACACGTGGTGAACTAGACCTATATAGACAATGTGAAGATGAGGTTACAGATACACGTGGTGAAGTAGACCTATATAGACAATGTGAAGATGAGAATACAGATACACGTGGTGAAGTAGACCTATATAGACAATGTGAAGATGAGGTTAGAGATACACGTGGTCAAGTAGACCTATATAGACAATGTGAAGATGAGATTACAGATACACGTGGTGAAGTAGACCTATATAGACAATGTGAAGATGAGATTACAGATACACGTGGTGAAGAAGCCCTATATAGAAAATGTGAAGGTGAGGTTACAGATACACGTGGTGAAGTAGACCTATATAGACAATGTGAAGATGTGGTTACAGATAAACGTGGTGAAGTAGACCTATATAGACAATGTGAAGATGAGGTTAGAGATACACGTGGTGAAGAAGCCCTACATAGACAATGTGAAGAAGAGTTATAGATACACGTGGTGAAATAGACCTATATAGACAATGTGAAGATGAGATTACAGATACACGTGGTGAAGTAGACCTAAATAGACAATGTGAAGATGAGATTACAGATACACGTGGTGAAGTAGACCTATATAGACAATGTGAAGATGAGGTTAGAGATACACGTGGTGAAGTAGACCTATATAGACAATGTGAATATGAGGTTACAGATACACGTGGTGAAGTAGACCGATACAGACAATGTGAAGATGAGGTTACAGATACACGTGGTGAAGTAGACCTATATAGACAATGTGAAGATGAGGTTACAGATACACGTGGTGAAGTAGACCCATATAGACAAAGTGAAGATTAGGTTAGAGATACACGTGGTGAAGTAGACCTATATAGACAATGTGAAGATGAGGTTACAGATACACGTGGTGAAGTAGACCTATATAGACAATGTGAAGATGAGATTACAGATACACGTGGTGAACTAGACCTATATAGACAATGTGAAGATGAGGTTACAGATACACGTGGTGAAGTAGACCTATATAGACAATGTGAAGATGAGAATACAGATACACGTGGTGAAGTAGACCTATATAGACAATGTGAAGATGAGGTTAGAGATACACGTGGTCAAGTAGACCTATATAGACAATGTGAAGATGAGATTACAGATACACGTGGTGAAGTAGACCTATATAGACAATGTGAAGATGAGATTACAGATACACGTGGTGAAGAAGCCCTATATAGAAAATGTGAAGATGAGAATACAGATACACGTGGTGAAGTAGACCTATATAGACAATGTGAAGATGAGGTTACAGCTACACGTGGTGAAGAAGTCCTAGCTAGACTATGTGGAGATGAGGTTAGAGATGCACGTGGTGGAGAAGTCCTAGCTAGACAATGTGAAGATGAGGTTACAGATACACGTGGTGAAGTAGACCTATATAGACAATGTGAAGATGAGATTACAGATACACGTGGTGAACTAGACCTATATAGACAATGTGAAGATGAGGTTACAGATACACGTGGTGAAGTAGACCTATATAGACAATGTGAAGATGAGAATACAGATACACGTGGTGAAGTAGACCTATATAGACAATGTGAAGATGAGGTTAGAGATACACGTGGTCAAGTAGACCTATATAGACAATGTGAAGATGAGATTACAGATACACGTGGTGAAGTAGACCTATATAGACAATGTGAAGATGAGATTACAGATACACGTGGTGAAGAAGCCCTATATAGAAAATGTGAAGGTGAGGTTACAGATACACGTGGTGAAGTAGACCTATATAGACAATGTGAAGATGAGGTTACAGATAAACGTGGTGAAGTAGACCTATATAGACAATGTGAAGATGAGGTTAGAGATACACGTGGTGAAGAAGCCCTACATAGACAATGTGAAGATGAGTTATAGATACACGTGGTGAAGTAGACCAATATAGACAATGTGAAGATGAGGTTAGAGATACACGTGGTGAAGTAGACCTATATAGACAATGTGAAAATGAGGTTACAGATACACGTGGTGAAGTAGACCTATATAGACAATGTGAAGATGAGGTTACAGATACACGTGGTGAAGTAGACCTATATAGACAATGTGAAGATGAGGTTAGAGATACACGTAGTGAAGTAGACCTATATAGACAATGTGAAGATGAGATTAGAGATACACGTGGTGAAGAAGCCCTATATAGACAATGTGAAGATGAGGTTAGAAATGCACGTGGTGAAGAAGTCCTAGCTAGCCAATGTGAACATGAGGTTAGAGATACACGTGGTGAAGAAGCCCTATACAGACAATGTGAAGATGAGGTTAGAGATACAGGTGGTGAAGAAGCCCTATATAGACAATGTGAAGATGAGGTTAGAGATACACGTGGTGAAGAAGCCCTATATAGACAATGTGAAGATGAGGTTACAGATACACGTGGTGGAGAAATCCTAGCTAGACAATGTGAAGATGAGGTTAGAGATACACGTGGTGAAGAAGCCCTATATAGACAATGTGAAGATGAGGTTAGAGATACACGTGGTGAAGAAGCCCTATATAGACAATGTGAAGGTGAGGTTAGAGATACACGTGGTGAAGAAGCCCTATATAGACAATGTGAAGGTGAGGTTAGAGATACACGTGGTGAAGAAGACCTATATAGACAATGTGAAGGTGAGGTTAGAGATACACGTGGTGAAGAAGCCCTATATAGACAATGTGAAGATGAGGTTACAGATACACGTGGTGAAGTAGACCTAGCTAGACAATGTGAAGATGAGGTTACAGATACACGTGGTGAAGTAGACCTATATAGACAATGTGAAGATGGGATTACAGATACACGTGGTGAAGTAGACCTATAAAGACAATGTGAAGATGAGGTTACAGATACACGTGGTGAAGTAGACCGATATAGACAATGTGAAGATGAGGTTACAGATACACGCGGTGAAGTAGACCTATATAGACAATGTGAAGATGAGAATACAGATACACGTGGTGAAGTAGACCTATATAGACAATGTGAAGATGAGATTACAGATACACGTGGTGAACTAAACCTATATAGACAATGTGAAGATGAGGTTACAGATACACGTGGTGAAGTAGACCTATATAGACAATGTGAAGATGAGAATACAGATACACGTGGTGAAGTAGACCTATATAGACAATGTGAAGATGAGAATACAGATACACGTGGTGAAGTAGACCTATATAGACAATGTGAAGATGAGAATACAGATACACGTGGTGAAGTAGACCTATATAGACAATGTGAAGATGAGGTTAGAGATACACGTGGTGAAGTAGACCGATATAGACAACGTGATGATGAGGTTAGAGATACACGTGGTGAAGAAGACCTATATAGACAATGTGAAGATGAGAATACAGATACACGTGGTGAAGTAGACCTATATAGACAATGTGAAGATGAGAATACAGATACACGTGGTGAAGTAGACCTATATAGACAATGTGAAGATGAGAATACAGATACACGTGGTGAAGTAGACCTATATAGACAATGTGAAGATGAGAATACAGATACACGTGGTGAAGTAGACCTATATAGACAATGTGAAGATGAGAATACAGATACACGTTGTGAAGTAGACCTATATAGACAATGTGAAGATGAGAATACAGATACACGTGGTGAAGTAGACCTATATAGACAATGTGAAGATGAGAATACAGATACACGTGGTGAAGTAGACCTAAATAGACAATGTGAAGATGAGAATACAGATACACGTGGTGAAGTAGACCGATATAGACAATGTGAAGATGAGGTTAGAGATACACGTGGTGAAGTAGACCGATATAGACAATGTGAAGATGAGGTTAGATATACACGTGGTGAAGTAGACCTATATAGACAATGTGAAGATGAGGTTAGAGATACACGTGGTGAAGTAGACCGATATAGACAATGTGAAGATGAGATTACAGATACACGTGGTGAAGTAGACCTATATAGACAATGTGAAGATGAGATTACAGATACACGTGGTGAAGAAGCCCTATATAGAAAATGTGAAGGTGAGATTACAGATACACGTGGTGAAGTAGACCTATATAGACAATGTGAAGATGAGGTTACAGATACACGTGGTGAAGAAGACCTATATAGACAATGTGAAGATGAGAATACAGATACACGTGGTGAAGAAGCCCTATATAGACAATGTGAAGATGAGTTACAGATACACGTGGTGAAGTAGACCAATATAGACAATGTGAAGATGAGAATACAGATACACGTGGTGAAGTAGACCTATATAGACAATGTGAAGATGAGAATACAGATACACGTTGTGAAGTAGACCTATATAGACAATGTGAAGATGAGAATACAGATACACGTGGTGAAGTAGACCTATATAGACAATGTGAAGATGAGAATACAGATACACGTGGTGAAGTAGACCTATATAGACAATGTGAAGATGAGAATACAGATACACGTGGTGAAGTAGACCGATATAGACAATGTGAAGATGAGGTTAGAGATACACGTGGTGAAGAAGCGCTAGCTAGACAATGTGAAGAAGAGGTTAGAGATACAGGTGGTGAAGAAGCCCTATATAGACAATGTGAAGATGAGGTTAGAGATACACGTGGTGAAGAAGCCCTATATAGACAATGTGAAGATGAGGTTACAGATACACGTGGTGGAGAAGTCCTAGTTAGACAATGTGAAGATGAGGTTAGAGATACACGTGGTGAAGAAGCCCTATATAGACAATGTGAAGATGAGGTTAGAGATACACGTGGTGAAGAAGCCCTATATAGACAATGTGAAGGTGAGGTTAGAGATACACATGGTGAAGAAGCCTATATAGACAATGTGAAGGTGAGGTTAGAGATACACGTGGTGAAGAAGACCTATATAGACAATGTGAAGGTGAGGTTAGAGATACACGTGGTGAAGAAGACCTATATAGACAATGTGAAGGTGAGGTTAGAGATACACGTGGTGAAGCCCTATATAGACAATGTGAAGATGAGGTTACAGATACACGTGGTGGAGAAGTCCTATATAGACAATGTGAAGATGAGGTTACAGATACACATGGTGGAGAAGTCCTATATAGACAATGTGAAGATGAGGTTACAGATACACGTGGTGGAGAAGTCCTATATAGACAATGTGAAGATGAGGTTACAGATACACCTGATGAAGAAGCCCTAGCTAGACAATGTGAATATGAGGTTACAGATACACCTGGTGAAGAAGCCCTAGCTAGACAATGTGAAGTTGAGGTTACAGATACACGTGGTGGAGTAGACCTAGCTAGACCATGTGAAGATGAGGTTACAGATACACGTGGTGAAGAAGTCCTAGCTAGACAATGTGAAGATGAGGTTACAGATGCACGTGGTGGAGAAGCCCTAGCTAGACAATGTGAAGATGAGGTTACAGATACACGTGGTGAAGAAGTCCTAGCTATACAATGTGAAGATGAGGTTAGAGATGCACGTGGTGGAGAAGCCCTAGCTAGACAATGTGAAGATGAGGTTACAGATACACGTGGTGGAGATGTCCTATATAGACAATGTGAAAATGAGGTTACAGATACACCTGGTGAAGAAGCCCTAGCTAGACAATGTGAATATGAGGTTACAGATACACCTGGTGAAGAAGCCCTAGCTAGACAATGTGAAGATGAGGTTACAGATACACGTGGTGAAGAAGTCCTAGCTAGACAATGTGAAGATGAGGTTACAGATGCACGTGGTGGAGAAGTCCTAGTTAGACAATGTGAAGATGAGGTTAGAGATACACGTGGTGAAGAAGCCCTATATAGACAATGTGAAGATGAGGTTAGAGATACACGTGGTGAAGAAGCCCTATATAGACAATGTGAAGGTGAGGTTAGAGATACACATGGTGAAGAAGCCTATATAGACAATGTGAAGGTGAGGTTAGAGATACACGTGGTGAAGAAGACCTATATAGACAATGTGAAGGTGAGGTTAGAGATACACGTGGTGAAGAAGACCTATATAGACAATGTGAAGGTGAGGTTAGAGATACACGTGGTGAAGCCCTATATAGACAATGTGAAGATGAGGTTACAGATACACGTGGTGGAGAAGTCCTATATAGACAATGTGAAGATGAGGTTACAGATACACATGGTGGAGAAGTCCTATATAGACAATGTGAAGATGAGGTTACAGATACACGTGGTGGAGAAGTCCTATATAGACAATGTGAAGATGAGGTTACAGATACACCTGATGAAGAAGCCCTAGCTAGACAATGTGAATATGAGGTTACAGATACACCTGGTGAAGAAGCCCTAGCTAGACAATGTGAAGTTGAGGTTACAGATACACGTGGTGGAGTAGACCTAGCTAGACCATGTGAAGATGAGGTTACAGATACACGTGGTGAAGAAGTCCTAGCTAGACAATGTGAAGATGAGGTTACAGATGCACGTGGTGGAGAAGCCCTAGCTAGACAATGTGAAGATGAGGTTACAGATACACGTGGTGAAGAAGTCCTAGCTATACAATGTGAAGATGAGGTTAGAGATGCACGTGGTGGAGAAGCCCTAGCTAGACAATGTGAAGATGAGGTTACAGATACACGTGGTGGAGATGTCCTATATAGACAATGTGAAAATGAGGTTACAGATACACCTGGTGAAGAAGCCCTAGCTAGACAATGTGAATATGAGGTTACAGATACACCTGGTGAAGAAGCCCTAGCTAGACAATGTGAAGATGAGGTTACAGATACACGTGGTGAAGAAGTCCTAGCTAGACAATGTGAAGATGAGGTTACAGATGCACGTGGTGGAGAAGCCCTAGCTAGACAATGTGAAGATGCGGTTACAGATACACGTGGTGAAGAAGTCCTAGCTATACAATGTGAAGATGAGGTTAGAGATGCACGTGGTGGAGAATTCCTAGCTAGACAATGTGAAGATGAGGTTACAGATACACGTGTTGGAGAAGTCCTATATAGACAATGTGAAGCTGAGAATAGAGATACACGTGGTGGAGAAGGCCTAGCTAGACAATGTGAAGATGAGGTTAGAGATACACGTGGTGGAGAAGTCCTAACTAGACAATGTGAAGATGAGGTTAGAGATGCACGAGGTGGAGAAGTCCTAGCTAGAAAATGTGGAAATGAGGTTAGAGATGCACGTGGTGGAGAAGTCCTAGCTAGACAATGTGAAGATGAGGTTACAGATACACGTGGTGGAGAAGCCCTAGCTAGACAATGTGAAGATGAGGTTAGAGATATACGTGGTGGAGAAGCCCTATATAGACAATGTGAACATGAGGTTACAGATACACGTAGTGGAGAAGTCCTAGCTAGACAATGTGAAGTAGAGGTTACAGATACACGTGGTGGAGAAGCCCTAGCTAGACAATGTGAAGTTGAGGTTAGAGATACACGTGGTGGAGAAGACCTATATAGACAATGTGAAGATGAGGTTACAGATACACGTGGTGGAGAAGCCCTAGCTAGACAATGTGAAGATGAGGTTAGAGATACACGTGGTGGAGAAGACCTATATAGACAATGTGAAGATGAGGTTAGAGATACACGTGGTGGAGAAGCCCTAGCTAGACAATGTGAAGATGAGGTTACAGATACACGTGGTGGAGAAGCCCTAGCTAGACAATGTGAAGATGAGGTTAGAGATACACGTGGTGGGGAAGCCCTATATAGACAATGTGAAGATGAGGTTAGAGATACACGTGGTGGAGAAGCCCTAGCTAGACAATGTGAAGATGAGGTTAGAGATACACGTGGTGGAGAAGCCCTAGCTAGATAATTTGAAGATGAGGTTAGAGATACACGTGGTGGAGAAGCCCTAGCTAGACAATGTGAAGATGAGGTTAGAGATACACGTGGTGGAGAAGTCCTAGCTAGACAATGTGAAGATGAGGTTACAGATACACGTGGTGCGAAAGTCCTATATAGACAATGTGAAGATCAGGTTAGAGATACACGTGGTGGAGAAGTCCTAGCTAGACAATGTGAAGATGAGGTTAGAGATACACGTGGTGGAGAAGTCCTGGCTAGACAATGTGAAGATGAGGTTAGAGATACACGTGGTGGAGAAGTCCTAGCTAGACAATGTGAAGATGAGGTTACAGGTACACGTGGTGGAGAAGTCCTAGCTAGACAATGTGAAGATGAGGTTACAGGTACAAGTTTTGGAGAAGTCCTAGCTAGACAATGTGAAGATGAGGTTACAGATACACGTGGTGAAGAAGTCCTAGCTAGACAATGTGAAGATGAGGTTAGAGATACACGTGGTGAAGAAGCCCTATATAGACAATGTGGAGATGAGGTTACAGATACACGTGGTGGAGAAGTCCTAGCTAGACAATGTGAAGATGAGGTTACAGATACACGTGGTGAAGAAGCCCTATATAGACAATGTGAAGATGAGGTTAGAGATACACGAGTTGGAGAAGCCCTAGCTAGACAATGTGAAGATGAGGTTACAGATACACGTGGTGGAGAAGCCCTATATAGACAATGTGAAGATGAGGTTAGAGATACACGTGGTGGAGAAGCCCTAGCTAGACAATGTGAAGATGAGGATACAGATACTCGTGGTGAAGAAGTCCTAGCTAGCCAATGTGAAGATGAGGTTACAGATGCACGTGGTGGAGAAGTCCTTGCTAGACAATGTGAAGATGAGGTTACAGATACACGTGGTGAAGAAGTCCTAGCTAGACAATGTGAAGATGAGGTTACAGATACACGTGGTGAAGTAGACCTATATAGACAATGTGAAGATGAGGTTACAGCTACACGTGGTGAAGAAGTCCTAGCTAGACTATGTGGAGATGAGGTTAGAGATGCACGTGGTGGAGAAGTCCTAGCTAGACAATGTGAAGATGAGGTTACAGATGCACGTGGTGGAGAAGTCCTAGCTAGACAATGTGAAGATGAGGTTACAGATACACGTGGTGGAGTAGACCTAGCTAGACAATGTGAAGATGAGGTTAGAGATGCACGTGGTGGAGAAGTCCTAACTAGACAATGTGAAGATGAGGTTAGAGATGCACGTGGTGGAGAAGTCCTAGCTAGACAATGTGGAGATTAGGTTAGAGATGCACGTGGTGGAGAAGTCCTAGCTAGACAATGTGAAGATGAGGTTACAGATACACGTGGTGGAGAAGCCCTATATAGACAATGTGAAGATGAGGTTACAGATACACGTGGTGAAGAAGCCCTAGCTAGACAATGTGAAGATGAGGTTAGAGATACACGTGGTGGGGAAGCCCTATGTAGACAACGTGAAGATGAGGTTAGAGATACACGTGGTGGAGAAGCCCTAGCTAGACAATGTGAAGATGAGGTTACAGATACACGTGGTGAAGAAGTCCTAGCTACACAATGTGAAGATGAGGTTACAGGTACACGTGGTGGAGAAGTCCTAGCTAGACAATGTGAAGATGAGGTTACAGGTACACGTGGTGGAGAAGTCCTAGCTAGACAAGGTGAAGATGAGGTTACAGGTACACGTTTTGGAGAAGTCCTAGCTAGACAATGTGAAGATGAGGTTACAGATACACGTGGTGAAGAAGTCCTAGCTAGACAATGTGAAGATGAGGTTAGAGATACACGTGGTGAAGAAGCCCTATATAGACAATGTGGAGATGAGGTTACAGATACACGTGGTGGAGAAGCCCTATATAGACAATGTGGAGATGAGGTTACAAATACACGTGGTCGAGAAGTCCTAGCTAGACAATGTGAAGATGAGGTTACAGATACACGTGGTGGAGAAGCCCTAGCTAGACAATGTAAAGATGAGGTTACAGATACACGTGGTGAAGAAGCCTTATATAGACAATGTGAAGATGAGGTTAGAGATACACGTGGTGGAGAAGCCCTATATAGACAATGTGAAGATGAGGTTAGAAATACACGTGGTGGAGAAGTCCCAGCTAGACAATGTGAAGATGAGGTTAGAGATACACGTGGTGGAGAAGCTCTAGCTAGACAATGTGAAGATGAGGTTAGAGATACACGTGGTGGAGAAGTCCTAGCTAGACAATGTGAAGATGAGGTTAGAGATACACGTGGTGGAGAAGCGCTAGCTAGACAGTGTGAAGATGAGGTTAGAGATACACGTGGTGGAGAAGCCCTAGCTAGACAATGTGAAGATGAGGTTAGAGATACACGTGGTGGAGAGGTCCTAGCTAGACAATGTGAAGATGAGGTTAGAGATACACGTGGGGGAGAAGTCCTAGCTAGACAATGTGAAGATGAGGTTAGAGATACACGTGGCGGAGAAGTCCTAGCTAGACAATGTGAAGATGAGGTTAGAGATACACGTGGTGGAGAAGTCCTAGCTAGACAATGTGAAGATGAGGTTACAGATACACGTGGTGGGAAAGTCCTATATAGACAATGTGAAGGTGAGGTTAGAGATACACGTGGTGGAGAAGTCCTAGCTTGACAATGTGAAGATGTGGTTAGAGATACACGTGGTGGAGAAGTCCTGGCTAGACAATGTGAAGATGAGGTTAGAGATACACGTGGTGGAGAAGTCCTAGCTAGACAATGTGAAGATGAGGTTACAGGTACACGTGGTGGAGAAGTCCTAGCTAGACAATGTGAAGATGAGGTTACAGGTACAAGTTTTGGAGAAGTCCTAGCTAGACAATGTGAAGATGAGCTTACAGATACACGTGGTGAAGAAGTCCTAGCTAGACAATGTGAAGATGAGGTTAGAGATACACGTGGTGAAGAAGCCCTATATAGCCAATGTGGAGATGAGGTTACAGATACACGTGGTGGAGAAGTCCTAGCTAGACAATGTGAAGATGAGGTTACAGATACACTTTGGGAAGAAGCCCTATATAGACAATGTGAAGATGAGGTTAGAGATACACGAGTTTGAGAAGCCCTAGCTAGACAATGTGAAGATGAGGTTACAGATACACGTGTTGGAGAAGTCTTAGCTAGACAATATGAAGATGAGGTTAGAGATACACGTGGTGGAGAAGCCCTAGCTAGACAATGTGAAGATGAGGTTACAGATACACGTGGTGAAGAAGTCCTAGCTAGACAATGTGAAGATGAGGTTACAGATGCACGTGGTGGAGAAGTCCTAGCTAGACAATGTGAAGATGAGGTTACAGATACACGTGGTGAAGAAGTCCTAGCTAGACAATGTGAAGATGAGGTTACAGATAGACGTGGTGAAGTAGACCTATATAGACAATGTGAAGATGATGTTACAGATACACGTGGTGAAGAAGTCCTAGCTAGACAATGTGAAGATGAGGTTAGAGATACACGTGGTGGAGAAGTCCTAGCTAGACAATGTGGAGATGAGGTTAGAGATGCACGTGGTGGAGAAGTCCTAGCTAGACAATGTGAAGATGAGGTTACAGATACACGTGGTGGAGAAGCCCTATATAGACTATGTGAAGTTGACGTTACAGATACACGTGGTGGAGAAGCCCTAGCTAGACAATGTGAAGATGAGGTTAGAGATACACGTGGTGGGGAAGCCCTATATGGACAATGTGAAGATGAGGTTAGAGATACACGTGGTGGAGAAGCCCTAGCTAGACAATGTGAAGATGAGGTTGCAGATACACGTGGTGAAGAAGTCCTAGCTACACAATGTGAAGATGAGGTTACAGGTACACGTGGTGGAGAAGTCCTAGCTAGACAATGTGAAGATGAGGTTACAGGTACACGTGGTGGAGAAGTCCTAGCTAGACAATGTGAAGATGAGGTTACAGGTACACGTTTTGGAGAAGTCCTAGCTAGACAATGTGAAGATGAGGTTAAAGATACACGTGGTGAAGAAGTCCTAGCTAGACAATGTGAAGATGAGGTTAGAGATACACGTGGTGAAGAAGCCCTATATAGTAAATGTGGAGATGAGGTTACAGATACACGTGGTGGAGAAGCCCTATATAGACAATGCTGAGATGAGGTTACAAATACACGTGGTGGAGAAGTGCTAGCTAGACAATGTGAAGATGAGGTTACAGATACACGTGGTGGAGAAGCCCTAGCTAGACAATGTGAAGATGAGGTTACAGATACACGTGGTGAAGAAGCCCTATATAGACAATGTGAAGATGAGGTTACAGATACACGTGGTGGAGAAGTCCTAGCTAGACAATGTGAAGATGAGGTTAGAGATACACGTGGTGGAGAAGACCTAGCTAGACAATGTGAAGATGAGCTTACAGATACACGTGGTGGAGAAGCCCTAGCTAGACAATGTGAAGATGAGGTTACAGATACACGTGGTGGAGAAGTCCTAGCTAGACAATGTGAAGATGAGGTTAGAGATACACGTGGTGGAGAAGCCCTATATAGACAATGTGAAGATGAGGTTACAGATACACGTGGTGGAGAAGTCCTAGCTAGACAATGTGAAGATGAGGTTACAGATAAACGTGGTGGAGAAGCCCTAGCTAGACAATGTGAAGATGAGGTTACAGATACACGTGGTGGAGAAGTCCTATATAGACAATGTGAAGATGAGGTTACAGATACACGTGGTGGACAAGCCCTAGGTAGAGAATGTGAAGATGAGGTTACAGATAAACGTGGTGGAGAAGTCCTAGCTAGACAGTGTGAAGATGAGGTTAGAGATACACGTGGTGGAGAAGTCCTATATAGACAATGTGAAAATGAGGTTACAGATACACGTGGTGGAGAAGCCCTAGCTAGACAATGTGACGATGAGGTTAGAGATACACGTGGTGGAGAAGTCCTAGCTAGACAATGTGAAGATGAGGTTAGAGATACACGTGGTGGAGAAGCCCTATATAGACAATGTGAAGATGAGGTTACAGATACACGTGGTGGAGAAGTCCTAGCTAGACAATGTGAAGATGAGGTTAGAGATACACGTGGTGGAGAAGTACTAGCTAGACAATTTGAAGATGAGGTTACAGATACACGTGGTGGAGAAGTCCTAGCTAGACAATGTGAAGATG
Source organism: Tenodera sinensis (assembly GCA_030765045.1). Taxonomy (NCBI): domain Eukaryota; kingdom Metazoa; phylum Arthropoda; class Insecta; order Mantodea; family Mantidae; genus Tenodera; species Tenodera sinensis. Next base: position 2,366,840 of record CM060964.1, read on the forward strand.
AGGTTAGAGATACACGTGGTGGAGAAGCCCTAGCTAGACAATGTGAAGATGAGGTTACAGATACACCTGGTGGAGAAGTCCTAGCTAGACAATGTGAAGATGAGGTTAGAGATACACGTGGTGGGGTAGTCCTAGCTAGACAATGTGATGATGAGGTTACAGATACACGTGGTGGAGAAGCCCTATATAGACAATGTGAAGATGAGGTTACAGATACACGTGGTGGAGAAGCCCTATATAGACAATGTGAAGATGAGGTTAAGGATACACGTGGTGGAGAAGTCCTAGCTAGACAATGTGAAGATGAGGTTACAGATACACGTGGTGGAGAAGTCCTAGCTAGACAATGTGAAGATGAGGTTAGAGATACACGTGGTGGAGAAGACCTATATAGACAATGTGAAGATGAGGTTAGAGGTGCACGTGGTGGAGAAGCCCAAGCTAGACAATCTGAAGATGAGGTTAGAGATACACGTGGTGGAGAAGCCCTATATAGACAATGTGAAGATGAGGTTACAGATACACGTGGTGGAGAAGTCCCAGCTAGACAACGTGAAGATGAGGTTACAGATACACGTGGTGGAGAAGCCTTATATAGACAATGTGAAGATGAGGTTACAGATACTTGTGGTGGAGAAGACCTATATAGACAATGTGAAGATGAGGTTACAGGTACACGTGGTGGAGAAGCCCTAGCTAGACAATGTGAAGATGAGGTTAGAGATGCACGTGGTGGAGAAGCCCTATATAGACAATTTGAAGATGAGGTTACAGATACACGTGGTGGAGAAGCCCTATATAGACAATGTGAAGATGAGGTTAGAGATGCACGTGGTGGAGAAGCCCTATATAGACAATGTGAAGATGAGGTTACAGATACACGTGGTGAAGAAGACCTATATAGACAATGTGAAGATGAGGTTAGAGATGCACGTGGTGGAGAAGCCCTATATAGACAATGTGAAGATGAGGTTACAGATACACGTGGTGGAGAAGCCCTATATAGACAATGTGAAGATGAGGTTAGAGATACACGTGGTGGAGAAGTCCTAGCTAGACAATGTGAAGATGAGGTTACAGGTACACGTGGTGGAGAAGCCCTATATAGACAATGTGAAGATGAGGATACAGATACACGTGGTGGAGAAGCCCTAGCTAGACAATGTGAAGAGTGAGTGAGTGAGTGGTTAGGGTTTTAGGGCCCATCGTCAGCTAGGTCATTAGAGCCCCGACAATGTGAAGATGAGGTTACAGATGCACGTGGTGGAGAAGGCCTATATAGACAATTTGAAGATGAGGTTAGAGATACACGTGGTGGAGAAGCCTAGCTAGACAATGTGAAGATGAGGTTAGAGATGCACGTGGTGGAGAAGCCCTATATAGACAATGTGAAGATGAGGATACAGATACACGTGGTGGAGAAGCCCTATATACACAATGTGAAGATGAGGTTACAGATACACGTGGTGGAGAAGCCCTATATAGACAATGTGAAGATGAGGTTAGAGATACACGTGGTGGAGAAGCCCTAGCTAGACAATGTGAAGATGAGGTTAGAGATGCACGTGGTGGAGAAGCCCTATATAGACAATGTGAAGATGAGGTTACAGATACACGTGGTGGAGAAGTCTTAGCTAGACAATGTGAAGATGAGGTTAGAGATACACGTGGTGGAGAAGCCCTAGCTAGACAATGTGAAGATGAGGTTAGAGATACAGGTGGTGGAGAAGCCCTAGCTAGACAACGTGAAGATGAGGTTACAGATACACGTGGTGGAGAAGCCCTAGCTAGACAATGTGAAGATGAGGTTAGAGATACACGTGGTGGAGAAGCCCTAGCTAGACAATGTGAAGATGAGGTTAGAGATGCACGTGGTGGAGAAGCCCTATATAGACAATGTGAAGATGAGGTACACGTGGTGGAGAAGTCCTAGCTAGACAATGTGAAGATGAGGTTACAGGTACACATGGTGGAGAAGCCCTAGCTAGACAATGTGAAGATGAGGTTACAGGTACACGTTTTGGAGAAGTCCTAGCTAGACAATGTGAAGATGAGGTTACAGATACACGTGGTGAAGAAGTCCTAGCTAGACAATGTGAAGATGAGGTTAGAGATACACGTGGTGAAGAAGCCCTATATAGACAATGTGGAGATGAGGTTGCAGATACACGTGGTGGAGAAGCCCTATATAGACAATGTGGAGATGAGGTTACAAATACACGTGGTGGAGAAGTCCTAGCTAGACAATGTGAAGATGAGGTTACAGATACACGTGGTGGAGAAGCCTTAGCTAGACAATGTGAAGATGAGGTTACAGATACACGTGGTGAAGAAGCCCTATATAGACAATGTGAAGATGAGGTTAGAGATACACGTGGTGGAGAAGCCCTAGATAGACAATGTGAAGATGAGGTTAGAAATACACGTGGTGGAGAAGTCCCAGCTAGACAATGTGAAGATGAGGTTAGAGATACACGTGGTGGAGAAGCCCTAGCTAGACAATGTGAAGATGAGGTTACAGATACACCTGGTGGAGAAGCCCTAGCTAGACAATGTGAAGATGAGGTTACAGATACACGTGGTGGAGAAGTCCTAGCTAGACAATGTGAAGATGAGGTTAGAGATACACGTGGTGGAGAAGCCCTAGCTAGACAATGTGAAGATGAGGTTACAGATACACGTGGTGGAGAAGTCTTAGCTAGACAATGTGAAGATGAGGTTAGAGATACACGTGGTGGAGAAGACCTAGCTAGACAATGTGAAGATGAGGTTACAGATACACGTGGTGGAGAAGCCCTAGCTAGACAATGTGAAGATGAGGTTACAGATACACGTGGTGGAGAAGCCCTAGCTACATAATGTGAAGATGAGGTTAGAGATACACGTCGTGGAGAAGCCCTATATAGACAATGTGAAGATGAGGTTACAGATACACGTGGTGGAGAAGTCCTAGCTAGACAATGTGAAGATGAGGTTACAGATAAACGTGGTGGAGAAGCCCTAGCTAGACAATGTGAAGATGAGGTTACAGATACACGTGGTGGAGAAGCCCTATATAGACAATGTGAAGATGAGGTTAAAGATACACGTGGTGGACAAGCCCTAGGTAGAGAATGTGAAGATGAGGTTACAGATAAACGTGGTGGAGAAGTCCTAGCTAGACAGTGTGAAGATGAGGTTAGAGATACACGTGGTGGAGAAGTCCTATATAGACAATGTGAAGATGAGGTTACAGATACACGTGGTGGAGAAGCCCTAGCTAGACAATGTGAAGATGAGGTTAGAGATACACGTGGTGGAGAAGTCCTAGCTAGACAATGTGAAGATGAGGTTAGAGATACACGTGGTGGAGAAGCCCTATATAGACAATGTGAAGATGAGGTTACAGATACACGTGGTGGAGAAGTCCTAGCGAGACAATGTGAAGATGAGGTTAGAGATACACGTGGTGGAGAAGTCCTAGCTAGACAATGTGAAGATGAGGTTACAGATACACGTGGTGGAGAAGTCCTAGCTAGACAATGTGAAGATGAGGTTACAGATACACGTGGTGGAGAAGCCCTAGCTAGACAATGTGAAGATGAGGTTACAGATACACGTGGTGGGGAAGCCCTAGCTAGACAATGAGAAGATGAGGTTACAGGTACACGTGGTGGAGAAGCCCTAGCTAGACACTGTGAAGATGAGGTTAGAGATACACGTGGTGGAGAAGTCCTAGCTAGACAATGTGAAGATGAGGTTAGAGATACACGTGGTGGACAAGCCCTATATAGAGAATGTGAAGATGAGGTTACAGATACACCTGGTGGAGAAGTCCTAGCTAGACAATGTGAAGATGAGGTTAGAGATACACGTGGTGGAGAAGTCCTAGCTAGACAATGTGATGATGAGGTTACAGATACACGTGGTGGAGAAGTCCTATATAGACAATGTGAAGATGAGGTAACAGATACACGTGGTGGAGAAGCCCTATATAGACAATGTGAAGATGAGGTTAAGGATACACGTGGTGGAGAAGTCCTAGCTAGACAATGTGAAGATGAGGTTACAGATACACGTGGTGGAGAAGTCCTAGCTAGACAATGTGAAGATGAGGTTAGAGATACACGTGGTGGAGAAGACCTATATAGACAATGTGAAGATGAGGTTACAGATACACGTGGTGGAGAAGTTCTAGCTAGACAATGTGAAGATGAGGTTACAGATACACGTGGTGGAGAAGCCCTATATAGACAATGTGAAGATGAGGTTACAGATACTTGTGGTGTAGAAGACCTATATAGACAATGTGAAGATGAGGTTACAGGTACACGTGGTGGAGAAGCCCTAGCTAGACAATGTGAAGATGAGGTTAGAGATGCACGTGGTGGAGAAGCCCTATATAGACAATTTGAAGATGAGGTTACAGATACACGTGGTGGAGAGGCCCTATATAGACAATGTGAAGATGAGGTTAGAGATGCACGTGGTGGAGAAGACCTATATAGACAATGTGAAGATGAGGTTACAGATACACGTGGTGGAGACGACCTATATAGACAATGTGAAGATGAGGTTAGAGATGCACGTGGTGGAGAAGCCCTATATAGACAATGTGAAGATGAGGTTACAGATACACGTGGTGGAGAAGCCCTATATAGACAATGTGAAGATGAGGTTAGATATACACGTGGTGCAGAAGCCCTAGCTAGACAATGTGAAGATGAGGTTACAGGTACACGTGGTGGAGAAGCCCTATATAGACAATGTGAAGATGAGGTTACAGATACACGTGGTGGAGAAGCCCTAGCTAGACAATGTGAAGAGTGAGTGAGTGAGTGGTTAGGGTTTAAGGGCCCATCAACAGCTAGGTCATTAGAGCCCCGACAATGTGAAGATGAGGTTACAGATGCACGTGGTGGAGAAGCCCTATATAGACAATGTGAAGATGAGGTTAGAAATACACGTGGTGGAGAAGCCTAGCTAGACAATGTGAAGATGAGGTTAGAGATGCACGTGGTGGAGAAGACCTATATAGACAATGTGAAGATGAGGATACAGATACACGTGTTGGAGAAGCCCTATATAGACAATGTGAAGATGAGGTTACAGATACACGTGGTGGAGAAGCCCTATATAGACAATGTGAAGATGAGGTTAGAGATACACGTGGTGGAGAAGCCCTAGCTAGACAATGTGAAGATGAGGTTAGAGATGCACGTAGTGGAGAAGCCCTATATAGACAATGTGAACATGAGGTTACAGATACACGTGGTGGAGAAGCCCTAGCTAGACAATGTGATGATGAGGTTAGAGATACACATGGTGGAGAAGTCCTAGCTAGACAATGTGAAGATGAGGTTACAGATACACGTGGTGGAGAAGTCCTAGCTAGACAATGTGAAGATGAGGTTAGAGATACACGTGGTGGAGAAGCCCTAGCTAGACAATGTGAAGATGAGGTTAGAGATGCACGTGGTGGAGAAGCCCTATATAGACAATGTGAAGATGAGGTTACAGATACACGTGGTGGAGAAGCCCTAGCTAGACAATGTGAAGATGAGGTTACAGATACACGTGGTGGAGAAGACCTATATAGACAATGTGAAAATGAGGTTAGAGATACACGTGGTGAAGAAGCCCTATATAGACAATGTGAAGATGAGGTTAGAGATACACGTGGTGGAGAAGACCTATATAGACAATGTGAAGATGAGGTTAGAGATACACGTGGTGGAGAAGACCTAGCTAGACAATGTGAAGATGAGGTTACAGATACACCTGGTGGAGAAGCCCTATATACACAATGTGAAGATGAGGTAAGAGATACACGTAGTGGAGAAGCCCTCGCTAGACAATGTGAAGATGAGGTTAGAGATACACGTAGTGGAGAAGTCCTAGCTAGACAATGTGAAGATGAGGTTACAGATACACGTGGTGGAGGAGCCCTATATACACAATGTGAAGATGAGGTTAGAGATACACGTGGTGGAGAAGCCCTAGCTAGATAATGTGAAGATGAGGTTACAGATACACGTAGTGGAGAAGTCCTAGCTAGACAATGTGAAGATGAGGTTAGAGATACACGTGGTGGAGAAGTCCTAGCTAGACAATGTGAAGATGAGGTTACAGATACACGTGGTGGAGAAGTCCTAGCTAGACAATGTGAAGATGAGGTTAGAGATACACGTGGTGGAGAAGCCCTAGCTAGACAATGTGAAGATGAGGTTAGAGATGCACGTGGTGGAGAAGCCCTATATAGACAATGTGAAGATGAGGTTAGAGATACACGTGGTGGAGAAGACCTATATAGACAATGTGAAAATGAGGTTAGAGATACACGTGGTGAAGAAGCCCTATATAGACAATGTGAAGATGAGGTTAGAGATACACGTGGTGGAGAAGCCCTAGCTAGACAATGTGAAGATGAGGTAAGAGATACACGTGGTGGAGAAGCCCTAGCTAGACAATGGGAAGATGAGGTTAGAGATACACGTAGTGGAGAAGTCCTAGCTAGACAATGTGAAGATGAGGTTACAAATACACGTGGTGGAGAAGCCCTATATACACAATGTGAAGATGAGGTTAGAGATACACGTGGTGGAGAAGCCCTAGCTAGACAATGTGAAGATGAGGTTACAGATACACGTAGTGGAGAAGTCCTAGCTAGACAATGTGAAGATGAGGTTACAGATACACGTGGTGGAGAAGTCCTAGCTAGACAATGTGAAGATGAGGTTAGAGATACACGTGGTGGAGAAGCCCTATATAGACAATGTGAAGATGAGGTTAGAGATACACGTGGTGGAGAAGTCCTATATATACAATGTGAAGATGACGTTAGAGATACACGTGGTGGAGAAGTCCTAGCTAGACAATGTGAAGATGAGGTTACAGATACACGTGGTGGAGAAGTCCTATATAGACAATGTGAAGATGAGGTTACAGATACACGTGGTGAAGAAGCCCTAGCTAGACAATGTGAAGATGAGGTTAGAGATACACGTGGTGGAGAAGCCCTAGCTAGACAATGTGAAGATGAGGTAAGAGATACACGTGGTGGAGAAGCCCTAGCTAGACAATGTGAAGATGAGGTTAGAGATACACGTGGTGGAGAAGCCCTATATAGACAATGTGAAGATGAGGTTAGAGATACACGTAGTGGAGAAGCCCTAGCTAGACAATGTGAAGATGAGGATAGAGATACACGTGGTGGAGAAGCCCTATATAGACAATGTGAAGATGAGGTTAGAGATAAAATTGGTGAAGAAGTCCTAGCTAGACAATGTGAAGTTGAGGTTACAGATACACGTGGTGGAGAAGCCCTATATACACAATGTGGAGATGAGGTTACAGATACACGTGGTGGAGAAGCCCTAGCTAGACAATGTGAAGATGAGGTTACAGATACACGTGGTGGAGAAGTCCTATATAGACAATGTGAAGATGAGGTTAGAGATACACGTGGTGGAGAAGTCCTATATAGACAATGTGAAGATGAGGTTAAAGATACACGTGGTGGAGAAGCCCTATATAGACAAAGTGAAGATGAGGTTAGAGATACACGTGGCGGAGAAGCCCTATATAGACAATGTGAAGATGAGGTTAGAGATACACGTGGTGGAGAAGTCCTATATAGACAATGTGAAGATGCGGTTAGAGATACACGTGGTGGAGAAGCCCTATATAGACAATGTGAAGATGAGGTTAGAGATACACGTGGTGGAGAAGACCTATATAGACAATGTGAAGATGAGGTTAGAGATACACGTGGTGGGGAAGACCTGTATAGACAATGTGAAGATGAGGTTAGAGATACACGTGGTGGAGAAGACCTATATAGACAATGTGAAGATGAGGTTAGAGATACACGTGGTGGAGAAACCCTAGCTAGACAATGTGAAGATGAGGTTAGAGTTACACGTGGTGGAGAAGACCTATATAGACAATGTGAAGATGAGGTTAGAGATACACGTGGTGGAGAAGCCCTAGCTAGATAATGTGAAGATGAGGTTAGAGATACACCTGGTGGAGAAGTCCTATATAGACAATGTGAAGATGAGGTTAGAGATACACGTGGTGGCGACGACCTATATAGACAATGTGAAGATGAGGTTAGAGATACACGTGGTGGAGAAGCCCTATATAGACAATGTGAAGATGAGGTTAGAGATACACGTGGTGAAGAAGCCCTAGCTAGACAATGTGAAGATGAGCTTAGAGATACACGTGGTGGAGAAGCCCTGTATAGACAATGTGAAGATGAGGTTACAGATACACGTGGTGGAGAAGACCTATATAGACAATGTGAAGATGAGGTTAGAGATACACGTGGTGGAGAAGTCCTATATAGACAATGTGAAGATGAGCTTAGAGATACACGTGGTGGAGAAGCCCTATATAGACAATGTAAAGATGAGGTTAGAGATACACGTGGTGGAGAAGCCCTAGCTAGACAATGTGAAGATGAGGTTACAGATACACGTGGTGGAGAAGCCCTAGATAGACAATGTGAAGATGAGGTTAGAGATACACGTGGTGAAGAAGCCCTAGCTAGACAATGTGAAGATGAGGTTACAGATACACGTGGTGGAGAAGCCCTAGCTAGACAATGTGAAGATGAGGTTAGAGATACACGTGGTGGAGAAGACCTAGCTAGACAATGAGAAGATGAGTTTACAGATACACGTGGTGAAGAAGCCCTAGCTAGACAATGTGAAGATGAGGTTACAGATACACGTGGTGGAGAAGCCCTAGCTAGACAATGTGAAGATGAGGTTAGAGATACACGTGGTGGAGAAGTCCTAGCTAGACAATGTGAAGATGAGGTTACAGATACACGTGGTGAAGAAGCCCTAGCTAGACAATGTGAAGATGAGGTTACAGATACACGTGGTGGAGAAGCCCTAGCTAGACAATGTGAAGATGAGGTTAGAGATACACGTGGTGGAGATGCCCTAGCTAGACAATGAGAAGATGAGTTTACAGATACACGTGGTGAAGAAGCCCTAGCTAGACAATGTGAAGATGAGGTTACAGATACACGTGGTGGAGAAGCCCTAGCTAGAAAATGTGAAGATGTGGTTACAGATACACGTGGTGGAGAAGCCCTAGCTAGACAATGTGAAGATGAGGTTTCAGATACACGTGGTGGAGAAGCCCTAGCTAGACAATGTGAAGATGAGGTTAGAGATACACGTGGTGGAGAAGCCCTAGCTAGACAATGTGAAGATGAGGTTACAGATACACGTGGTGTAGAAGCCCTAGCTAGACAATGTGAAGATGAGGTTAGAGATACACGTGGTGGAGAAGTCCTAGCTAGACAATGTGAAGATGGGGTTAGAGATACACGTGGTGGAGAAGTCCTAGCTAGACAATGTGAAGATGAGGTTACAGATACACGTGGTGGAGAAGCCCTAGCTAGACAATGTGAAGATGAGGTTACAGGTACACGTGGTGGAGAAGCCCTAGCTAGACACTGTGAAGATGAGGTTAGAGATACACGTGGTGGAGAAGTCCTAGCTAGACAATGTGAAGATGAGGTTAGAGATACACGTGGTGGACAAGCCCTATATAGAGAATGTGAAGATGAGGTTACAGATACACCTGGTGGAGAAGTCCTAGCTAGACAATGTGAAGATGAGGTTAGAGATACACGTGGTGGAGAAGTCCTAGCTAGACAATGTGATGTTGAGGTTACAGATACACGTGGTGGAGAAGTCCTATATAGACAATGTGAAGATGAGGTAACAGATACACGTGGTGGAGAAGCCCTATATAGACAATGTGAAGATGAGGTTAAGGATACACGTGGTGCAGAAGTCCTAGCTAGACAATGTGAAGATGAGGTTACAGATACACGTGGTGGAGAAGTCCTAGCTAGACAATGTGAAGATGAGGTTAGAGATACACGTGGTGGAGAAGACCTATATAGACAATGTGAAGATGAGGTTACAGATACACGTGGTGGAGAAGTTCTAGCTAGACAATGTGAAGATGAGGTTACAGATACACGTGGTGGAGAAGCCCTATATAGACAATGTGAAGATGAGGTTACAGATACTTGTGGTGTAGAAGACCTATATAGACAATGTGAAGATGAGGTTACAGGTACACGTGGTGGAGAAGCCCTAGCTAGACAATGTGAAGATGAGGTTAGAGATGCACGTGGTGGAGAAGCCCTATATAGACAATTTGAAGATGAGGTTACAGATACACGTGGTGGAGAGGCCCTATATAGACAATGTGAAGATGAGGTTAGAGATGCACGTGGTGGAGAAGCCCTATATAGACAATGTGAAGATGAGGTTACAGATACACGTGGTGGAGAAGACCTATATAGACAATGTGAAGATGAGGTTAGAGATGCACGTGGTGGAGAAGCCCAATATAGACAATGTGAAGATGAGGTTACAGATACACGTGGTGGAGAAGCCCTATATAGACAATGTGAAGATGAGGTTAGATATGCACGTGGTGGAGAAGCCCTAGCTAGACAATGTGAAGATGAGGTTACAGGTACACGTGGTGGAGAAGCCCTATATAGACAATGTGAAGATGAGGTTACAGATACACGTGGTGGAGAAGCCCTAGCTAGACAATGTGAAGAGTGAGTGAGTGAGTGGTTAGGGTTTAAGGGCCCATCGACAGCTAGGTCATTAGAGCCCCGACAATGTGAAGATGAGGTTACAGATGCACGTGGTGGAGAAGCCCTATATAGACAATGTGAAGATGAGGTTAGAAATACACGTGGTGGAGAAGCCTAGCTAGACAATGTGAAGATGAGGTTAGAGATGCACGTGGTGGAGAAGACCTATATAGACAATGTGAAGATGAGGATACAGATACACGTGGTGGAGAAGCCCTATATAGACAATGTGAAGATGAGGTTACAGATACACGTGGTGGAGAAGCCCTATATAGACAATGTGAAGATGAGGTTAGAGATACACGTGGTGGAGAAGCCCTAGCTAGACAATGTGAAGATGAGGTTAGAGATGCACGTAGTGGAGAAGCCCTATATAGACAATGTGAACATGAGGATACAGATACACGTGGTGGAGAAGTCTTAGCTAGACAATGTGAAGATGAGGTTAGAGATACACGTGGTGGAGAAGCCCTAGCTAGACAATGTGAAGATGAGGTTAGAGATACACGTGGTGGAGAAGTCCTAGCTAGACAATGTGAAGATGAGGTTACAGATACACGTGGTGGAGAAGCCCTAGCTAGACAATATGATGTTGAGGTTAGAGATACACGTGGTGGAGAAGTCCTAGCTAGACAATGTGAAGATGAGGTTACAGATACACGTGGTGGAGAAGTCCTAGCTAGACAATGTGAAGATGAGGTTAGAGATACACGTGGTGGAGAAGCCCTAGCTAGAAAATGTGAAGATGAGGTTGGAGATGCACGTGGTGGAGAAGCCCTATATAGACAATGTGAAGATGAGGTTACAGATACACGTGGTGGAGAAGCCCTAGCTAGACAATGTGAAGATGAGGTTACAGATACACGTGGTGGAGAAGCCCTATATAGACAATGTGAAGATGAGGTTAGAGATACACGTGGTGGAGAAGACCTATATAGACAATGTGGAAATGAGGTTAGAGATACACGTGGTGAAGAAGCCCAATATAGACAATGTGAAGATGAGGTTAGAGATACACGTGGTGGAGAAGACCTATATAGACAATGTGAAGATGAGGTTAGAGATACACGTGGTGGAGAAGACCTAGCTAGACAATGTGAAGATGAGGTTACAGATACACCTGGTGGAGAAGCCCTATATACACAATGTGAAGATGAGGTAAGAGATACACGTAGTGGAGAAGCCCTCGCTAGACAATGTGAAGATGAGGTTAGAGATACACGTAGTGGAGAAGTCCTAGCTAGACAATGTGAAGATGAGGTTACAGATACACGTGGTGGAGAAGCCCTATATACACAATGTGAAGATGAGGTTAGAGATACACGTGGTGGAGAAGCCCTAGCTAGACAATGTGAAGATGAGGTTACAGATACACGTAGTGGAGAAGTCCTAGCTAGACAATGTGAAGATGAGGTTACAGATACACGTGGTGGAGAAGTCGTAGCTAGACAATGTGAAGATGAGGTTAGAGATACACGTGGTGGAGAAGCCCTATATAGACAATGTGAAGATGAGGTTAGAGATACACGTGGTGGAGAAGTCCTATATATACAATGTGAAGATGAGGTTAGAGATACACGTGGTGGAGAAGTCCTAGCTAGACAATGTGAAGATGAGGTTACAGATACTCGTGGTGGAGAAGTCCTATATAGACAATGTGAAGATGAGGTTACAGATACACGTGGTGAAGAAGCCCTAGCTAGACAATGTGAAGATGAGGTTAGAGATACACGTGGTGGAGAAGCCCTAGCTAGACAATGTGAAGATGAGGTAAGAGATACACGTGGTGGAGAAGCCCTAGCTAGACAATGTGAAGATGAGGTTAGAGATACACGTGGTGGAGAAGCCCTATATAGACAATGTGAAGATGAGGTTAGAGATACACGTAGTGGAGAAGCCCTAGCTAGACAATGTGAAGATGAGGATAGAGATACACGTGGTGGAGAAGCCCTATATAGACAATGTGAAGATGAGGTTAGAGATAGACGTGGTGAAGAAGTCCTAGCTAGACAATGTGAAGTTGAGGTTACAGATACACGTGGTGGAGAAGCCCTATATAGACAATGTGGAGATGAGGTTACAGATACACGTGGTGGAGAAGCCCTAGCTAGACAATGTGAAGATGAGGTTACAGATACACGTGGTGGAGAAGTCCTATATAGACAATGTGAAGATGAGGTTAGAGATACACGTGGTGGAGAAGTCCTATATAGACAATGTGAAGATGAGGTTAAAGATACACGTGGTGGAGAAGCCCTATATAGACAAAGTGAAGATGAGGTTAGAGATACACGTGGTGGAGAAGCCCTAGCTAGACAATGTGAAGATGAGGTTAGAGATACACGTGGTGGAGAAGTCCTATATAGACAATGTGAAGATGAGGTTAGAGATACACGTGGTGGAGAAGCCCTATATAGACAATGTGAAGATGAGGTTAGAGATACACGTGGTGGAGAAGACCTATATAGACAATGTGAAGATGAGGTTAGAGATACACGTGGTGGGGAAGACCTGTATAGACAATGTGAAGATGAGGTTAGAGATACACGTGGTGGAGAAGACCTATATAGACAATGTGAAGATGAGGTTAGAGATACACGTGGTGGAGAAACCCTAGCTAGACAATGTGAAGATGAGGTTAGAGTTACACGTGGTGGAGAAGACCTATATAGACAATGTGAAGATGAGGTTAGAGATACACGTGGTGGAGAAGCCCTAGCTAGACAATGTGAAGATGAGGTTAGAGATACACCTGGTGGAGAAGTCCTATATAGACAATGTGAAGATAAGGTTAGAGATACACGTGGTGGCGAAGACCTATATAGACAATGTGAAGATGAGGTTAGAGATACACGTGGTGGAGAAGCCCTATATAGACAATGTGAAGATGAGGTTAGAGATACACGTGGTGAAGAAGCCCTAGCTAGACAATGTGAAGATGAGCTTAGAGATACACGTGGTGGAGAAGCCCTGTATAGACAATGTGAAGATGAGGTTACAGATACACGTGGTGGAGATACCTATATAGACAATGTGAAGATGAGATTAGAGATACACGTGGTGGAGAAGTCCTATATAGACAATGTGAAGATGAGCTTAGAGATACACGTGGTGGAGAAGCCCTATATAGACAATGTAAAGATGAGGTTAGAGATACACGTGGTGGAGAAGCCCTAGCTAGACAATGTGAAGATGAGGTTACAGATACACGGGGTGGAGAAGCCCTAGATAGACAATGTGAAGATGAGGTTAGAGATACACGTGGTGGAGAAGTCCTATATAGACAATGTGAAGATTCGGTTACAGATACACGTGGTGAAGAAGCCCTAGCTAGACAATGTGAAGATGAGGTTACAGATACACGTGGTGGAGAATCCCTAGCTAGACAATGTGAACATGAGGTTAGAGATACACGTGGTGGAGAAGCCCTAGCTAGACAATGAGAAGATGAGTTTACAGATACACGTGGTGAAGAAGCCCTAGCTAGACAATGTGAAGATGAGGTTACAGATACACGTGGTGGAGAAGCCCTAGCTAGACAATGTGAAGATGAGGTTAGAGATACACGTGGTGGAGAAGTCCTAGCTAGACAATGTGAAGATGAGTTTACAGATACACGTGGTGAAGAAGCCCTAGCTAGACAATGTGAAGATCAGGTTACAGATACACGTGGTGGAGAAGCCCTAGCTAGACAATGTGAAGATGAGGTTAGAGATACACGTGGTGGAGATGCCCTAGCTAGACAATGAGAAGATGAGTTTACAGATACACGTGGTGAAGAAGCCCTAGCTAGACAATGTGAAGATGAGGTTACAGATACACGTGGTGGAGAAGCCCTAGCTAGAAAATGTGAAGATGTGGTTACAGATACACGTGGTGGAGAAGCCCTAGCTAGACAATGTGAAGATGAGGTTACAGATACACGTGGTGGAGAAGCCCTAGCTAGACAATGTGAAGATGAGGTTAGAGATACACGTGGTGGAGAAGCCCTAGCTAGACAATGTGAAGATGAGGTTACAGATACACGTGGTGGAGAAGCCCTAGCTAGACAATGTGAAGATGAGGTTAGAGATACACGTGGTGGAGAAGTCCTAGCTAGACAATGTGAAGATGGGGTTAGAGATACACGTGGTGGAGAAGTCCTAGCTAGACAATGTGAAGATGAGGTTACAGATACACGTGGTGGAGAAGCCCTAGCTAGACAATGTGAAGATGAGGTTACAGATACACGTGGTGGAGAAGTCCTAGCTAGACAATGTGAAGATGAGGTTACAGATACACGTGGTGGAGAAGTCCTAGCTAGACAATGTGAAGATGAGGTTAGAGATGCACGTGGTGGAGAAGCCCTAGCTAGACAATGTGAAGATGAGGTTACAGATACACGTGGTGGAGGAGTCCTAGCTAGACAATGTGAAGATGAGGTTACAGATACACGTGGTGGAGAAGTCCTAGCTAGACAATGTGAAGATGGGGTTAGAGATACACGTGGTGGAGAAGCCGTATATAGACAATGTGAAGATGAGGTTACAGATACACGTGTTGGAGGAGTCCTAGCTAGACAATGTGAAGATGAGGTTAGAGATACACGTGGTGGAGAAGCCCTATATAGACAATGTGAAGATGAGGTTACAGATACACGTGGTGGAGAAGCCCTAGCTAGACAATGTGAAGATGAGGTTAGAGATACACGTGGTGGAGAAGACCTATATAGACTATGTGAAGATCAGGTTAGAGATACACGTGGTGGAGAAGCCCTAGCTAGACAATGTGAAGATGAGGTTAGAGATACACGTGGTGGAGAAGCCCTATATAGACAATGTGAAGATGAGGTTACACATACACGTGGTGGAGAAGTCTTAGCTAGACAATGTGAAGATGAGGTTAGAGATACACGTGGTGGAGAAGCCCTATATAGACAATGTGAAGATGAGGTTACAGATACACGTGGTGGAGAAGCCCTAGCTAGACAATGTGATGATGAGGTTAGAGATACACGTGGTTGAGAAGCCCTATATAGACAATGTGAAGATGAGGTTACAGATACACGTGGTGGAGAAGTCCTAGCTAGACAATGTGAAGATGAGGTTAGAGATACAAGTGGTGGAGAAGCCCTATATAGACAATGTGAAGATGAGGTTACAGATACACGTGGTGGAGAAGCCCTAGCTAGACAATGTGATGATGAGGTTAGAGATACACGTGGTGGAGAAGACCTATAAGGACAATGTGAAAATGAGGTTAGAGATACACGTGGTGGAGAAGCCCTAGCTAGACAATGTGAAGATGAGGTTAGAGATACACGTGGTGGAGAAGACCTATATAGACAATGTGAAGATGAGGTTAGAGATACACGTGGTGGAGAAGCCCTAGCTAGACAATGTGATGATGAGGTTAGAGATACACGTGGTGGAGAAGACCTATATAGACAATGTGAAAATGAGGTTAGAGATACACGTGGTGGAGAAGCCCTAGCTAGACAATGTGAAGATGAGGTTAGGGATACACGTGGTGGAGAAGACCTATATAGACAATGTGAAGATGAGGTTAGAGATACACGTGGTGGAGAAGCCCTAGCTAGACAATGTGAAGATGAGTTTAGAGATACACGTGGTGGAGAAGCCCTATATAGACAATGTGAAGATGAGGTTAGAGATACACGTGGTGAAGAAGCCCTAGCTAGACAATGTGAAGATGAGCTTTGAGATACACGTGGTGGAGAAGCCCTGTATAGACAATGTGAAGATGAGGTTACAGATACACGTGGTGGAGAAGACCTATATAGACAATGTGAAGATGAGGTTAGAGATACACGTGGTGGAGAAGTCCTATATAGACAATGTGAAGATGAGCTTAGAGATACACGTGGTGGAGAAGCCCTATATAGACAATGTGAAGATGAGGTTAGAGATACACGTGGTGAAGAAGCCCTAGCTAGACAATGTGAAGATGAGGTTAGAGATACACGTGGTGGAGAAGCCCTATATAGACAATGTGAAGATGAGGTTACAGATACACGTGGTGGAGAAGCCCTAGCTAGACAATGTGATGATGAGGTTAGAGATACACGTGGTGGAGAAGCCCTATATAGACAATGTGAAGATGAGGTTACAGATACACGTGGTGGAGAAGTCCTAGCTATTCAATGTGAAGATGAGGTTAGAGATACACGTGGTGGAGAAGCCCTATATAGACAATGTGAAGATGAGGTTACAGATACACGTGGTGGAGAAGCCCTAGCTAGACAATGTGATGATGAGGTTAGAGATACACGTGGTGGAGAAGACCTATATAGACAATGTGAAAATGAGGTTAGAGATACACGTGGTGGAGAAGCCCTAGCTAGACAATGTGAAGATGAGGTTAGAGATTCACGTGGTGGAGAAGACCTATATAGACAATGTGAAGATGAGGTTAGAGATACACGTGGTGGAGAAGCCCTAGCTAGACAATGTGAAGATGAGGTTAGAGATACACGTGGTGGAGAAGCCCTATATAGACAATGTGAAGATGAGGTTAGAGATACACGTGGTGAAGAAGCCCTAGCTAGACAATGTGAAGATGAGCTTAGAGATACACGTGGTGGAGAAGCCCTGTATAGACAACGTGAAGATGAGGTTACAGATACACGTGGTGGAGAAGACCTATATAGACAATGTGAAGATGAGGTTAGAGATACACGTGGTGGAGAAGCCCTAGCTAGACAATGTGAAGATGAGGTTACAGATACACGTGGTGGAGAAGCCCTAGCTAGACAATGTGAAGATGAGGTTAGAGATACACGTGGTGGAGAAGTCCTATATAGATAATGTGAAGATGAGGTTACAGATACACGTGGTGGAGAAGTCCTAGCTAGACAATGTGAAGATGGGGTTACAGATACACGTGGTGAAGAAGCCCTAGCTAGACAATGTGAAGATGAGGTTAGAGATACACGTGGTGGAGAAGACCTATATAGACAATGTGAAGATGAGGTTAGAGATACACGTGGTGGAGAAGCCCTAGCTAGACAATGTGAAGATGAGGTTACAGATACACGTGGTGGAGAAGCCCTAGCTAGACAATGTGAAGATGAGGTTAGAGATACACGTGGTGGAGAAGCCCTAGCTAGACAATGTGAAGATGAGGTTACAGATACACGTGGTGGAGAAGCCCTAGCTAGACAATGTGAAGATGAGGTTAGAGATACACGTGGTGGAGAAGTCCTATATAGACAATGTGAAGATGAGGTTACAGATACACGTGGTGGAGAAGTCCTAGCTAGACAATGTGAAGATGAGGTTACAGATACACGTGGTGAAGAAGCCCTAGCTAGACAATGTGAAGATGAGGTTACAGATACACGTGGTGGAGAAGCCCTAGCTAGACAATGTGAAGATGAGGTTAGAGATACACGTGGTGGAGAAGCCCTAGCTAGACAATGAGAAGATGAATTTACAGATACACGTGGTGAAGAAGCCCTAGCTAGACAATGTGAAGATGAGGTTACAGATACACGTGGTGGAGAAGCCCTAGCTAGACAATGTGAAGATGTGGTTACAGATACACGTGGTGGAGAAGCCTTAGCTAGACAATGTGAAGATGAGGTTACAGATACACGTGGTGGAGAAGTCCTAGCTAGACAATGTGAAGATGAGTTTAGAGATACACGTGGTGGAGAAGCCCTAGATAGACAATGTGAAGATGAGGTTACAGATACACGTGGTGGAGAAGCCCTAGCTAGACAATGTGAGGATGAGGTTAGAGATACACGTGGTGGAGAAGTCCTAGCTAGACAATGTGAAGATGGGGTTAGAGATACCTGTGGTGGAGAAGTCCATGCTAGACAATGTGAAGATGAGGTTACAGATACACGTGGTGGAGAAGCCCTAGCTAGACAATGTGAAGATGAGGTTACAGATACACGTGGTGGAGAAGTCCTAGCTAGACAATGTGAAGATGAGGTTACAGTTTCACGTGGTGGAGAAGTCCTATATAGACAATGTGAAGATGAGGTTACAGATACACGTGGTGGAGAAGCCCTAGCTAGACAATGTGAAGATGAGGTTAGAGATACACGTGGTGGAGAAGCCCTAGCTAGACAATGTGAAGATGAGGTTAGAGATACACGTGGTGGAGAAGTCCTAGCTGGACAATGTGAAGATGAGGTTAGAGATACACGTGGTGGAGAAGTCCTAGCTAGACAATGTGAAGATGAGGTTAGAGATACACGTGGCGGGGAAGCCCTATATAGACAATGTGAAGATGAGGTTAGAGATACACGTGGTGGAGAAGTCCTAGCTAGACAATGTGAAGATGAGGTTAGAGATACACGTGGTGGAGAAGCCCTAGCTAGACAATGTGAAGATGAGGTTAGAGATACACGTGGTGGACAAGCCCTAGCTAGACAATGTGAAGATGAGGTTAGAGATACACGTGGTGGAGAAGTCCTAGCTAGACAATGTGAAGATGAGGTTAGAGATACACGTGGGGGAGAAGTCCTAGCTAGACAATGTGAAGATGAGGCTAGAGATACACGTGGCGGAGAGGTCCTAGCTAGACAATCTGAAGATGAGGTTAGAGATACACGTGGTGGAGAAGTCCTAGCTAGACAATGTGAAGACGAGGTTACAGATACACGTGGTGGAGAAGTCCTGGCTAGACAATGTGAAGATGAGGTTAGAGATACACGTGGTGGAGAAGTCATAGCTAGACAATGTGAAGATGAGGTTACAGGTACACGTGGTGGAGAAGTCCTAGCTAGACAATGTGAAGATGAGGTTACAGGTACAAGTTTTGGAGAAGTCCTAGCTGGACAATGTGAAGATGAGGTTACAGATAAACGTGGTGAAGAAGTCATAGCTAGACAATGTGAAGATGACGTTAGAGATACACGTGGTGAAGAAGCCCTATATAGACAATGTGGAGATGAGGTTACAGATACACGTGGTGGAGAAGTCCTAGCTAGACAATGTGAAGATGAGGTTACAGATACACGTGGTGAAGAAGCCCTATATAGACAATGTGAAGATGAGGTTAGAGATACACGTGGTGGACAAGCCCTAGCTAGACAATGTGAAGATGAGGTTACAGATGCACGTGGTGGAGAAGCCCTATATAGACAATGTGAAGATGAGGTTAGAG
Source organism: Tenodera sinensis (assembly GCA_030765045.1). NCBI lineage: Eukaryota > Metazoa > Arthropoda > Insecta > Mantodea > Mantidae > Tenodera > Tenodera sinensis. The sequence goes on from CM060964.1 coordinate 2,386,587, forward strand.
ATACACGTGGTGGAGAAGCCCTAGCTAGACAATGTGAAGATGAGGTTACAGATACACGTGGTGAAAAAGTCCTAGCTAGACAATGTGAAGATGAGGTTACAGATACACGTCGTGGAGAAGTCCTAGCTAGACAATGTGAAGATGAGGTCACAGATGCACGTGGTGGAGAAGTCCTAGCTAGACAATGTGAGGATGAGGTTAGAGATACACGTGGTGGAGAAGTCCTAGCTAGACAATGTGAAGATGGGGTTAGAGATACCTGTGGTGGAGAAGTCCATGCTAGACAATGTGAAGATGAGGTTACAGATACACGTGGTGGAGAAGCCCTAGCTAGACAATGTGAAGATGAGGTTACAGATACACGTGGTGGAGAAGTCCTAGCTAGACAATGTGAAGATGAGGTTACAGTTTCACGTGGTGGAGAAGTCCTATATAGACAATGTGAAGATGAGGTTACAGATACACGTGGTGGAGAAGCCCTAGCTAGACAATGTGAAGATGAGGTTAGAGATACACGTGGTGGAGAAGCCCTAGCTAGACAATGTGAAGATGAGGTTAGAGATACACGTGGTGGAGAAGTCCTAGCTGGACAATGTGAAGATGAGGTTAGAGATACACGTGGTGGAGAAGTCCTAGCTAGACAATGTGAAGATGAGGTTAGAGATACACGTGGCGGGGAAGCCCTATATAGACAATGTGAAGATGAGGTTAGAGATACACGTGGTGGAGAAGTCCTAGCTAGACAATGTGAAGATGAGGTTAGAGATACACGTGGTGGAGAAGCCCTAGCTAGACAATGTGAAGATGAGGTTAGAGATACACGTGGTGGACAAGCCCTAGCTAGACAATGTGAAGATGAGGTTAGAGATACACGTGGTGGAGAAGTCCTAGCTAGACAATGTGAAGATGAGGTTAGAGATACACGTGGGGGAGAAGTCCTAGCTAGACAATGTGAAGATGAGGCTAGAGATACACGTGGCGGAGAGGTCCTAGCTAGACAATCTGAAGATGAGGTTAGAGATACACGTGGTGGAGAAGTCCTAGCTAGACAATGTGAAGACGAGGTTACAGATACACGTGGTGGAGAAGTCCTGGCTAGACAATGTGAAGATGAGGTTAGAGATACACGTGGTGGAGAAGTCATAGCTAGACAATGTGAAGATGAGGTTACAGGTACACGTGGTGGAGAAGTCCTAGCTAGACAATGTGAAGATGAGGTTACAGGTACAAGTTTTGGAGAAGTCCTAGCTGGACAATGTGAAGATGAGGTTACAGATAAACGTGGTGAAGAAGTCATAGCTAGACAATGTGAAGATGACGTTAGAGATACACGTGGTGAAGAAGCCCTATATAGACAATGTGGAGATGAGGTTACAGATACACGTGGTGGAGAAGTCCTAGCTAGACAATGTGAAGATGAGGTTACAGATACACGTGGTGAAGAAGCCCTATATAGACAATGTGAAGATGAGGTTAGAGATACACGTGGTGGACAAGCCCTAGCTAGACAATGTGAAGATGAGGTTACAGATGCACGTGGTGGAGAAGCCCTATATAGACAATGTGAAGATGAGGTTAGAGATACACGTGGTGGAGAAGCCCTAGCTAGACAATGTGAAGATGAGGTTACAGATACACGTGGTGAAAAAGTCCTAGCTAGACAATGTGAAGATGAGGTTACAGATACACGTCGTGGAGAAGTCCTAGCTAGACAATGTGAAGATGAGGTCACAGATGCACGTGGTGGAGAAGTCCTAGCTAGACAATGTGAAGATGAGGTTACAGATACACGTGGTGGAGAAGTCCTAGCTAGACAATGTGAAGATGAGCTTAGAGATACACGTGGTGGAGAAGCCCTAGCTAGACAATGTGAAGATGAGGTTACAGATACACGTGGTGGGGAAGCCCTATATCGACAATGTGAAGATGAGGTTACAGATACACGTGGTGGAGAAGCCCTAGCGAGACAATGTGAAGATGAGGTTACAGATACACGTGGTGGAGAAGCCCTAGCTAGACAATGTGAAGATGAGGTTACAGATACACGTGGTGGAGAAGTCCTAGCTAGACAATGTGAAGATGAGGTAAGAGATACACGTGGTGGAGAAGCCCTATATAGACAATGTGAAGATGAGGTTACAGATACACGTGGTGGAGAAGTCCTAGCTAGACAATGTGAAGATGAGGTTACAGATAAACGTGGTGGAGAAGCCCTAGCTAGACAATGTGAAGATGAGGTTACAGATACACGTGGTGGGGAAGCCCTATATCGACAATGTGAAGATGAGGTTACAGATACACGTGGTGGAGAAGCCCTAGCTAGAGAATGTGAAGATGAGGTTACAGATACACGTGGTGGATTAGCCCTAGCTAGACAATGTGAAGATGAGGTTACAGATAAACGTGGTGAAGAAGTCCTAGCTAGAGAATGTGAAGATGACGTTAGAGATACACGTGGTGAAGAAGCCCTATATAGACAATGTGGAGATGAGGTTACAGATACACGTGGTGGAGAAGTCCTAGCTAGACAATGTGAAGATGAGGTTACAGATACACGTGGTGGAGAAGTCCTAGCCATTCAATGTGAAGATGAGGTTAGAGATACACGTGGTGGAGAAGCCCTATATAGACAATGTGAAGATGAGGTTAGAGATACACGTGGTGGACAAGCCCTAGCTAGACAATGTGACGATGAGGTTACAGATGCACGTGGTGGAGAAGCCCTATATAGACAATGTGAAGATGAGGTTAGAGATACATGTGGTGGAGAAGCCCTAGCTAGACAATGTGAAGATGAGGTTACAGATACACGTGGTGATAAAGTCCTAGCTAGACAATGTGAAGATGAGGTTACAGATGCACGTGGTGGAGAAGTCCTGGCTAGACAATGTGAAGATGAGGTTACAGATACACGTGGTGAAGAAGTCCTAGCTAGACAATGTGAAGATGAGGTTACAGATACACGTGGTGAAGTAGACCTATATAGACAATGTGAAGATGAGGTTACAGATACACGTGGTGGAGAAGTCCTATATAGACAATGTGAAGATGAGGTTAGAGATACACGTGGTGGAGAAGCCCTAGCTAGAGAATGTGAAGATGAGGTTAGAGATGCACGTGGTGGAGAAGTCCTAGCTAGACAATGTGAAGATGAGGTTACAGATACACGTGGTGACGAAGTCCTAGCTAGACAATGTGAAGATGAGGTTACAGATACACGTGGTGGAGAAGTCCTAGCTAGACAATGTGAAGATGAGGTTACAGATACACGTGGTGGAGAAGTCCTATATAGACAATGTGAAGGTGAGGTTAGAGATACACGTGGTGGAGAAGTCCTAGCTAGATAATGTGAAGATGAGGTTAGAGATACACGTGGTGGAGAAGTCCTAGCTGGACAATGTGAAGATGAGGTTAGAGATACACGTGGTGGAGAAGTCCTAGCTAGACAATGTGAAGATGAGGTTAGAGATACACGTGGTGGGGAAGCCCTATATAGACAATGTGAAGATGAGGTTAGAGATACACGTGGTGGAGAAGCCCTAGCTAGACAATGTGAAGATGAGGTTAGAGATACACGTGGGGGAGAAGACCTAGCTAGACAATGTGAAGATGAGGTTAGAGATACACGTGGCGGAGAAGTCCTAGCTAGACAATCTGAAGATGAGGTTAGAGATACACGTGGTGGAGAAGTCCTAGCTAGACAATGTGAAGATGATGTTACAAATACACGTGGTGGGAAAGTCCTATATAGACGATGTGAAGATGAGGTTAGAGATACACGTGGTGGAGATGTCCTAGCTAGACAATGTGAAGATGAGGTTAGAGATACACGTGGTGGAGAAGTCCTGGCTAGACAATGTGAAGATGAGGTTAGAGATACACGTAGTGGAGAAGTCATAGCTAGACAATGTGAAGATGAGGTTACAGGTACACGTGGTGGAGAAGTCCTAGCTAGACAATGTGAAGATGAGGTTACAGGTACAAGTTTTGGAGAAGTCCTAGCTAGACAATGTGAAGATGAGGTTACAGATAAACGTGGTGAAGAAGTCCTAGCTAGACAATGTGAAGATGACGTTAGAGATACACGTGGTGAAGAAGCCCTATATAGACAATGTGAAGATGAGGTTAGAGATACACGTGGTGGACAAGCCCTAGCTAGACAATGTGAAGATGAGGTTACAGATGCACGTGGTGGAGAAGCCCTATATAGACAATATGAAGATGAGGTTAGAGATACACGTGGTGGAGAAGCCCTAGCTAGACAATGTGAAGATGAGGTTACAGATACACGTGGTGAAAAAGTCCTAGCTAGACAATGTGAAGATGAGGTTACAGATGCACGTGGTGGAGAAGTCCTAGCTAGACAATGTGAAGATGAGGTTACAGATACACGTGGTGAAGAAGCCCTAGCTAGACAATGTGAAGATGAGGTTACAGATACACGTGGTGAATTGGACCTATATAGACAATGTGAAGATGAGGTTACAAATACACGTGGTGAAGAAGTCCTAGCTAGACAGTGTGAAGATGAGGATAGAGATACACGTGGTGGAGAAGTCCTAGCTAGACAATGTGGAGATGAGGTTAGAGATGCACGTGGTGGAGAAGTCCTAGCTAGACAATGTGAAGATGAGGTTACAGATGCACGTGGTGGAGAAGTCCTAGCCAGACAATTTGAAGATGAGGTTACAGATACACGTGGTGGAGTAGACCTAGCTAGACAATGTGAAGATGAGGTTAGAGATGCACGCGGTGGAGAAGTCCTAACTATACAATGTGAAGATGAGGTTAGAGATGCCCGTGGTGGAGAAGTCCTAGCTAGACAATGTGGAGATGAGGTTAGAGATGCACGTGGTAGAGAAGTCCTAGCTAGACAATGTGAAGATGAGGTTACAGATACACGTGGTGGAGAAGCCCTATATAGACAATGTGAAGATGAGGTTACAGATACACGTGGTGGAGAAGCCCTAGCTAGAAAATGTGAAGATGAGGTTAGAGATACACGTGGTGGGGAAGCCCTATATAGACAATGTGAAGATGAGGTTAGAGATACACGTGGTGGAGAAGCCATAGCTAGACAATGTGAAGATGAGGTTACAGATACACGTGGTGGAGAAGTCCTAGCTAGACAATGTGAAGATGAGGTTACAGGTACACGTTTTGGAGAAGTCCTAGCTAGACAATGTGAAGATGAGGTTACAGATACACGTGGTGAAGAAGTCCTAGCTGGACAATGTGAAGATGAGGTTAGAGATACACGTGGTGAAGAAGCCATGTGGAGATGAGGTTACAAATACACGTGGTGGAGAAGCCCTATATAGACAATGTGGAGATGAGGTTACAAATACACGTGGTGGAGAAGTCCTAGCTAGACAATGTGAAGATGAGGTTACAGATACACGTGGTGGAGAAGCCCTAGCTAGACAATGTGAAGATGAGGTTACAGATACACGTGGTGAAGAAGCCCTATATAGACAATGTGAAGATAAGGTTAGAGATACACGTGGTGGAGAAGCCCTATATAGACAATGTGAAGATGAGGTTAGAAATACACGTGGTGTAGAAGTCCCAGTTAGACAATGTGAAGATGAGGTTAGAGATACACGTGGTGGAGAAGCCCTAGCTAGACAATGTGAAGATGAGGTTACAGATACACCTGGTGGAGAAGCCCTAGCTAGACAATGTGAAGATGAGGTTACAGATACACGTGGTGGAGAAGTCCTAGCTAGACAATGTGAAGATGAGGTTAGAGATACACGTGGTGGAGAAGCCCTAGCTAGACAATGTGAAGATGAGGTTACAGATACACGTGGTGGAGAAGTCTTAGCTAGACAATGTGAAGATGAGGTTAGAGATACACGTGGTGGAGAAGACCTAGCTAGACAATGTGAAGATGAGGTTACAGATACACGTGGTGGAGAAGCCCTAGCTAGACAATGTGAAGATGAGGTTACAGATACACGTGGTGGAGAAGTCCTAGCTAGACAATGTGAAGATGAGGTAAGAGATACACGTGGTGGAGAAGCCCTATAACGACAATGTGAAGATGAGGTTACAGATACACGTGGTGGAGAAGTCCTAGCTAGACAATGTGAAGATGAGGTTACAGATAAACGTGGTGGAGAAGCCCTTGCTAGAAAATGTGAAGATGAGGTTACAGTGACACGTTGTGGGGAAGCCCTATATAGACAATGTGAAGATGAGGTTACAGATACACGTGGTGGAGAAGCCCTAGCTAGAGAATGTGAAGATGAGGTTACAGATACACGTGGTGGAGAAGTCCTAGCTAGACAATGTGAAGATGAGGTTAGAGATACACGTGGTGGAGAAGCCCTATATAGACAATGTTAAGTTGAGGTTACAGATACACGTGGTGGAGAAGTCCTAGCTAGACAATGTGAAGATGAGGTTAGAGATACACGTGGTGGAGAAGTCCTAGCTAGACAATGTGAAGATGAGGTTACAGATACACGTGGTGGAGAAGTCCTATATAGACAATGTGAAGATGAGGTTAGAGATACACGTGGTGGAGAAGTCCTAGCTAGACAATGTGAAGATGAGGTTACAGATACACGTGGTGGAGAAGTCCTAGCTGGACAATGTGAAGATGAGGTTAGAGATACACGTGGTGGAGAAGTCCTAGCTAGACAATGTGAAGATGAGGTTAGAGATACACGTGGTGGGGAAGCCCTATATAGACAATGTGAAGATGAGGTTAGAGATACACGTGGTGGAGAAGCCCTAGCTAGACAATGTAAAGATGAGGTTAGAGATACACGTGGTGGAGAAGTCCTAGCTAGACAATGTGAAGATGAGGTTAGAGATACACGTGGTGGAGAAGCTCTAGCTAGACAATGTGAAGATGAGGTTAGAGATACACGTGGTGGAGAAGCCCTAGCTAGACAATGTGAAGATGAGGTTAGAGATACACGTGGTGGAGAAGTCCTAGCTAGACAATGTGAAGATGAGGTTACAGATACACGTGGTGGGAAAGTCCTATACAGACAATGTGAAGATGAGGTTAGAGATACACGTGGTGGAGAAGTCCTAGCTAGAAAATGTGAAGATGAGGTTAGAGATACACGTGGTGGAGAAGTCCTGGCTAGACAATGTGAAGATGAGGTTAGAGATACACGTGGTGGAGAAGTCATAGCTAGACAATGTGAAGATGAGGTTACAGGTACACGTGGTGGAGAAGTCCTAGCTAGACAATGTGAAGATGAGGTTACAGGTACAAGTTTTGGAGAAGTCCTAGCTAGACAATGTGAAGATGAGGTTACAGATACACGTGGTGAAGAAGTCCTAGCTGGACAATGTGAAGATGAGGTTAGAGATACACGTGGTGAAGAAGCCCTATATAGACAATGTGGAGATGAGGTTAGAGATACACGTGGTGGAGAAGTCCTTCTAGACAATGTGAAGATGAGGTTACAGATACACGTGGTGGGAAAGTCCTATACAGACAATGTGAAGATGAGGTTAGAGATACACGTGGTGGAGAAGTCCTAGCTAGACAATGTGAAGATGAGGTTAGAGATACACGTGGTGGAGAAGTCCTGGCTAGACAATGTGAAGATGAGGTTAGAGATACACGTGGTGGAGAAGTCATAGCTAGACAATGTGAAGATGAGGTTACAGGTACACAAGGTGGAGAAGTCCTAGCTACACAATGTGAAGATGAGGTTACAGGTACAAGTTTTGGAGAAGTCCTAGCTAGACAATGTGAAGATGAGGTTACAGATACACGTGGTGAAGAAGTCCTAGCTGGACAATGTGAAGATGAGGTTAGAGATACACGTGGTGAAGAAGCCCTATATAGACAATGTGGAGATGAGGTTACAGATACACGTGGTGGAGAAGTCCTAGCTAGACAATGTGAAGATGAGGTTACAGATACACGTGGTGATGAAGCCCTATATGGACAATGTGAAGATGAGGTTAGAGATACACGTGGTGGAGAAGTCCTAGCTAGACAATGTGAAGATGAGGTTACAGATACACGTGGTGGAGAAGCCCTATATAGACAATGTGAAGATGAGGCTAGAGATACACGTTGTGGAGAAGCCCTAGCTAGACAATGTGAACATGAGGTTACAGATACACGTGGTGAAGAAGTCCTAGCTAGACAATGTGAAGATGAGGTTACAGATGCACGTGGTGGAGAAGTCCTAGCTAGACAATGTGAAGATGAGGTTACAGATACACGAGGTGAAGAAGTCCTAGCTAGACAATGTGAAGATGAGGTTACAGATACACGTGGTGAAGTAGACCTATATAGACAATGTGAAGATGAGGTTACAGATACACGTGGTGAAGAAGTCATAGCTAGACAATGTGAAGATGAGGTTAGAGATACACGTGGTGGAGAAGTCCTAGCTAGACAATGTGGAGATGAGGTTTGAGATGCACGTGGTGGAGAAGTCCTAGCTAGACAATGTGAAGATGAGGTTACAGATGCACGTGGTGGAGAAGTCCTAGCTAGACATTGTGAAGATGAGGTTACAGATACACGTGGTGGAGAAGCCCTAGCTAGACAATGTGAAGATGAGGTTAGAGATGCACGTGGTGGAGAAGTCCTAACTAGACAATGTGAAGATGAGATTAGAGATGCACGTGGTGGAGAAGTCCTAGCTAGACAATGTGGAGATGAGGTTAAAGATGCACGTGGTGGAGAAGTCCTAGCTAGACAATGTGAAGATGAGGTTACAGATACACGTGGTGGAGAAGCCCTATATAGACAATGTGAAGATGAGGTTACAGATACACGTGGTGGAGAAGCCCTAGCCAGACAATGTGAAGATGAGGTTAGAGATACACGTGGTGGGGAAGCTCTATATAGACAATGTGAAGGTGAGGTTAGAGATACACGTGGTGGAGAAGCCCTAGCTAGACAATGTGAAGATGAGGTTACAGATACAAGTGGTGAAGAAGTCCTAGCTACACAATGTGAAGATGAAGTTACAGGTACACGTGGTGGAGAAGTCCTAGCTAGACAATGTGAAGATGAGGTTACAGGTACACGTGGTGGAGAAGTCCTAGCTAGACAATGTGAAGATGAGGTTACAGGTACACGTTTTGGAGAAGTCCTAGCTAGACAATGTGAAGATGAGGTTACAGATACACGTGGTGAAGAAGTCCTAGCTAGACAATGTGAAGATGAGGTTAGAGATACACGTGGTGAAGAAGCCCTATATAGACAATGTGGAGATGAGTTTACAAATACACGTGGTGGAGAAGCCCTATATAGACAATGTGGAGATGAGGTTACAAATACACGTGGTGGAGAAGTCCTAGCTAGACAATGTGAAGATGAGGTTACAGATACACGTGGTGGAGAAGCCCTAGCTAGACTATGTGAAGATGAGGTTACAGATACACGTGGTGAAGAAGCCCTATATAGACAATGTGAAGATGAGGTTAGAGATACACGTGGTGGAGAAGCCCTATATAGACAATGTGAAGATGAGGTTAGAAATACACGTGGTGTAGAAGTCCCAGCTAGACAATGTGAAGATGAGGTTAGAGATACACGTGGTGGAGAAGCCCTAGCTAGACAATGTGAAGATGAGGTTAGAGATACACCTGGTGGAGAAGCCCTAGCTAGACAATGTGAAGATGAGGTTACAGATACACGTGGTGGAGAAGTCCTAGCTAGAATATGTGAAGATGAGGTTAGAGATACACGTGGTGGAGAAGCCCTAGCTAGACAATGTGAAGATGAGGTTACAGATACACGTGGTGGAGAAGTCTTAGCTAGACAATGTGAAGATGAGGTTAGAGAAACACGTGGTGGAGAAGACCTAGCTAGACAATGTGAAGATGAGGTTACAGATACACGTGGTGGAGAAGTGCTATATAGACAATGTGAAGATGAGGTTAGAGATACACGTGGTGGAGAAGTCCTAGCTAGACAATGTGAAGATGAGGTTAGAGATACACGTGGTGGAGAAGTCCTAGCTAGACAATGTGAAGACGAGGTTACAGATACACGTGATGGAGTAGCCCTAGCTAAACAATGTGAAGATGAGGTTACAGATACACGTGGTGGGGAAGCCCTACCTAGACAATGTGAAGATGAGGTTACAGATACACGTGGAGGAGAAGCCCTAGCTAGACACTGTGAACATGAGGTTAGAGATACACGTAGTGGAGAAGTCCTAGCTAGACAATGTGAAGATGAGGTTAGAGATACACGTGGTGGAGAAGCCCTATATAGACAATGTGAAGATGAGGTTACAGATACACCTGGTGGAGAAGTCCTAGCTAGACAATGTGAAGATGAGGTTAGAGATACACGTGGTGGAGAAGACCTATATATACAATGTGAAGATGAGGTTAGAGATGCACGTGGTGGAGAAGCCCTAGCTGGACAATCTGAAGATGAGGTTAGAGATACACGTGGTGGAGAAGCCCTATATAGACAATGTGAAGATGAGGTTAGAGATACACGTGGTGGAGAAGCCCTAGCTAGACAATGTGAAGATGAGGTTAGAGATACACGTGGTGGAGAAGTCCTAGCTAGACAATGTGAAGATGAGGTTAGAGATACACGTGGTGGAGAAGCCCTAGCTAGACAATGTGAAGATGAGGTTAGAGATACACGTGGTGGAGAAGCCCTAGCTAGACAATGTGAAGATGAGGTTAGAGATACACGTGGTGGAGGAGTCCTAGCTAGACAATGTGAAGATGAGGTTAGAGATACACGTGGGGGAGAAGACCTAGCTAGACAATGTGAAGATGAGGTTAGAGATACACGTGGCGGAGAAGTCCTAGCTAGACAATGTGAAGATGAGGTTAGAGATACACGTGGTGGAGAAGTCCTAGCTAGACAATGTGCAGATGAGGTTACAGATACACGTGGTGGGAAAGTCCTATATAGACAATGTGAAGATGAGGTTAGAGATACACGTGGTGGAGAAGTCCTAGCTAGACAATGTGAAGATGAGGTTAGAGATACACGTGGTGGAGAAGTCCTGGCTAGACAATGTGAAGATGAGGTTAGAGATACACGTGGTGGAGAAGTCATAGCTAGTCAATGTGAAGATGAGGTTACAGGTACACGTGGTGGAGAAGACCTAGCTAGACAATGTGAAGATGAGGTTACAGATACACGTGGTGGACAAGTCCTAGCTAGACAATGTGAAAATGAGGCTAGAGATACACGTGGTGAAGAAGCCCTATATAGACAATGTGGAGATGAGGTTACAGATACACGTGGTGGAGAAGTCCTAGCTAGACAATGTGAAGATGAGGTTACAGATACACGTGGTGAAGAAGCCCTATATAGACAATGTGAAGATGAGGTTAGAGATACACGTGGTGGAGAAGCCCTAGCTAGACAATGTGAATATGAGGTTACAGATACACGTGGTGGAGAAGCCCTATATAGACAATGTGAATATGAGGTTAGAGATACACGTGGTGGAGAAGCCCTAGCTAGACAATGTGAAGATGAGGTTACAGATACACGTGGTGAAGAAGTCCTAGCTAGACAATGTGAAGATGAGGTTACAGATGCACGTGGTGGAGAAGTCCTAGCTAGACAATGTGAAGATGAGGTTACAGATACACGTGGTGAAGAAGTCCTAGCTAGAAAATGTGAAGATGAGGTTACAGATACACGTGGTGAAGTAGACCTATATAGACAATGTGAAGATGAGGTTACAGATACACGTGGTGAAGAAGTCCTAGCTAGACAATGTGAAGATGAGGTTAGAGATACACGTGTTGGAGAAGTCCTAGCTAGACAATGTGGAGATGAGGTTAGAGATGCACGTGGTGCGGAAGTCCTAGCTAGACAATGTGAAGATGAGGTTACAGATGCACGTGGTGGAGAAGTCCTAGCTAGACAATGTGAAGATGAGGTTACAGATACACGTGGTGGAGTAGACCTAGCTAGACAATGTGAAGATGAGGTTAGAGATGCACGTGGTGGAGAAGTCCTAACTAGACAATGTGAAGATGAGGTTAGAGATGCACGTGGTGGAGAAGTCCTAGCTAGACAATGTGGAGATGAGGTTAGAGATGCACGTGGTGGAGAAGTCCTAGCTAGACAATGTGAAGATGAGGTTACAGATACACGTGGTGGAGAAGCCCTATATAGACAATGTGAAGATGAGGTTACAGATACACGTGGTGGGGAAGCCCTAGCTAGACAATGTGAAGATGAGGTTAGAGATACACGTGGTGGGGAAGACCTATATAGACAATGTGAAGATGAGGTTAGAGATACACGTGGTGGAGAAGCCCTAGCTAGAAAATGTGAAGATGAGGTTACAGATACAAGTGGTGAAGAAGTCCTAGCTACACAATGTGAAGATGAGGTTACAGGTACACGTGGTGGAGAAGTCCTAGCTAGACAATGTGAAGATGAGGTTACAGGTACACGTGATGGAGAAGTCCTAGCTAGACAATGTGAAGATGAGGTTACAGGTACACGTTTTGGAGAAGTCCTAGCTAGACAATGTGAAGATGAGGTTACAGATACACGTGGTGAAGAAGTCATAGCTAGAAAATGTGAAGATGAGGTTAGAGATACACGTGGTGAAGAAGCCCTATATAGACAATGTGGAGATGAGGTTACAAATACACGTGGTGGAGAAGCCCTATATAGACAATGTGGAGATGAGGTTACAAATACACGTGGTGGAGAAGTCCTAGCTAGACAATGTGAAGATGAGGTTAGAGATACACATGGTGGAGAAGCCCTAGCTAGACAATGTGAAGATGAGGTTACAGATACACGTGGTGAAGAAGCCCTATATAGACAATGTGAAGATGAGGTTAGAGATACACGTGGTGGAGAAGCCCTATATAGACAATGTGAAGATGAGGTTAGAAATACACGTGGTGGAGAAGCCCTAGCTAGACAATGTGAAGATGAGGTTAGAGATACACGTGGTGGAGAAGCCCTAGCTAGACAATGTGAAAATGAGGTTACAGATACACCTGGTGGAGAAGCCCTAGCTAGACAATGTGAAGATGAGGTTACAGATACACGTGGTGGAGAAGTCCTAGCTAGACAATGTGAAGATGAGCTTAGAGATACACGTGGTGGAGAAGACCTAGCTAGACAATGTGAAGATGAGGTTACAGATACACGTGGTGGAGAAGCCCTAGCTAGACAATGTGAAGATGAGGTTACAGATACACGTAGTGGAGAAGTCCTAGCTAGACAATGTGAAGATGAGGTTAGAGATACACGTGGTGGAGAAGACCTATATAGACAATGTGAACATGAGGTTACAGATACACGTGGTGGAGAAGTCCTAGCTAGACAATGTGAAGATGAGGTTACAGATAAACGTGGTGGAGAAGCCCTAGCTAGACAATGTGAAGAGTAGGTTACAGATACACGTGGTGGAGAAGCCCTATATAGACAATGTGAAGATGAGGTTACAGATACACGTGGTGGAGAAGTCCTATATAGACAATGTGAAGATGAGGTTACAGATACACGTGATGGAGAAGTCCTAGCTAGACAATGTGAAGATGAGGTTACAGATACACGTGGTGAAGAAGCCCTAGCTAGACAATGTGAAGATGAGGTTACAGATACACGTGGTGGAAAAGCCCTAGCTAGACAATGTGAAGATGAGGTTAGAGATACACGTGGTGGAGAAGCCCTAGCTAGACAACGAGAAGATGTGTTTACAGATACACGTGGCGAAGAAGCCCTAGCTAGACAATGTGAAGATGAGGTTACAGATACACGTGGTGGAGAGGCCCTAGCTAGACAATGTGAAGATGAGGTTACAGATACACGTGGTGGAGAAGTCCTAGCTAGACAATGTGAAGATGAGGTTACAGATACACGTGGTGGAGAAGTCCTAGCTAGACAATCTGAAGATGAGGTTACAGATACACGTGGTGGAGAAGTCCTAGCTAGACAATGTGAAGATGAGGTTAGAGGTGCACTTGGTGGAGAAGTCCTAGCTAGACAATGTGAAGATGAGGTTACAGATACACGTGGTGAAGAAGCCCTATATAGACAATGCGAAGATGAGGTTAGAGATACAGGTGGTGGAGAAGCCCTAGCTAGACAATGTGAAAATGAGGTTAGAGATACACGTGGTGGAGAAGTCCTATATAGACAATGTGAAGATGAGGTTACAGATACACGTGGTGGAAAAGCCCTAGCTAAACAATGTGAAGATGAGGTTACAGATACACGTGGTGGAGAAGTCCTAGCTAGACAATGTGAAGATGAGGTTAGAGATACACGTGGTGGAGAAGTCCTATATAGACAATGTGAACATGAGGTTACAGATACACGTGGTGGAGAAGCCCTATATAGACAATGTGAAGATGAGGTTACAGATACACGTGGTGGAGAAGTCCTATATAGACAATGTGAAGATGAGGTTACAGATACACGTGGTGGAGAAGTCCTAGCTAGACAATGTGAAGATGAGGTTACAGATACACGTGGTGGAGAAGCCCTAGCTAGACAATGTGAAGATGAGATTACAGATACACGTGGTGGGGAAGCCCTAGCTAGACAATGTGAAGATGAGGTTACAGATACACGTGGTGGAGAAGCCCTAGCTAGACACTGTGAAGATGAGGTTAGAGATGCACGTGGTGGAGAAGTCCTAGCTAGACAATGTGAAGATGAGGTTAGAGATACACGTGGTGGAGAAGCCCTATATAGACAATGTGAAGATGAGGTTACAGATACACCTGGTGGAGAAGTCCTAGCTAGACAATGTGAAGATGAGGTTAGAGATACACGTGGTGGAGAAGTCCTAGCTAGACAATGTGAAGATGAGGTTACAGATACACGTGGTGGAGAAGTCCTATATAGACAATGTGAAGATGAGGTTACAGATACACGTGGTGGAGAAGCCCTATATAGACAATGTGAAGATGAGGTTAAGGATACACGTGGTGGAGAAGTCCTAGCTAGACAATGTGAAGATGAGGTTACAGATACACGTGGTGGAGAAGTCCTAGCTGGACAATGTGAAGATGAGGTTAGAGATACACGTGGTGGAGAAGACCTATATAGACAATGTGAAGATGAGGTTAGAGATGCACGTGGTGGCGAAGCCCTAGCTGGACAATCTGAAGATGAGGTTAGAGATACACGTGGTGGAGAAGCCCTATATAGACAATGTGAAGATGAGGTTAGAGATACACGTGCTGGAGAAGCCCTAGCTAGACAATGTGATGATGAGGTTAGAGATACACGTGGTGGAGAAGTCCTAGCTAGACAATGTGAAGATGAGGTTAGAGATACACGTGGTGGAGAAGCCCTAGCTAGACAATGTGAAGATGAGGTTAGAGATACATGTGGTGGAGAAGCCCTAGCTAGACAATGTGAAGATGAGGTTAGAGATACACGTGGTGGAGAAGTCCTAGCTAGACAATGTGAAGATGAGGTTAGAGATACACGTGGGGGAGAAGCCCTAGTTAGACAATGTGAAGATGAGGTTAGAGATACACGTGGCGGAGAAGTCCTAGCTAGACAATGTGAAGATGAGGTTAGAGATACACGTGGTGGAGAAGTCCTAGCTAGGCAATGTGAAGATGAGGTTACAGATACACGTGGTGGGAAAGTCCTATATAGACAATGTGAAGATGAGGTTAGAGATACACGTGGTGGAGAAGTCCTAGCTAGACAATGTGAAGATGAGGTTAGAGATACACGTGGTGGAGAAGCCCTGGCTAGACAATGTGAAGATGAGGTTAGAGATACACGTGGTGGAGAAGTCATAGCTAGACAATGTGAAGATGAGGTTAGAGATACACGTGGTGGAGAAGTCCTAGCTAGACAATGTGAAGATGAGGTTACAGATACACGTGGTGAAGAAGTCCTAGCTAGACAATGTGAAGATGAGGTTAGAGATACACGTGGTGAAGAAGCCCTATATAGACAATGTGGAGATGAGGTTACAGATACACGTGGTGGAGAAGTCCTAGCTAGACAATGTGCAGATGAGGTTTCAGATACACGTGGTGAAGAAGCCCTATATAGACAATGTGAAGATGAGGTTAGAGATACGCGTGGTGGAGAAGCCCTAGCTAGACAATGTGAAGATGAGGTTACAGATACACGTGGTGGAGAAGCCCTATATAGACAATGTGAAGATGAGGTTAGAGATACACGTGGTGGAGAAGCCCTAGCTAGACAATGTGAAGATGACGTTACAGATACACGTGGTGGAGAAGCCCTATATAGACAATGTGAATATGAGGTTAGAGATACACGTGGTGGAGAAGCCCTAGCTAGACAATGTGAAGATGAGGTTACAGATACACGTGGTGAAGAAGTCCTAGCTAGACAATGTGAAGATGAGGTTACAGATGCACGTGGTGGAGAAGTCCTAGCTAGACAATGTGAAGATGAGGTTACAGATACACGTGGTGAAGAAGTCCTAGCTAGAAAATGTGAAGATGAGGTTACAGATACACGTGGTGAAGTAGACCTATATAGACAATGTGAAGATGAGGTTACAGATACACGTGGTGAAGAAGTCCTAGCTAGACAATGTGAAGATGAGGTTAGAGATACACGTGGTGGAGAAGTCCTAGCTAGACAATGTGGAGATGAGGTTAGAGATGCACGTGGTGCGGAAGTCCTAGCTAGACAATGTGAAGATGAGGTTACAGATGCACGTGGTGGAGAAGTCCTAGCTAGACAATGTGAAGATGAGGTTACAGATACACGTGGTGGAGTAGACCTAGCTAGACAATGTGAAGATGAGGTTAGAGATGCACGTGGTGGAGAAGTCCTAACTAGACAATGTGAAGATGAGGTTAGAGATGCACGTGGTGGAGAAGTCCTAGCTAGACAATGTGGAGATGAGGTTAGAGATGCACGTGGTGGAGAAGTCCTAGCTAGACAATGTGAAGATGAGGTTACAGATACACGTGGTGGAGAAGCCCTATATAGACAATGTGAAGATGAGGTTACAGATACACGTGGTGGGGAAGCCCTAGCTAGACAATGTGAAGATGAGGTTAGAGATACACGTGGTGGGGAAGCCCTATATAGACAATGTGAAGATGAGGTTAGAGATACACGTGGTGGAGAAGCCCTAGCTAGACAATGTGAAGATGAGGTTACAGATACAAGTGGTGAAGAAGTCCTAGCTACACAATGTGAAGATGAGGTTACAGGTACAGGTGGTGGAGAAGTCCTAGCTAGACAATGTGAAGATGAGGTTACAGGTACACGTGGTGGAGAAGTCCTAGCTAGACAATGTGAAGATGAGGTTACAGGTACACGTTTTGGAGAAGTCCTAGCTAGACAATGTGAAGATGAGGTTACAGATACACGTGGTGAAGAAGTCATAGCTAGACAATGTGAAGATGAGGTTAGAGATACACGTGGTGAAGAAGCCCTATATAGACAATGTGGAGATGAGGTTACAAATACACGTGGTGGAGAAGCCCTATATAGACAATGTGGAGATGAGGTTACAAATACACGTGGTGGAGAAGTCCTAGCTAGACAATGTGAAGATGAGGTTAGAGATACACATGGTGGAGAAGCCCTAGCTAGACAATGTGGAGATGAGGTTACAGATACACGTGGTGAAGAAGCCCTATATAGACAATGTGAAGATGAGGTTAGAGATACACGTGGTGGAGAAGCCCTATATAGACAATATGAAGATGAGTTTAGAAATACACGTGGTGGAGAAGCCCTAGCTAGACAATGTGAAGATGAGGTTAGAGATACACGTGGTGAAGAAGCCCTAGCTAGACAATGTGAAGATGAGGTTACAGATACACCTGGTGGAGAAGCCCTAGCTAGACCATGTGAAGATGAGGTTACAGATACACGTGGTGGAGAAGTCCTAGCTAGACAATGTGAAGATGAGGTTAGAGATACACGTGGTGGAGAAGACCTAGCTAGACAATGTGAAGATGAGGTTACAGATACACGTGGTGGAGAAGTCCTAGCTAGACAATGTGAAGATGAGGTTACAGATAAACGTGGTGGAGAAGCGCTAGCTAGACAATGTGAAGATGAGGTTACAGATACACGTGGTGGAGAAGCTCTATATAGACAATGTGAAGATGAGGTTACAGATACACGTGGTGGAGAAGTCCTATATAGACAATGTGAAGATGAGGTTACAGATACACGTGGTGGAGAAGTCCTAGCTAGACAATGTGAAGATGAGGTTACAGATACACGTGGTGAAGAAGCCCTAGCTAGACAATGTGAAGATGAGGTTACAGATACACGTGGTGGAGAAGCCCTAGCTAGACAATGTGAAGATGAGGTTAGAGATACACGTGGTGGAGAAGCCCTAGCTAGACAACGAGAAGATGTGTTTACAGATACACGTGGTGAAGAAGCCCTAGCTAGACAATGTGAAGATGAGGTTACAGATACACGTGGTGGAGAAGCCCTAGCTAGACAATGTGAAGATGAAGTTACAGATACACGTGGTGGAGAAGTCCTAGCTAGACAATGTGAAGATGAGGTTACAGATACACGTGGTGGAGAAGTCCTAGCTAGACAATGTGAAGATGAGGTTAGAGATGCACGTGGTGGAGAAGTCCTAGCTAGACAATGTGAAGATGAGGTTACAGATACACGTGGTGGAGAAGTCCTAGCTAGACAATCTGAAGATGAGGTTACAGATACACGTGGTGGAGAAGTCCTAGCTAGACAATGTGAAGATGAGGTTAGAGATGCACTTGGTGGAGAAGTCCTAGCTAGACAATGTGAAGATGAGGTTACAGATACACGTGGTGAAGAAGCCCTATATAGACAATGCGAAGATGAGGTTAGAGGTACAGGTGGTGGAGAAGCCCTAGCTAGACAATGTGAAAATGAGGTTAGAGATACACGTGGTGGAGAAGTCCTATATAGACAATGTGAAGATGAGGTTACAGATACACGTGGTGGAGAAGTCCTATATAGACAATGTGAAGATGAGGTTACAGATACACGTGGTGGAGAAGTCCTAGCTAGACAATGTGAAGATGAGGTTAGAGATACACGTGGTGGAGAAGTCCTATATAGACAATGTGAAAATGAGGTTACAGATACACGTGGTGGAGAAGCCCTATATAGACAATGTGAAGATGAGGTTACAGATACACGTGGTGGAGAAGTCCTATATAGACAATGTGAAGATGAGGTTACAGATACACGTGGTGGAGAAGTCCTAGCTAGACAATGTGAAGATGAGGTTACAGATACACGTGGTGGAGAAGCCCTAGCTAGACAATGTGAAGATGAGGTTACAGATACACGTGCTGGGGAAGCCCTAGCTAGACAATGTGAAGATGAGGTTACAGATACACGTGGTGGAGAAGCCCTAGCTAGACACTGTGAAGATGAGGTTAGAGATACACGTGGTGGAGAAGTCCTAGCTAGACAATGTGAAGATGAGGTTAGAGATACACGTGGTGGAGAAGCCCTATATAGACAATGTGAAGATGAGGTTACAGATACACCTGGTGGAGAAGTCCTAGCTAGACAATGTGAAGATGAGGTTAGAGATACACGTGGTGGAGAAGTCCTAGCTAGACAATGTGAAGATGAGGTTACAGATACACGTGGTGGAGAAGTCCTATATAGACAATGTGAAGATGAGGTTACAGATACACGTGGTGGAGAAGCCCTATATAGACAATGTGAAGATGAGGTTAAGGATACACGTGGTGGAGAAGTCCTAGCTAGACAATGTGAAGATGAGGTTACAGATACACGTGGTGGAGAAGTCCTAGCTAGACAATGTGAAGATGAGGTTAGAGATACACTTGGTGGAGAAGACCTATATAGACAATGTGAAGATGAGGTTAGAGATGCACGTGGTGGCGAAGCCCTAGCTGGACAATCTGAAGATGAGGTTAGAGATACACGTGGTGGAGAAGCCCTATATAGATAATGTGAAGATGAGGTTAGAGATACACGTGCTGGAGAAGCCCTAGCTAGACAATGTGAAGATGAGGTTAGAAATACACGTGGTGGAGAAGTCCTAGCTGGACAATGTGAAGATGAGGTTAGAGATACACGTGGTGGAGAAGCCCTAGCTAGACAATTTGAAGATGAGGTTAGAGATACATGTGGTGGAGAAGCCCTAGCTAGACAATGTGAAGATGAGGTTAGAGATACACGTGGTGGAGATGTCCTAGCTAGACAATGTGAAGATGAGGTTAGAGATACACGTGGGGGAGAAGCCCTAGCTAGACAATGTGAAGATGAGGTTAGAGATACACGTGGCGGAGAAGTCCTAGCTAGACAATGTGAAGATGAGGTTAAAGATACACGTGGTGGAGAAGTCCTAGCTAGGCAATTTGAAGATGAGGTTACAGATACACGTGGTGGGAAAGTCCTATATAGACAATGTGAAGATGAGGTTAGAGATACACGTGGTGGAGAAGCCCTAGCTAGACAATGTGAAGATGAGGTTACAGATACACGTGGTGGAGAAGCCCTATATAGACAATGTGAATATGAGGTTAGAGATACACGTGGTGGAGAAGCCCTAGCTAGACAATGTGAAGATGAGGTTACAGATACACGTGGTGAAGAAGTCCTAGCTAGACAATGTGAAGATGAGGTTACAGATGCACGTGGTGGAGAAGTCCTAGCTAGACAATGTGAAGATGAGGTTACAGATACACGTGGTGAAGAAGTCCTAGCTAGAAAATGTGAAGATGAGGTTACAGATACACGTGGTGAAGTAGACCTATATAGACAATGTGAAGATGAGGTTACAGATACACGTGGTGAAGAAGTCCTAGCTAGACAATGTGAAGATGAGGTTAGAGATACACGTGGTGGAGAAGTCCTAGCTAGACAATGTGGAGATGAGGTTAGAGATGCACGTGGTGCGGAAGTCCTAGCTAGACAATGTGAAGATGAGGTTACAGATGCACGTGGTGGAGAAGTCCTAGCTAGACAATGTGAAGATGAGGTTACAGATACACGTGGTGGAGTAGACCTAGCTAGACAATGTGAAGATGAGGTTAGAGATGCACGTGGTGGAGAAGTCCTAACTAGACAATGTGAAGATGAGGTTAGAGATGCACGTGGTGGAGAAGTCCTAGCTAGACAATGTGGAGATGAGGTTAGAGATGCACGTGGTGGAGAAGTCCTAGCTAGACAATGTGAAGATGAGGTTACAGATACACGTGGTGGAGAAGCCCTATATAGACAATGTGAAGATGAGGTTACAGATACACGTGGTGGGGAAGCCCTAGCTAGACAATGTGAAGATGAGGTTAGAGATACACGTGGTGGGGAAGCCCTATATAGACAATGTGAAGATGAGGTTAGAGATACACGTGGTGGAGAAGCCCTAGCTAGACAATGTGAAGATGAGGTTAGAGATACACGTGGCGGAGAAGTCCTAGCTAGACAATGTGAAGATGAGGTTAAAGATACACGTGGTGGAGAAGTCCTAGCTAGGCAATTTGAAGATGAGGTTACAGATACACGTGGTGGGAAAGTCCTATATAGACAATGTGAAATAGAGGTTAGAGATACACGTGGTGGAGAAGCCCTAGCTAGACAATGTGAAGATGAGGTTACAGATACACGTGGTGGAGAAGCCCTATATAGACAATGTGAATATGAGGTTAGAGATACACGTGGTGGAGAAGCCCTAGCTAGACAATGTGAAGATGAGGTTACAGATACACGTGGTGAAGAAGTCCTAGCTAGACAATGTGAAGATGAGGTTACAGATGCACGTGGTGGAGAAGTCCTAGCTAGACAATGTGAAGATGAGGTTACAGATACACGTGGTGAAGAAGTCCTAGCTAGAAAATGTGAAGATGAGGTTACAGATACACGTGGTGAAGTAGACCTATATAGACAATGTGAAGATGAGGTTACAGATACACGTGGTGAAGAAGTCCTAGCTAGACAATGTGAAGATGAGGTTAGAGATACACGTGGTGGAGAAGTCCTAGCTAGACAATGTGGAGATGAGGTTAGAGATGCACGTGGTGCGGAAGTCCTAGCTAGACAATGTGAAGATGAGGTTATAGATGCACGTGGTGGAGAAGTCCTAGCTAGACAATGTGAAGATGAGGTTACAGATACACGTGGTGGAGTAGACCTAGCTAGACAATGTGAAGATGAGGTTAGAGATGCACGTGGTGGAGAAGTCCTAACTAGACAATGTGAAGATGAGGTTAGAGATGCACGTGGTGGAGAAGTCCTAGCTAGACAATGTGGAGATGAGGTTAGAGATGCACGTGGTGGAGAAGTCCTAGCTAGACAATGTGAAGATCAGGTTACAGATACACGTGGTGGAGAAGCCCTATATAGACAATGTGAAGATGAGGTTACAGATACACGTGGTGGGGAAGCCCTAGCTAGACAATGTGAAGATGAGGTTAGAGATACACGTGGTGGGGAAGCCCTATATAGACAATGTGAAGATGAGGTTAGAGATACACGTGGTGGAGAAGCCCTAGCTAGACAATGTGAAGATGAGGTTACAGATACAAGTGGTGAAGAAGTCCTAGCTACACAATGTGAAGATGAAGTTACAGGTACAGGTGGTGGAGAAGTCCTAGCTAGACAATGTGAAGATGAGGTTACAGGTACACGTGGTGGAGAAGTCCTAGCTAGACAATGTGAAGATGAGGTTACAGGTACACGTTTTGGAGAAGTCCTAGCTAGACAATGTGAAGATGAGGTTACAGATACACGTGGTGAAGAAGTCATAGCTAGACAATGTGAAGATGAGGTTAGAGATACACGTGGTGAAGAAGCCCTATATAGACAATGTGGAGATGAGGTTACAAATACACGTGGTGGAGAAGCCCTATATAGACAATGTGGAGATGAGGTTACAAATACACGTGGTGGAGAAGTCCTAGCTAGACAATGTGAAGATGAGGTTAGAGATACACATGGTGGAGAAGCCCTAGCTAGACAATGTGATGATGAGGTTACAGATACACG
Source organism: Tenodera sinensis (assembly GCA_030765045.1). Classification (NCBI taxonomy): domain Eukaryota; kingdom Metazoa; phylum Arthropoda; class Insecta; order Mantodea; family Mantidae; genus Tenodera; species Tenodera sinensis. Next base: position 2,409,481 of record CM060964.1, read on the forward strand.
TGGTGAAGAAGCCCTATATAGACAATGTGAAGATGAGGTTAGAGATACACGTGGTGGAGAAGCCCTATATAGACAATGTGAAGATGAGTTTAGAAATACACGTGGTGGAGAAGCCCTAGCTAGACAATGTGAAGATGAGGTTAGAGATACACGTGGTGGAGAAGCCCTAGCTAGACAATGTGAAGATGAGGTTACAGATACACCTGGTGGAGAAGCCCTAGCTAGACCATGTGAAGATGAGGTTACAGATACACGTGGTGGAGAAGTCCTAGCTAGACAATGTGAAGATGAGGTTAGAGATACACGTGGTGGAGAAGACCTAGCTAGACAATGTGAAGATGAGGTTACAGATACACGTGGTGGAGAAGCCCTAGCTAGTCAATGTGAAGATGAGGTTACAGATACACGTAGTGGAGAAGTCCTAGCTAGACAATGTGAAGATGAGGTTAGAGATACACGTGGTGGAGAAGCCCTATATAGACAATGTGAACATGAGGTTACAGATACACGTGGTGGAGAAGTCCTAGCTAGACAATGTGAAGATGAGGTTACAGATAAACGTGGTGGAGAAGCGCTAGCTAGACAATGTGAAGATGAGGTTACAGATACACGTGGTGGAGAAGCTCTATATAGACAATGTGAAGATGAGGTTACAGATACACGTGGTGGAGAAGTCCTATATAGACAATGTGAAGATGAGGTTACAGATACACGTGGTGGAGAAGTCCTAGCTAGACAATGTGAAGATGAGGTTACAGATACACGTGGTGAAGAAGCCCTAGCTAGACAATGTGAAGATGAGGTTACAGATACACCTGGTGGAGAAGCCCTAGCTAGACAATGTGAAGATGAGGTTAGAGATACACGTGGTGGAGAAGCCCTAGCTAGACAACGAGAAGATGTGTTTACAGATACACGTGGTGAAGAAGTCCTAGCTAGACAATGTGAAGATGAGGTTACAGATACACGTGGTGGAGAAGCCCTAGCTAGACAATGTGAAGATGAGGTTACAGATACACGTGGTGGAGAAGTCCTAGCTAGACAATGTGAAGATGAGGTTACAGATACACGTGGTGGAGAAGTCCTAGCTAGACAATGTGAAGATGAGGTTAGAGATGCACGTGGTGGAGAAGTCCTAGCTAGACAATGTGAAGATGAGGTTACAGATACACGTGGTGGAGAAGTCCTAGCTAGACAATCTGAAGATGAGGTTACAGATACACGTGGTGGAGAAGTCCTAGCTAGACAATGTGAAGATGAGGTTAGAGATGCACTTGGTGGAGAAGTCCTAGCTAGACAATGTGAAGATGAGGTTACAGATACACGTGGTGAAGAAGCCCTATATAGACAATGCGAAGATGAGGTTAGAGATACAGGTGGTGGAGAAGCCCTAGCTAGACAATGTGAAAATGAGGTTAGAGATACACGTGGTGGAGAAGTCCTATATAGACAATGTGAAGATGAGGTTACAGATACACGTGGTGGAAAAGCCCTAGCTAGACAATGTGAAGATGAGGTTACAGATACACGTGGTGGAGAAGTCCTAGCTAGACAATGTGAAGATGAGGTTAGAGATACACGTGGTGGAGAAGTCCTATATAGACAATGTGAAAATGAGGTTACAGATACACGTGGTGGAGAAGCCCTATATAGACAATGTGAAGATGAGGTTACAGATACACGTGGTGGAGAAGTCCTATATAGACAATGTGAAGATGAGGTTACAGATACACGTGGTGGAGAAGTCCTAGCTAGACAATGTGAAGATGAGGTTACAGATACACGTGGTGGAGAAGCCCTAGCTAGACAATGTGAAGATGAGGTTACAGATACACGTGGTGGGGAAGCCCTAGCTAGACAATGTGAAGATGAGGTTACAGATACACGTGGTGGAGAAGCCCTAGCTAGACACTGTGAAGATGAGGTTAGAGATACACGTGGTGGAGAAGTCCTAGCTAGACAATGTGAAGATGAGGTTAGAGATACACGTGGTGGAGAAGCCCTATATAGACAATGTGAAGATGAGGTTACAGATACACCTGGTGGAGAAGTCCTAGCTAGACAATGTGAAGATGAGGTTAGAGATACACGTGGTGGAGAAGTCCTAGCTAGACAATGTGAAGATGAGGTTACAGATACACGTGGTGGAGAAGTCCTATATAGACAATGTGAAGATGAGGTTACAGATACACGTGGTGGAGAAGCCCTATATAGACAATGTGAAGATGAGGTTAAGGATACACGTGGTGGAGAAGTCCTAGCTAGACAATGTGAAGATGAGGTTACAGATACACGTGGTGGAGAAGTCCTAGCTAGACAATGTGAAGATGAGGTTAGAGATACACTTGGTGGAGAAGACCTATATAGACAATGTGAAGATGAGGTTAGAGATGCACGTTGTGGCGAAGCCCTAGCTGGACAATCTGAAGATGAGGTTAGAGATACACGTGGTGGAGAAGCCCTATATAGACAATGTGAAGATGAGGTTAGAGATACACTTGCTGGAGAAGCCCTAGCTAGACAATGTGAAGATGAGGTTAGAAATACACGTGGTGGAGAAGTCCTAGCTGGACAATGTGAAGATGAGGTTAGAGATACACGTGGTGGAGAAGCCCTAGCTAGACAATTTGAAGATGAGGTTAGAGATACATGTGGTGGAGAAGCCCTAGCTAGACAATGTGAAGATGAGGTTAGAGATACACGTGGTGGAGATGTCCTAGCTAGACAATGTGAAGATGAGGTTAGAGATACACGTGGGGGAGAAGCCCTAGCTAGACAATGTGAAGATGAGGTTAGAGATACACGTGGCGGAGAAGTCCTAGCTAGACAATGTGAAGATGAGGTTAAAGATACACGTGGTGGAGAAGTCCTAGCTAGGCAATTTGAAGATGAGGTTACAGATACACGTGGTGGGAAAGTCCTATATAGACAATGTGAAGATGAGGTTAGAGATACACGTGGTGGAGAAGTCCTAGCTAGACAATGTGAAGATGAGGTTAGAGATACACGTGGTGGAGAAGTCCTGACTAGACAATGTGAAGATGAGGTTAGAGATACACGTGGTGGAGAAGTCATAGCTAGACAATGTGAAGATGAGGTTAGAGATACACGTGGTGGAGAAGTCCTAGCTAGACAATGTGAAGATGAGGTTACAGATACACGTGGTGAAGAAGTCCTAGCTAGAGAATGTGAAGATGAGGTTAGAGATACACGTGGTGAAGAAGCCGTATATAGACAATGTGGAGATGAGGTTAGAGATACGCGTGGTGGAGAAGCCCTAGCTAGACAATGTGAAGATGAGGTTACAGATACACGTGGTGGAGAAGCCCTATATAGACAATGTGAAGATGAGGTTAGAGATACACGTGGTGGAGAAGCCCTAGCTAGACAATGTGAAGATGAGGTTACAGATACACGTGGTGGGGAAGCCCTAGCTAGACAATGTGAAGATGAGGTTAGAGATACACGTGGTGGGGAAGCCCTATATAGACAATGTGAAGATGAGGTTAGAGATACACGTGGTGGAGAAGCCCTAGCTAGACAATGTGAAGATGAGGTTACAGATACAAGTGGTGAAGAAGTCCTAGCTACACAATGTGAAGATGAGGTTACAGGTACAGGTGGTGGAGAAGTCCTAGCTAGACAATGTGAAGATGAGGTTACAGGTACACGTGGTGGAGAAGTCCTAGCTAGACAATGTGAAGATGAGGTTACAGGTACACGTTTTGGAGAAGTCCTAGCTAGACAATGTGAAGATGAGGTTACAGATACACGTGGTGAAGAAGTCATAGCTAGACAATGTGAAGATGAGGTTAGAGATACACGTGGTGAAGAAGCCCTATATAGACAATGTGGAGATGAGGTTACAAATACACGTGGTGGAGAAGCCCTATATAGACAATGTGGAGATGAGGTTACAAATACACGTGGTGGAGAAGTCCTAGCTAGACAATGTGAAGATGAGGTTAGAGATACACATGGTGGAGAAGCCCTAGCTAGACAATGTGATGATGAGGTTACAGATACACGTGGTGAAGAAGCCCTATATAGACAATGTGAAGATGAGGTTAGAGATACACGTGGTGGAGAAGCCCTATATAGACAATGTGAAGATGAGTTTAGAAATACACGTGGTGGAGAAGCCCTAGCTAGACAATGTGAAGATGAGGTTAGAGATACACGTGGTGGAGAAGCCCTAGCTAGACAATGTGAAGATGAGGTTACAGATACACCTGGTGGAGAAGCCCTAGCTAGACCATGTGAAAATGAGGTTACAGATTCACGTGGTGGAGAAGTCCTAGCTAGACAATGTGAAGATGAGGTTAGAGATACACGTGGTGGAGAAGACCTAGCTAGACAATGTGAAGATGAGGTTACAGATACACGTGGTGGAGAAGCCCTAGCTAGTCAATGTGAAGATGAGGTTACAGATACACGTAGTGGAGAAGTCCTAGCTAGACAATGTGAAGATGAGGTTAGAGATACACGTGGTGGAGAAGCCCTATATAGACAATGTGAACATGAGGTTACAGATACACGTGGTGGAGAAGTCCTAGCTAGACAATGTGAAGATGAGGTTACAGATAAACGTGGTGGAGAAGCGCTAGCTAGACAATGTGAAGATGAGGTTACAGATACACGTGGTGGAGAAGCTCTATATAGACAATGTGAAGATGAGGTTACAGATACACGTGGTGGAGAAGTCCTATATAGACAATGTGAAGATGAGGTTACAGATACACGTGGTGGAGAAGTCCTAGCTAGACAATGTGAAGATGAGGTTACAGATACACGTGGTGAAGAAGCCCTAGCTAGACAATGTGAAGATGAGGTTACAGATACACCTGGTGGAGAAGCCCTAGCTAGACAATGTGTAGATGAGGTTAGAGATACACGTGGTGGAGAAGCCCTAGCTAGACAACGAGAAGATGTGTTTACAGATACACGTGGTGAAGAAGCCCTAGCTAGACAATGTGAAGATGAGGTTACAGATACACGTGGTGGAGAAGCCCTAGCTAGACAATGTGAAGATGAGGTTACAGATACACGTGGTGGAGAAGTCCTAGCTAGACAATGTGAAGATGAGGTTACAGATACACGTGGTGGAGAAGTCCTAGCTAGACAATGTGAAGATGAGGTTAGAGATGCACGTGGTGGAGAAGTCCTAGCTAGACAATGTGAAGATGAGGTTACAGATACACGTGGTGGAGAAGTCCTAGCTAGACAATCTGAAGATGAGGTTACAGATACACGTGGTGGAGAAGTCCTAGCTAGACAATGTGAAGATGAGGTTAGAGATGCACTTGGTGGAGAAGTCCTAGCTAGACAATGTGAAGATGAGGTTACAGATACACGTGGTGAAGAAGCCCTATATAGACAATGCGAAGATGAGGTTAGAGATACAGGTGGTGGAGAAGCCCTAGCTAGACAATGTGAAAATGAGGTTAGAGATACACGTGGTGGAGAAGTCCTATATAGACAATGTGAAGATGAGGTTACAGATACACGTGGTGGAAAAGCCCTAGCTAGACAATGTGAAGATGAGGTTACAGATACACGTGGTGGAGAAGTCCTAGCTAGACAATGTGAAGATGAGGTTAGAGATACACGTGGTGGAGAAGTCCTATATAGACAATGTGAAAATGAGGTTACAGATACACGTGGTGGAGAAGCCCTATATAGACAATGTGAAGATGAGGTTACAGATACACGTGGTGGAGAAGTCCTATATAGACAATGTGAAGATGAGGTTACAGATACACGTGGTGGAGAAGTCCTAGCTAGACAATGTGAAGATGAGGTTACAGATACACGTGGTGGAGAAGCACTAGCTAGACAATGTGAAGATGAGGTTACAGATACACGTGGTGGGGAAGCCCTAGGTAGACAATGTGAAGATGAGGTTACAGATACACGTGGTGGAGAAGCCCTAGCTAGACACTGTGAAGATGAGGTTAGAGATACACGTGGTGGAGAAGTCCTAGCTAGACAATGTGAAGATGAGGTTAGAGATACACGTGGTGGAGAAGCCCTATATAGACAATGTGAAGATGAGGTTACAGATACACCTGGTGGAGAAGTCCTAGCTAGACAATGTGAAGATGAGGTTAGAGATACACGTGGTGGAGAAGTCCTAGCTAGACAATGTGAAGATGAGGTTACAGATACACGTGGTGGAGAAGTCCTATATAGACAATGTGAAGATGAGGTTACAGATACACGTGGTGGAGAAGCCCTATATAGACAATGTGAAGATGAGGTTAAGGATACACGTGGTGGAGAAGTCCTAGCTAGACAATGTGAAGATGAGGTTACAGATACACGTGGTGGAGAAGTCCTAGCTAGACAATGTGAAGATGAGGTTAGAGATACACTTGGTGGAGAAGACCTATATAGACAATGTGAAGATGAGGTTAGAGATGCACGTGGTGGCGAAGCCCTAGCTGGACAATCTGAAGATGAGGTTAGAGATACACGTGGTGGAGAAGCCCTATATAGACAATGTGAAGATGAGGTTAGAGATACACGTGCTGGAGAAGCCCTAGCTAGACAATGTGAAGATGAGGTTAGAAATACACGTGGTGGAGAAGTCCTAGCTGGACAATGTGAAGATGAGGTTAGAGATACACGTGGTGGAGAAGCCCTAGCTAGACAATTTGAAGATGAGGTTAGAGATACATGTGGTGGAGAAGCCCTAGCTAGACAATGTGAAGATGAGGTTAGAGATTCACGTGGTGGAGATGTCCTAGCTAGACAATGTGAAGATGAGGTTAGAGATACACGTGGGGGAGAAGCCCTAGCTAGACAATGTGAAGATGAGGTTAGAGATACACGTGGCGGAGAAGTCCTAGCTAGACAATGTGAAGATGAGGTTAAAGATACACGTGGTGGAGAAGTCCTAGCTAGGCAATTTGAAGATGAGGTTACAGATACACGTGGTGGGAAAGTCCTATATAGACAATGTGAAGATGAGGTTAGAGATACACGTGGTGGAGAAGTCCTAGCTAGACAATGTGAAGATGAGGTTAGAGATACACGTGGTGGAGAAGTCCTGACTAGACAATGTGAAGATGAGGTTAGAGATACACGTGGTGGAGAAGTCATAGCTAGACAATGTGAAGATGAGGTTAGAGATACACGTGGTGGAGAAGTCCTAGCTAGACAATGTGAAGATGAGGTTACAGATACACGTGGTGAAGAAGTCCTAGCTAGAGAATGTGAAGATGAGGTTAGAGATACACGTGGTGAAGAAGCCGTATATAGACAATGTGGAGATGAGGTTACAGATACACGTGGTGGAGAAGTCCTAGCTAGACAATGTGAAGATGAGGTTACAGATACACGTGGTGAAGAAGCCATATATAGACAATGTGAAGATGAGGTTAGAGATACGCGTGGTGGAGAAGCCCTAGCTAGACAATGTGAAGATGAGGTTACAGATACACGTGGTGGAGAAGACCTATATAGACAATGTGAAGATGAGGTTACAGATACACGTGGTGGAGAAGTCCTAGCTAGACAATGTGAAGATGAGGTTACAGATACACGTGGTTCAGAAGCCCTAGCTAGACAATGTGAAGATTAGGTTACAGATACACGTGGTGGGGAAGCCCTAGCTAGACAATGTGAAGATGAGGTTACAGATACACGTGGTGGAGAAGCCCTAGCTAGACACTGTGAAGATGAGGTTAGAGATACACGTGGTGGAGAAGTCCTAGCTAGACAATGTGAAGATGAGGTTAGAGATACACGTGGTGGAGAAGCCCTATATAGACAATGTGAAGATGAGGTTACAGATACACCTGGTGGAGAAGTCCTAGCTAGACAATGTGAAGATGAGGTTAGAGATACACGTGGTGGAGAAGTCCTAGCTAGACAATGTGAAGATGAGGTTACAGATACACGTGGTGGAGAAGTCCTATATAGACAATGTGAAGATGAGGTTACAGATACACGTGGTGGAGAAGCCCTATATAGACAATGTGAAGATGAGGTTAAGGATACACGTGGTGGAGAAGTCCTAGCTAGACAATGTGAAGATGAGGTTACAGATACACGTGGTGGAGAAGTCCTAGCTAGACAATGTGAAGATGAGGTTAGAGATACACTTGGTGGAGAAGACCTATATAGACAATGTGAAGATGAGGTTAGAGATGCACGTGGTGGCGAAGCCCTAGCTGGACAATCTGAAGATGAGGTTAGAGATACACGTGGTGGAGAAGCCCTATATAGACAATGTGAAGATGAGGTTAGAGATACACGTGCTGGAGAAGCCCTAGCTAGACAATGTGAAGATGAGGTTAGAAATACACGTGGTGGAGAAGTCCTAGCTGGACAATGTGAAGATGAGATTAGAGATACACGTGGTGGAGAAGCCCTAGCTAGACAATGTGAAGATGAGGTTAGAGATACATGTGGTGGAGAAGTCCTAGCTAGACAATGTGAAGATGAGGTTAGAGATACACGTGGGGGAGAAGCCCTAGCTAGACAATGTGAAGATGAGGTTAGAGATACACGTGGCGGAGAAGTCCTAGCTAGACAATGTGAAGATGAGGTTAGAGATACACGTGGTGGAGAAGTCCTAGCTAGGCAATGTGAAGATGAGGTTACAGATACACGTGGTGGGAAAGTCCTATATAGACAATGTGAAGATGAGGTTAGAGATACACGTGGTGGAGAAGTCCTAGCTAGACAATGTGAAGATGAGGTTAGAGATACACGTGGTGGAGAAGTCCTGACTAGAAAATGTGAAGATGAGGTTAGAGATACACGTGGTGGAGAAGTCATAGCTAGACAATGTGAAGATGAGGTTAGAGATACACGTGGTGGAGAAGTCCTAGCTAGACAATGTGAAGATGAGGTTACAGATACACGTGGTGAAGAAGTCCTAGCTAGAGAATGTGAAGATGAGGTTAGAGATACACGTGGTGAAGAAGCCCTATATAGACAATGTGGAAATGAGGTTACAGATACACGTGGTGGAGAAGTCCTAGCTAGACAATGTGAAGATGAGGTTGCAGATACACGTGGTGAAGAAGCCCTATATAGACAATGTGAAGATGAGGTTAGAAATACGCGTGGCGGAGAAGCCCTAGCTAGACAATGTGAAGATGAGGTTACAGATACACGTGGTGGAGAAGCCCTATATAGACAATGTGAAGATGAGGTTAGAGATACACGTGGTGGAGAAGCCCTAGCTAGACAATGTGAAGATGAGGTTACAGATACACGTGGTGAGAAGTCCTAGCTAGACAATGTGAAGATGAGGTTACAGATGCACGTGGTGGAGAAGTCCTAGCTAGACAATGTGAAGATGAGGTTACAGATACACGTGGTGAAGAAGTCCTAGCTAGACAATGTGAAGATGAGGTTAGAGATACACGTGGTGGAGAAGTCCTAGCTAGACAATGTGGAGATGAGGTTAGAGATGCACGTGGTGGAGAAGTCCTAGCTAGACAATGTGAAGATGAGGTTACAGATGCACGTGGTGGAGAAGTCCTAGCTAGACAATGTTAAGATGAGGTTACAGATACACGTGGTGGAGTAGACCTAGCTAGACAATGTGAAGATGAGGTTAGAGATGCACGTGGTGGAGAAGTCCTAACTAGACAATGTGAAGATGAGGTTAGAGATGCACGTGGTGGAGAAGTCCTAGCTAGACAATGTGGAGATGAGGTTAGAGATGCACGTGGTGGAGAAGTCCTAGCTAGACAATGTGAAGATGAGGTTACAGAAACACGTGGTGGAGAAGCCCTATATAGACAATGTGAAGATGAGGTTACAGATACACGTGGTGGAGAAGCCCAAGCTAGACAATGTGTAGATGAGGTTAGAGATACACGTGGTGGGGAAGCCCTATATAGACAATGTGAGGATGAGGTTAGAGATACACGTGGTGGAGAAGCCCTAGCTAGACAATGTGAAGATGAGGTTACAGATACACGTGGTGGAGAAGTCCTAGCTAGACAATGTGAAGATGAGGTTACAGATACACGTGGTGAAGAAGTCCTAGCTAGACAATGTGAAAATGAGGTTAAAGATACACGTGGTGGAGAAGTCCTAGCTAGACAATGTGAAGATGAGGTTAGAGATACACGTGGTGGAGAAGCCCTATATAGACAATGTGAAGATGAGGTTAGAGATACACGTGGTGAAGAAGCCCTATATAGGCAATGTGAAGATGAGGTTAGAGATACACGTGGTGGAGAAGACCTAGCTAGACAATGTGAAGATGAGGTTACAGATACACGTGGTGGAGAAGCCCTATATACAAAATGTGAAGATGAGGTTAGAGATACACGTGGTGGAGAAGCCCTAGCTAGACAATGTGAAGATGAGGTTAGAGATACACGTAGTGGAGAAGTGCCAGCTAGACAATGTGATGATGAGGTTACAGATACACGTGGTGGAGAAGCCCTATATACACAATGTGAAGATGAGGTTAGAAATACACGTGGTGGAGAAGCCCTAGCTGGGCAATGTGAAGATGAGGTTACAGATACACGTAGTGGAGAAGTCCTAGCTAGACAATGTGAAGATGAGGTTAAAGATACACGTGGTGGAGAAGTCCTAGCTAGACAATGTGAAGATGAGGTTAGAGATACACGTGGTGGAGAAGCCCTATATAGACAATGTGAAGATGAGGTTAGAGATACACGTGGTGGAGAAGTCCTATATATACAATGTGAAGATGAGGTTAGAGATACACGTGGTGGAGAAGTCCTAGCTAGACAATGTGAAGATGAGGTTACAGATACACGTGGTGGAGAAGCCCTAGCTAGACAATGTGAAGATGAGGTTACAGATACACGTGGTGGAGAAGTCCTATATAGAAAATGTGAAGATGACGTTACAGATACACGTGGTGAAGAAGCCCTAGCTAGACAATGTGAAGATGAGGTTAGAGATACACGTGGTGGAGAAGCTCTAGCTAGACAATGTGAAGATGAGGTTAGAGATACACGTGGTGGAGAAGCCCTAGCTAGACAATGTGAAGATGGGGTTACAGATACACGTGGTGGAGAAGCCCTATATAGACAATGTGAAGATGAGCTTAGAGATACACGTGGTGAAGAAGCCCTATATAGACAATGTGAAGATGACGTTAGAGATACACGTGGTGGAGAAGCCCTATATAGACAATGTGAAGATGAGGTTAGAGATACACGTGGTGGAGAAGCCCTATATAGACAATGTGAAGATGAGGTTAGAGATACACGTGGTGAAGAAGCCCTATATTGACAATGTGAAGATGAGGTTAGAGATACACGTGGTGGAGAAGCCCTATATAGACAATGTGGAGATGAGGTTACAGATACACGTGGAGGAGAAGCCCTATATAGACAATGTGAAGTTGAGGTTAGAAATACACGTGGTGGAGAAGTCCCATTTAGACAACGTGAAGATGAGGTTAGAGATACACGTGGTGGAGAAGCCCTAGGTAGACAATGTGAAGATGAGGTTAGAGATACACGTGGTGGAGAAGCCCTATATAGACAATGTGAAGATGAGGTTACAGATACACGTGGTGGAGAAGTCCTAGCTAGACAATGTGAAGATGAGGTTAGAGATACACGTGGTGGAGAAGCCCTAGCTAGACTATGTGAAGATAAGGTTACAGATACACGTGGTGGAGAAGCCTTAGCTAGACAATGTGAAGATGAGGTTAGAGATACACGTGGTGGAGAAGACCTAGCCAGACAATGTGAAGATGAGGTTACAGATACACGTGGTGGAGAAGCCCTAGCTAGACAATGTGAAGATGAGGTTACAGATACACGTGGTGGAGAAGTCCTAGCTAGACAATGTGAAGATGAGGTTAGAGATACACGTGGTGGAGAAGCCCTATATAGACAATGTGAAGATGATGTTACAGATACACGTGGTGGAGAAGTCCTAGCTAGACAATGTGAAGATGAGGTTACAGATAAACGTGGTGGAGAAGCCCTAGCTAGACAATGTGAAGATGAGGTTACAGATACACGTGGTGGAGAAGCCCTATATAGACAATGTGACGATGAGGTTACAGATACACGTGGTGGAGAAGCCCTAGCTAGAGAATGTGAAGATGAGGTTACAGATAAACGTGGTGGAGAAGTCCTAGCTAGACACTGTGAAGATGAGGTTAGAGATACACGTGGTGGAGAAGTCCTATATAGACAATGTGAGGATGAGGTTACAGATACACGTGGTGGAGAAGCCCTAGCTAGACAATGTGAAGATAAGGTTACAGATACACGTGGTGGAGAAGTCCTAGCTGGACAATGTGAAGTTGAGGTTAGAGATACACGTTGTGGAGAAGCCCTATATAGACAATGTTAAGATGAGGTTACAGATACACGTGGTGGAGAAGTCCTAGCTAGACAATGTGAAGATGAGGTTAGAGATACACGTGGTGGAGAAGTCCTAGCTAGACAATGTGAAGATGAGGTTACAGATACACGTGGTGGAGAAGTCCTATATAGACAATGTGAAGATGAGGTTAGAGATACACGTGGTGGAGAAGTCCTAGCTAGACAATGTGAAGATGAGGTTAGAGATACACGTGGTGGAGAAGTCCTAGCTAGACAATGTGAAGATGAGGTTACAGATACACGTGGTGGAGAAGCCCTAGCTAGACAATGTGAAGATGAGGTTACATATACACGTGGTGGGGAAGCCCTAGCTAGACAATGTGAAGATGTGGTTACAGATACACGTGGTGGAGAAGCCCTAGCTAGACACTGTGAAGATGAGGTTAGAGATACACGTGGTGGAGAAGTCCTAGTTAGACAATGTGAAGATGAGGTTAGAGATACACGTGGTGGAGAAGCCCTATATAGACAATGTGAAGATGAGGTTACAGATGCAAATGGTGGAGAAGTCCTAGCTAGACAATGTGAAGATGAGGTTACAGATACACGTGGTGGAGAAGTCCTAGCTAGACAATGTGAAGATGAGATTACAGATACACGTGGTGGAAAAGACCTATATAGACAATGTGAAGATAAGGTTAGAGATGCACGTGGTGGAGAAGCCCTAGCTAGACAATCTGAAGATGAGGTTAGAGATACACGTGGTGGAGAAGCCCTATATAGACAATGTGAAGATGAGGTTACAGATACACGTGGTGGAGAAGTCCTAGCTAGACAATGTGAAGATGAGGTTACAGATACACGTGGTGGAGAAGCCCTATATAGACAATGTGAAGATGAGGTTACAGATACTTGTGGTGGAGAAGACCTATATAGACAATGTGAAGATGAGGTTACAGGTACACGTGGTGGAGAAGCCCTAGCTAGACAATGTGAAGATGAGGTTAGAGATGCACGTGGTGGAGAAGCCCTATATAGACAATGTGAAGATGAGGTTACAGATACACGTGGTGGAGAAGCCCTATATAGACAATGTGAAGATGAGGTTAGAGATGCACGTGGTGGAGAAGCCCTATTTAGACAATGTGAAGATGAGGTTACAGATACACGTGGTGGAGAAGACCTATATAGACAATGTGAAGATGAGGTTAGAGATGCACGTGGTGGAGAAGCCCTATATAGACAATGTGAAGATGAGGTTACAGATACACGTGGTGGAGAAGCCCTATATAGACAATGTGAAGATGAGGTTAGAGATACACGTGGTGGAGAAGCCCTAGATAGACAATGTGAAGATGAGGTTACAGATACACGTGGTGGAGAAGCCCTATATAGCCAATGTGAAGATGAGGTTACAGATACACGTGGTGGAGAAGCCCTAGCTAGACAATGTGAAGAGTGAGTGAGTGAGCGGTTAGGGTTTAAGGGCCCATCGACAGCTAGATCATTAGAGCCTCGACAATGTGAAGATGAGGTTACAGATGCACGTGGTGGAGAAGCCCTATATAGACAATGTGAAGATGAGGTTAGAGATACACGTGGTGGAGAAGCCCTAGCTAGACAATGTGAAGATGAGGTTAGAGATGCACGTGGTGGAGAAGCCCTATATAGACAATGTGAAGATGAGGATACAGATACACGTGGTGGAGAAGCCCTATATAGACAATGTGAAGATGAGGTTACAGATACACGTGGTGGAGAAGCCCTATATAGACAATGTGAAGATGAGGTTAGAGATACACGTGGTGGAGAAGCCCTAGCTAGACAATGTGAAGATGAGGTTAGAGATGCACGTGGTTGAGAAGCCCTATATAGACAATGTGAAGATGAGGTTACAGATACACGTGGTGGAGAAGTCTTAGCTAGACAATGTGAAGATGAGGTTAGAGATACACGTGGTGGAGAAGCCCTAGCTAGACAATGTGAAGATGAGGTTAGAGATACACGTGGTGGAGAAGTCCTAGCTAGACAATGTGAAGATGAGGTTACAGATACACGTGGTGGAGAAGCCCTATCTAGACAATGTGAAGATGAGGTTAGAGATACACGTGGTGCAGAAGTCCTAGCTAGACAATGTGAAGATGAGGTTACAGATAAAGTGGTGGAGAAGTCCTAGCTAGACAATGTGAAGATGAGGTTAGAGATACACGTGGTGGAGAAGTCCTAGCTAGGCAATGTGAAGATGAGGTTACAGATACACGTGGTGGGAAAGTCCTATATAGACAATGTGAAGATGAGGTTAGAGATACACGTGGTGGAGAAGTCCTAGCTAGACAATGTGAAGATGAGGTTAGAGATACACGTGGTGGAGAAGTCCTGACTAGAAAATGTGAAGATGAGGTTAGAGATACACGTGGTGGAGAAGTCATAGCTAGACAATGTGAAGATGAGGTTAGAGATACACGTGGTGGAGAAGTCCTAGCTAGACAATGTGAAGATGAGGTTACAGATACACGTGGTGAAGAAGTCCTAGCTAGAGAATGTGAAGATGAGGTTAGAGATACACGTGGTGAAGAAGCCCTATATAGACAATGTGGAAATGAGGTTACAGATACACGTGGTGGAGAAGTCCTAGCTAGACAATGTGAAGATGAGGTTGCAGATACACGTGGTGAAGAAGCCCTATATAGACAATGTGAAGATGAGGTTAGAAATACGCGTGGCGGAGAAGCCCTAGCTAGACAATGTGAAGATGAGGTTACAGATACACGTGGTGGAGAAGCCCTATATAGACAATGTGAAGATGAGGTTAGAGATACACGTGGTGGAGAAGCCCTAGCTAGACAATGTGAAGATGAGGTTACAGATACACGTGGTGAGAAGTCCTAGCTAGACAATGTGAAGATGAGGTTACAGATGCACGTGGTGGAGAAGTCCTAGCTAGACAATGTGAAGATGAGGTTACAGATACACGTGGTGAAGAAGTCCTAGCTAGACAATGTGAAGATGAGGTTAGAGATACACGTGGTGGAGAAGTCCTAGCTAGACAATGTGGAGATGAGGTTAGAGATGCACGTGGTGGAGAAGTCCTAGCTAGACAATGTGAAGATGAGGTTACAGATGCACGTGGTGGAGAAGTCCTAGCTAGACAATGTTAAGATGAGGTTACAGATACACGTGGTGGAGTAGACCTAGCTAGACAATGTGAAGATGAGGTTAGAGATGCACGTGGTGGAGAAGTCCTAACTAGACAATGTGAAGATGAGGTTAGAGATGCACGTGGTGGAGAAGTCCTAGCTAGACAATGTGGAGATGAGGTTAGAGATGCACGTGGTGGAGAAGTCCTAGCTAGACAATGTGAAGATGAGGTTACAGAAACACGTGGTGGAGAAGCCCTATATAGACAATGTGAAGATGAGGTTACAGATACACGTGGTGGAGAAGCCCAAGCTAGACAATGTGTAGATGAGGTTAGAGATACACGTGGTGGGGAAGCCCTATATAGACAATGTGAGGATGAGGTTAGAGATACACGTGGTGGAGAAGCCCTAGCTAGACAATGTGAAGATGAGGTTACAGATACACGTGGTGGAGAAGTCCTAGCTAGACAATGTGAAGATGAGGTTACAGATACACGTGGTGAAGAAGTCCTAGCTAGACAATGTGAAAATGAGGTTAAAGATACACGTGGTGGAGAAGTCCTAGCTAGACAATGTGAAGATGAGGTTAGAGATACACGTGGTGGAGAAGCCCTATATAGACAATGTGAAGATGAGGTTAGAGATACACGTGGTGAAGAAGCCCTATATAGGCAATGTGAAGATGAGGTTAGAGATACACGTGGTGGAGAAGACCTAGCTAGACAATGTGAAGATGAGGTTACAGATACACGTGGTGGAGAAGCCCTATATACAAAATGTGAAGATGAGGTTAGAGATACACGTGGTGGAGAAGCCCTAGCTAGACAATGTGAAGATGAGGTTAGAGATACACGTAGTGGAGAAGTGCCAGCTAGACAATGTGATGATGAGGTTACAGATACACGTGGTGGAGAAGCCCTATATACACAATGTGAAGATGAGGTTAGAAATACACGTGGTGGAGAAGCCCTAGCTGGGCAATGTGAAGATGAGGTTACAGATACACGTAGTGGAGAAGTCCTAGCTAGACAATGTGAAGATGAGGTTAAAGATACACGTGGTGGAGAAGTCCTAGCTAGACAATGTGAAGATGAGGTTAGAGATACACGTGGTGGAGAAGCCCTATATAGACAATGTGAAGATGAGGTTAGAGATACACGTGGTGGAGAAGTCCTATATATACAATGTGAAGATGAGGTTAGAGATACACGTGGTGGAGAAGTCCTAGCTAGACAATGTGAAGATGAGGTTACAGATACACGTGGTGGAGAAGCCCTAGCTAGACAATGTGAAGATGAGGTTACAGATACACGTGGTGGAGAAGTCCTATATAGAAAATGTGAAGATGACGTTACAGATACACGTGGTGAAGAAGCCCTAGCTAGACAATGTGAAGATGAGGTTAGAGATACACGTGGTGGAGAAGCTCTAGCTAGACAATGTGAAGATGAGGTTAGAGATACACGTGGTGGAGAAGCCCTAGCTAGACAATGTGAAGATGGGGTTACAGATACACGTGGTGGAGAAGCCCTATATAGACAATGTGAAGATGAGCTTAGAGATACACGTGGTGAAGAAGCCCTATATAGACAATGTGAAGATGACGTTAGAGATACACGTGGTGGAGAAGCCCTATATAGACAATGTGAAGATGAGGTTAGAGATACACGTGGTGGAGAAGCCCTATATAGACAATGTGAAGATGAGGTTAGAGATACACGTGGTGAAGAAGCCCTATATTGACAATGTGAAGATGAGGTTAGAGATACACGTGGTGGAGAAGCCCTATATAGACAATGTGGAGATGAGGTTACAGATACACGTGGAGGAGAAGCCCTATATAGACAATGTGAAGTTGAGGTTAGAAATACACGTGGTGGAGAAGTCCCATTTAGACAACGTGAAGATGAGGTTAGAGATACACGTGGTGGAGAAGCCCTAGGTAGACAATGTGAAGATGAGGTTAGAGATACACGTGGTGGAGAAGCCCTATATAGACAATGTGAAGATGAGGTTACAGATACACGTGGTGGAGAAGTCCTAGCTAGACAATGTGAAGATGAGGTTAGAGATACACGTGGTGGAGAAGCCCTAGCTAGACTATGTGAAGATAAGGTTACAGATACACGTGGTGGAGAAGCCTTAGCTAGACAATGTGAAGATGAGGTTAGAGATACACGTGGTGGAGAAGACCTAGCCAGACAATGTGAAGATGAGGTTACAGATACACGTGGTGGAGAAGCCCTAGCTAGACAATGTGAAGATGAGGTTACAGATACACGTGGTGGAGAAGTCCTAGCTAGACAATGTGAAGATGAGGTTAGAGATACACGTGGTGGAGAAGCCCTATATAGACAATGTGAAGATGATGTTACAGATACACGTGGTGGAGAAGTCCTAGCTAGACAATGTGAAGATGAGGTTACAGATAAACGTGGTGGAGAAGCCCTAGCTAGACAATGTGAAGATGAGGTTACAGATACACGTGGTGGAGAAGCCCTATATAGACAATGTGACGATGAGGTTACAGATACACGTGGTGGAGAAGCCCTAGCTAGAGAATGTGAAGATGAGGTTACAGATAAACGTGGTGGAGAAGTCCTAGCTAGACACTGTGAAGATGAGGTTAGAGATACACGTGGTGGAGAAGTCCTATATAGACAATGTGAGGATGAGGTTACAGATACACGTGGTGGAGAAGCCCTAGCTAGACAATGTGAAGATAAGGTTACAGATACACGTGGTGGAGAAGTCCTAGCTGGACAATGTGAAGTTGAGGTTAGAGATACACGTTGTGGAGAAGCCCTATATAGACAATGTTAAGATGAGGTTACAGATACACGTGGTGGAGAAGTCCTAGCTAGACAATGTGAAGATGAGGTTAGAGATACACGTGGTGGAGAAGTCCTAGCTAGACAATGTGAAGATGAGGTTACAGATACACGTGGTGGAGAAGTCCTATATAGACAATGTGAAGATGAGGTTAGAGATACACGTGGTGGAGAAGTCCTAGCTAGACAATGTGAAGATGAGGTTAGAGATACACGTGGTGGAGAAGTCCTAGCTAGACAATGTGAAGATGAGGTTACAGATACACGTGGTGGAGAAGCCCTAGCTAGACAATGTGAAGATGAGGTTACATATACACGTGGTGGGGAAGCCCTAGCTAGACAATGTGAAGATGTGGTTACAGATACACGTGGTGGAGAAGCCCTAGCTAGACACTGTGAAGATGAGGTTAGAGATACACGTGGTGGAGAAGTCCTAGTTAGACAATGTGAAGATGAGGTTAGAGATACACGTGGTGGAGAAGCCCTATATAGACAATGTGAAGATGAGGTTACAGATGCAAATGGTGGAGAAGTCCTAGCTAGACAATGTGAAGATGAGGTTACAGATACACGTGGTGGAGAAGTCCTAGCTAGACAATGTGAAGATGAGATTACAGATACACGTGGTGGAAAAGACCTATATAGACAATGTGAAGATAAGGTTAGAGATGCACGTGGTGGAGAAGCCCTAGCTAGACAATCTGAAGATGAGGTTAGAGATACACGTGGTGGAGAAGCCCTATATAGACAATGTGAAGATGAGGTTACAGATACACGTGGTGGAGAAGTCCTAGCTAGACAATGTGAAGATGAGGTTACAGATACACGTGGTGGAGAAGCCCTATATAGACAATGTGAAGATGAGGTTACAGATACTTGTGGTGGAGAAGACCTATATAGACAATGTGAAGATGAGGTTACAGGTACACGTGGTGGAGAAGCCCTAGCTAGACAATGTGAAGATGAGGTTAGAGATGCACGTGGTGGAGAAGCCCTATATAGACAATGTGAAGATGAGGTTACAGATACACGTGGTGGAGAAGCCCTATATAGACAATGTGAAGATGAGGTTAGAGATGCACGTGGTGGAGAAGCCCTATTTAGACAATGTGAAGATGAGGTTACAGATACACGTGGTGGAGAAGACCTATATAGACAATGTGAAGATGAGGTTAGAGATGCACGTGGTGGAGAAGCCCTATATAGACAATGTGAAGATGAGGTTACAGATACACGTGGTGGAGAAGCCCTATATAGACAATGTGAAGATGAGGTTAGAGATACACGTGGTGGAGAAGCCCTAGATAGACAATGTGAAGATGAGGTTACAGATACACGTGGTGGAGAAGCCCTATATAGCCAATGTGAAGATGAGGTTACAGATACACGTGGTGGAGAAGCCCTAGCTAGACAATGTGAAGAGTGAGTGAGTGAGCGGTTAGGGTTTAAGGGCCCATCGACAGCTAGATCATTAGAGCCTCGACAATGTGAAGATGAGGTTACAGATGCACGTGGTGGAGAAGCCCTATATAGACAATGTGAAGATGAGGTTAGAGATACACGTGGTGGAGAAGCCCTAGCTAGACAATGTGAAGATGAGGTTAGAGATGCACGTGGTGGAGAAGCCCTATATAGACAATGTGAAGATGAGGATACAGATACACGTGGTGGAGAAGCCCTATATAGACAATGTGAAGATGAGGTTACAGATACACGTGGTGGAGAAGCCCTATATAGACAATGTGAAGATGAGGTTAGAGATACACGTGGTGGAGAAGCCCTAGCTAGACAATGTGAAGATGAGGTTAGAGATGCACGTGGTTGAGAAGCCCTATATAGACAATGTGAAGATGAGGTTACAGATACACGTGGTGGAGAAGTCTTAGCTAGACAATGTGAAGATGAGGTTAGAGATACACGTGGTGGAGAAGCCCTAGCTAGACAATGTGAAGATGAGGTTAGAGATACACGTGGTGGAGAAGTCCTAGCTAGACAATGTGAAGATGAGGTTACAGATACACGTGGTGGAGAAGCCCTATCTAGACAATGTGAAGATGAGGTTAGAGATACACGTGGTGCAGAAGTCCTAGCTAGACAATGTGAAGATGAGGTTACAGATAAAGTGGTGGAGAAGTCCTAGCTAGACAATGTGAAGATGAGGTTAGAGATACACGTGGTGGAGAAGCCCTAGCTAGACAATGTGAAGATGAGGTTACAGATACACGTGGTGGAGAAGCCCTAGCTAGACAATGTGAAGATGAGGTTAGAGATACACGTGGTGGAGAAGCCCTAGCTAGACAATGTGAAGATGAGGTTAGAGATGCACGTGGTGGAGAAGCCCTATATAGACAATGTGAAGATGAGGTTACAGATACACGTGGTGGAGAAGCCCTAGCTAGACAATGTGAAGATGAGGTTACAGATACACGTGGTGGAGAAGCCCTATATAGACAATCTGAAGATGAGGTTAGAGATACACGTGGTGGAGAAGACCTATATAGACAATGTGAAGATGAGGTTAGAGATACACGTGGTGAAGAAGCCCTATATAGGCAATGTGAAGATGAGGTTAGAGATACACGTGGTGGAGAAGACCTAGCTAGACAATGTGAAGATGAGGTTAGAGATACACGTGGTGGAGAAGACCTAGCTAGACAATGTGAAGATGAGGTTACAGATACACGTGGTGGAGAAGCCCCATATACAAAATGTCAAGATGAGGTTAGAGATACACGTGGTGGAGAAGCCCTAGCTAGACAATGTGAAGATGAGGTTAGAGATACACGTAGTGGAGAAGTGCCAGCTAGACAATGTGAAGATGAGGTTACAGATACACGTGGTGGAGAAGCCCTATATACACAATGTGAAGATGAGGTTAGAGATACACGTGGTGGAGAAGCCCTAGCTAGGCAATGTGAAGATGAGGTTACAGATACACGTAGTGGAGAAGTCCTAGCTAGACAATGTGAAGATGAGGTTAAAGATACACGTGGTGGAGAAGTCCTAGCTAGACAATGTGAAGATGAGGTTAGAGATACACGTGGTGGAGAAGCCCTATATAGACAATGTGAAGATGAGGTTAGAGATACAGGTGGTGAAGTCCTATATATACAATGTGAAGATGAGGTTAGAGATACACGTGGTGGAGAAGTCCTAGCTAGACAATGTGAAGATGAGGTTACAGATACACGTGGTGGAGAAGCCCTAGCTAGACAATGTGAAGATGAGGTTACAGATACACGTGGTGGAGAAGTCGTATATAGAAAATGTGAAGATGAGGTTACAGATACACGTGGTGAAGAAGCCCTAGCTAGACAATGTGAAGATGAGGTTAGAGATACACGTGGTGGAGAAGCTCTAGCTAGACAATGTGAAGATGAGGTTAGAGATACACGTGGTGGAGAAGCCCTAGCTAGACAATGTGAAGATGAGGTTACAGATACACGTGGTGGAGAAGCCCTATATAGACAATGTGAAGATGAGCTTAGAGATACACGTGGTGAAGAAGCCCTATATAGACAATGTGAAGATGAGGTTAGAGATACACGTGGTGAAGAAGCCCTATATAGCCAATGTGAAGATGAGGTTAGAGATACACGTGGTGAAGAAGCCCTATATAGACAATGTGAAGATGACGTTAGAGATACACGTGGTGGAGAAGCCCTATATAGACAATGTGAAGATGAGGTTAGAGATACACGTGGTGGAGAAGCCCTATATAGACAATGTGAAGATGAGGTTAGAGATACACGTGGTGAAGAAGCCCTATATTGACAATGTGAAGATGAGGTTAGAGATACACGTGGTGGAGAAGCCCTATATAGACAATGTGGAGATGAGGTTACAGATACACGTGGTGAAGAAGCCCTATATTGACAATGTGAAGATGAGGTTAGAGATACACGTGGTGGAGAAGCCCTATATAGACAATGTGAAGATGAGGTTAGAGATACACGTGGTGAAGAAGCCCTATATAGCCAATGTGAAGATGAGGTTAGAGATACACGTGGTGAAGAAGCCCTATATAGACAATGTGAAGATGACGTTAGAGATACTAGTGGTGAAGAAGCCCTATATAGACAATGTGAAGATGAGGCTAGAGATACACGTGGTGAAGAAGCCCTATATAGACAATGTGAAGATGAGGTTAGAGATACACGTGGTGAAGAAGCCCTATATAGACAATGTGAAGATGAGGTTAGAGATACACGTGGTGAAGAAGCCCTATATAGACAATGTGAAGATGAGGTTAGAGATACACGTGGTGGAGAAGCCCTATATAGACAATGTGAAAAAGAGGTTAGAGATACACGTGGTGGAGACGACCTATATAGACAATGTGAAGATGAGGTTAGAGATACACGTGGTGAAGAAGCCCTAGCTAGACAATGTGAAGATGAGGTTAGAGATACACCTGGTGAAGTAGCCCTAGCTAGACAATGTGAAGATGAGGTTACAGATACACGTGGTGGAGAATTCCTATATAGACAATGTGAAGATGAGGTTAGAGATACACGTGGTGGAGAAGTCCTATATAGACAATGCTAAGATGAGGTTACAGATACACGTGGGGGAGAAGCCCTATATAGACAATGTGAAGATGAGGTTAGAGATACACGTAGTGGAGAAGTCCTATATAGACAATGTGAAGATGAGGCTACAGATACACGTGGTGGAGATGCCCTAGCTAGACAATGTGAAGATGAGGTTAGAGATACACGTGGTGGAGAAGCCCTAGCTAGACAATGTGAAGATGAGGTTAGAGATACACGTGGTGGACAAGCCCTAGCTAGACAATGTGAAGATGAGGTTACAGATACACGTGGTGGAGAAGCCCTATATAGACAATGTGAAGATGAGCTTAGAGATACACGTGGTGAAGAAGCCCTATATAGACAATGTGAAGATGAGGTTAGAGATACACGTGGTGAAGAAGCCCTATATAGCCAATGTGAAGATGAGGTTAGAGATACACGTGGTGAAGAAGCCCTATATAGACAATGTGAAGATGACGTTAGAGATACACGTGCTGGAGAAGCCCTATATAGACAATGTGAAGATGAGGTTAGAGATACACGTGGTGGAGAAGCCCTATATAGACAATGTGAAGATGAGGTTAGAGATACACGTGGTGAAGAAGCCCTATATTGACAATGTGAAGATGAGGTTAGAGATACACGTGGTGGAGAAGCCCTATATAGACAATGTGGAGATGAGGTTAGAGATACACGTGGTGGAGAAGTCCTAGCTAGACAATGTGAAGATGAGGTTACAGATACACGTGGTGAAGAAGCCCTATATTGACAATGTGAAGATGAGGTTAGAGATACACGTGGTGGAGAAGCCCTAGCTAGACAATGTGAAGATGAGGTTACAGATGCACGTGGTGGAGAAGCCCTAGCTAGACAATGTGAAGATGAGGTTACAGATACACGTGGTGGAGAAGCCCTATATAGACAATGTGAAGATGAGGTTAGAGATACACGTGGTTAAGAAGCCCTATATAGACAATGTGAAGATGAGGTTAGAGATAAACGTGGTGAAGAAGCCCTATATAGCCAATGTGAAGATGAGGTTAGAGATACACGTGGTGAAGAAGCCCTATATAGACAATGTGAAGATGAGGTTAGAGATACACGTGGTGAAGAAGCCCTATATAGACAATGTGAAGATGAGGTTAGAGATACACGTGGTGAAGAAGCCCTATATAGACAATGTGAAGATGAGGTTAGAGATACACGTGGTGGAGAAGCCCTATATAGACAATGTGAAAATGAGGTTAGAGACACACGTGGTGGAGACGACCTATATAGACAATGTGAAGATGAGGTTAGAGATACACGTGGTGAAGAAGCCCTAGCTAGACAATGTGAAGATGAGGTTAGAGATACACGTGGTGAAGAAGCCCTATATAGACAATGTGAAGATGAGGTTAGAGATACACGTGGTGAAGAAGCCCTATATAGACAATGTGAAGATGAGGTTAGAGATACACGTGGTGAAGAAGCCCTATATAGACAATGTGAAGATGAGGTTAGAGATACACGTTGTGGAGAAGCCCTATATAGACAATGTGAAAATGAGGTTAGAGATACACGTGGTGGAGACGACCTATATAGACAATGTGAAGATGAGGTTAGAGATACACGTGGTGAAGAAGCCCTAGCTAGACAATGTGAAGATGAGGTTAGAGATACACGTGGTGAAGTAGCCCTAGCTAGACAATGTGAAGATGAGGTTACAGATACACGTGGTGGAGAATTCCTATATAGACAATGTGAAGATGAGGTTAGAGATACACGTGGTGGAGAAGTCCTATATAGACAATGTGAAGATGAGGTTACAGATACACGTGGTGGAGAAGCCCTATATAGACAATGTGAAGATGAGGTTAGAGATACACGTAGTGGAGAAGTCCTATATAGACAATGTGAAGATGAGGCTACAGATACACGTGGTGGAGATGCCCTAGCTAGACAATGTGAAGATGAGGTTAGAGATACACGTGGTGGAGAAGCCCTAGCCAGACAATGTGAAGATGAGGTTAGAGATACACGTGGTGGACAAGCCCTAGCTAGACAATGTGAAGATGAGGTTACAGATACACGTGGTGGAGAAGCCCTATATAGACAATGTGAAGATGAGCTTAGAGATACACGTGGTGAAGAAGCCCTATATAGACAATGTGAAGATGAGGTTAGAGATACACGTGGTGAAGAAGCCCTATATAGCCAATGTGAAGATGAGGTTAGAGATACACGTGGTGAAGAAGCCCTATATAGACAATGTGAAGATGACGTTAGAGATACACGTGGTGGAGAAGCCCTATATAGACAATGTGAAGATGAGGTTAGAGATACACGTGGTGGAGAAGCCCTATATAGACAATGTGAAGATGAGGTTAGAGATACACGTGGTGAAGAAGCCCTATATTGACAATGTGAAGATGAGGTTAGAGATACACGTGGTGGAGAAGCCCTATATAGACAATGTGAAGATGAGGTTACAGGTACACGTGGTGAAGAAGCCCTATATTGACAATGTGAAGATGAGGTTAGAGATACACGTGGTGGAGAAGCCCTATATAGACAATGTGGAGATGAGGTTAGAGATACACGTGGTGGAGAAGTCCTAGCTAGACAATGTGAAGATGAGGTTACAGATACACGTGGTGAAGAAGCCCTATATTGACAATGTGAAGATGAGGTTAGAGACACGCGTTGTGGAGAAGCCCTAACTAGACAATGTGAAGATGAGGTTACAGATGCACGTGGTGGAGAAGCCCTAGCTAGACAATGTAAAGATGAGGTTACAGATACACGTGGTGGAGAAGCCCTATATAGACAATGTGAAGATGAGGTTAGAGATACACGTGGTTAAGAAGCCCTATATAGACAATGTGAAGATGAGGTTAGAGATACACGTGGTGAAGAAGCCCTATATAGCCAATGTGAAGATGAGGTTAGAGATACACGTGGTGAAGAAGCCCTATATAGACAATGTGAAGACGACGTTAGAGATACACGTGATGAAGAAGCCCTATATAGACAATGTGAAGATGGGGTTAGAGATACACGTGGTGAAGAAGCCCTATATAGACAATGTGAAGATGAGGTTAGAGATACACGTGGTGAAGAAGCCCTATATAGACAATGTGAAGATGAGGTTAGAGATACACGTGGTGAAGAAGCCCTATAGAGACAATGTGAAGATGAGGTTAGAGATACACGTGGTGGAGAAGCCCTATATAGACAATGTGAAAATGAGGTTAGAGATACACGTGGTGGAGACGACCTATATAGACAATGTGAAGATGAGGTTAGAGATACACGTGGTGAAGAAGCCCTAGCTAGACAATGTGAAGATGAGGTTAGAGATACACGTGGTGAAGAAGCCCTAGCTAGACAATGTGAAGATGAGGTTAGAGATACACGTGGTGGAGAAGCCCTAGCTAGACAATGTGAAGATGAGGTTAGAGATACACTTGGTGAAGAAATCCTAGCTAGACAATGTGAAGATGAGGTTACAGATACACGTGGTGGAGAATTCCTATATAGACAATGTGAAGATGGGGTTAGAGATACACGTGGTGGAGAAGTCCTATATAGACAATGTGAAGATGAGGTTACAGATACACGTGGTGGAGAAGTCCTATATAGACAATGTAAAGATGAGGTTACAGATACACGTGGTGGAGAAGCCCTATATAGACCATGTGAAAATGAGGTTAGAGATACACGTGGTGCAGACGACCTATATAGACAATGTGAAGATGAGGTTAGAGATACACGTGGTGAAGAAACCCTAGCTAGACAATGTGAAGATGAGGTTAGAGATACACGTGGTGAAGAAGCCCTATATAGACAATGTGAAGATGAGGTTAGAGATACACGTGGTGAAGAAGCCCTATATAGACAATGTGAAGATGAGGTTAGAGATACACGTGGTGGAGAAGCCCTATATAGACAATGTGAAAATGAGGTTAGAGATACACGTGGTGGAGACGACCTATATAGACAATGTGAAGATGAGGTTAGAGATACACGTGGTGAAGAAGCCCTAGCTAGACAATGTGAAGATGAGGTTAGAGATACACGTGGTGAAGTAGCCCTAGCTAGACAATGTGAAGATGAGGTTACAGATACACGTGGTGGAGAATTCCTATATAGACAATGTGAAGATGAGGTTAGAGATACACGTGGTGGAGAAGTCCTATATAGACAATGTGAAGATGAGGTTACAGATACACGTGGTGGAGAAGCCCTATATAGACAATGTGAAGATGAGGTTAGAGATACACGTAGTGGAGAAGTCCTATATAGACAATGTGAAGATGAGGCTACAGATACACGTGGTGGAGATGCCCTAGCTAGACAATGTGAAGATGAGGTTAGAGATACACGTGGTGGAGAAGCCCTAGCTAGACAATGTGAAGATGAGGTTAGAGATACATGTGGTGGACAAGCCCTAGCTAGACAATGTGAAGATGAGGTTACAGATACACGTGGTGGAGAAGCCCTATATAGACAATGTGAAGATGAGCTTAGAGATACACGTGGTGAAGAAGCCCTATATAGACAATGTGAAGATGAGGTTAGAGATACACGTGGTGAAGAAGCCCTATATAGCCAATGTGAAGATGAGGTTAGAGATACACGTGGTGAAGAAGCCCTATATAGACAATGTGAAGATGACGTTAGAGATACACGTGGTGGAGAAGCCCTATATAGACAATGTGAAGATGAGGTTAGAGATACACGTTGTGGAGAAGCCCTATATAGACAATGTGAAGATGAGGTTAGAGATACACGTGGTGAAGAAGCCCTATATTGACAATGTGAAGATGAGGTTAGAGATACACGTGGTGGAGAAGCCCTATATAGACAATGTGAAGATGAGGTTACAGATACACGTGGTGAAGAAGCCCTATATTGACAATGTGAAGATGAGGTTAGAGGTACACGTGGTGGAGAAGCCCTATATAGACAATGTGGAGATGAGGTTAGAGATACACGTGGTGGAGAAGTCCTAGCTAGACAATGTGAAGATGAGGTTACAGATACACGTGGTGAAGAAGCCCTATATTGACAATGTGAAGATGAGGTTAGAGATACACGTGGTGGAGAAGCCCTAGCTAGACAATGTGAAGATGAGGTTACAGATGCACGTGGTGGAGAAGCCCTAGCTAGACAATGTGAAGATGAGGTTACAGATACACGTGGTGGAGAAGCCCTATATAGACAATGTGAAGATGAGGTTAGAGATACACGTGGTTAAGAAGCCCTATATAGACAATGTGAAGATGAGGTTAGAGATACACGTGGTGAAGAAGCCCTATATAGCCAATGTGAAGATGAGGTTAGAGATACACGTGGTGAAGAAGCCCTATATAGACAATGTGAAGACGACGTTAGAGATACACGTGGTGAAGAAGCCCTATATAGACAATGTGAAGATGGGGTTAGAGATACACGTGGTGAAGAAGCCCTATATAGACAATGTGAAGATGAGGTTAGAGATACACGTGGTGAAGAAGCCCTATATAGACAATGTGAAGATGAGGTTAGAGATACACGTGGTGAAGAAGCCCTATAGAGACAACGTGAAGATGAGGTTAGAGATACACGTGGTGGAGAAGCCCTATATAGACAATGTGAAAATGAGGTTAGAGATACACGTGGTGGAGACGACATATATAGACAATGTGAAGATGAGGTTAGAGATACACGTGGTGAAGAAGCCCTAGCTAGACAATGTGAAGATGAGGTTAGAGATACACGTGGTGAAGAAGCCCTAACTAGACAATGTGAAGATGAGGTTAGAGATACACGTGGTGGAGAAGCCCTAGCTAGACAATGTGAAGATAAGGTTAGAGATACACTTGGTGAAGAAGTCCTAGCTAGACAATGTGAAGATGAGGTTACAGATACACGTGGTGGAGAATTCCTATATAGACAATGTGAAGATGAGGTTAGAGATACACGTGGTGGAGAAGTCCTATATAGACAATGTGAAGATGAGGTTACAGATACACGTGGTGGAGAAGTCCTATATAGACAATGTAAAGATGAGGTTACAGATACACGTGGTGGAGAAGCCCTATATAGACAAAGTGAAGATGAGGTTACAGATACACGTGGTGGAGAAGCCCTAGCTAGAAAATGTGAAGATGAGGTTACAGGTACACGTGGTGTAGAAGCCCTAGCTAGACAATGTGAAGATGAGGTTACAGGTACATGTGGTGGAGAAGACCTAGCTAGACAATGTGAAGATGAGGTTACAGATACACGTGGTATAGAAGTCCTATATAGACAATGTGAAGATGAGGTTAAAAGATACACGTGGTGGAGAAGCCCTAGCTAGACAATGTGAAGATGAGGCTAGAGATACACGTGGTGGAGAAGCCCTATATAGACAATGTGAAGATGAGGTTAGAGATACAGGTGGTGGACAAGCCCTAGCTAGACATTGTGAAGATGAGGTTAGAGATACACGTGTAGGAGAAGTCCTATATAGACAATGTGAAGATGAGGTTAGAGATACACGTGGTGGAGAAGCCCTATATAGACAATGTGAAGATGAGGTTAGAGATACACGTAGTGGAGAAGTCCTATATAGACAATGTGAAGATGAGGCTACAGATACACGTGGTGGAGATGCCCTAGCTAGACAATGTGAAGATGAGGTTAGAGATACACGTGGTGGAGAAGCCCTAGCTAGACAATGTGAAGATGAGGTTAGAGATACATGTGGTGGACAAGCCCTAGCTAGACAATGTGAAGATGAGGTTACAGATACACGTGGTGGAGAAGCCCTATATAGACAATGTGAAGATGAGCTTAGAGATACACGTGGTGAAGAAGCCCTATATAGACAATGTGAAGATGAGGTTAGAGATACACGTGGTGAAGAAGCCCTATATAGCCAATGTGAAGATGAGGTTAGAGATACACGTGGTGAAGAAGCCCTATATAGACAATGTGAAGATGACGTTAGAGATACACGTGGTGGAGAAGCCCTATATAGACAATGTGAAGATGAGGTTAGAGATACACGTTGTGGAGAAGCCCTATATAGACAATGTGAAGATGAGGTTAGAGATACACGTGGTGAAGAAGCCCTATATTGACAATGTGAAGATGAGGTTAGAGATACACGTGGTGGAGAAGCCCTATATAGACAATGTGAAGATGAGGTTACAGATACACGTGGTGAAGAAGCCCTATATTGACAATGTGAAGATGAGGTTAGAGGTACACGTGGTGGAGAAGCCCTATATAGACAATGTGGAGATGAGGTTAGAGATACACGTGGTGGAGAAGTCCTAGCTAGACAATGTGAAGATGAGGTTACAGATACACGTGGTGAAGAAGCCCTATATTGACAATGTGAAGATGAGGTTAGAGATACACGTGGTGGAGAAGCCCTAGCTAGACAATGTGAAGATGAGGTTACAGATGCACGTGGTGGAGAAGCCCTAGCTAGACAATGTGAAGATGAGGTTACAGATACACGTGGTGGAGAAGCCCTATATAGACAATGTGAAGATGAGGTTAGAGATACACGTGGTTAAGAAGCCCTATATAGACAATGTGAAGATGAGGTTAGAGATACACGTGGTGAAGAAGCCCTATATAGCCAATGTGAAGATGAGGTTAGAGATACACGTGGTGAAGAAGCCCTATATAGACAATGTGAAGACGACGTTAGAGATACACGTGGTGAAGAAGCCCTATATAGACAATGTGAAGATGGGGTTAGAGATACACGTGGTGAAGAAGCCCTATATAGACAATGTGAAGATGAGGTTAGAGATACACGTGGTGAAGAAGCCCTATATAGACAATGTGAAGATGAGGTTAGAGATACACGTGGTGAAGAAGCCCTATAGAGACAACGTGAAGATGAGGTTAGAGATACACGTGGTGGAGAAGCCCTATATAGACAATGTGAAAATGAGGTTAGAGATACACGTGGTGGAGACGACATATATAGACAATGTGAAGATGAGGTTAGAGATACACGTGGTGAAGAAGCCCTAGCTAGACAATGTGAAGATGAGGTTAGAGATACACGTGGTGAAGAAGCCCTAACTAGACAATGTGAAGATGAGGTTAGAGATACACGTGGTGGAGAAGCCCTAGCTAGACAATGTGAAGATGAGGTTAGAGATACACTTGGTGAAGAAGTCCTAGCTAGACAATGTGAAGATGAGGTTACAGATACACGTGGTGGAGAATTCCTATATAGACAATGTGAAGATGAGGTTAGAGATACACGTGGTGGAGAAGTCCTATATAGACAATGTGAAGATGAGGTTACAGATACACGTGGTGGAGAAGTCCTATATAGACAATGTAAAGATGAGGTTACAGATACACGTGGTGGAGAAGCCCTATATAGACAATGTGAAGATGAGGTTACAGATACACGTGGTGGAGAAGCCCTAGCTAGAAAATGTGAAGATGAGGTTACAGGTACACGTGGTGTAGAAGCCCTAGCTAGACAATGTGAAGATGAGGTTACAGGTACATGTGGTGGAGAAGACCTAGCTAGACAATGTGAAGATGAGGTTACAGATACACGTGGTATAGAAGTCCTATATAGACAATGTGAAGATGAGGTTAAAAGATACACGTGGTGGAGAAGCCCTAGCTAGACAATGTGAAGATGAGGTTAGAGATACACGTGGTGGAGAAGCCCTATATAGACAATGTGAAGATGAGGTTAGAGATACAGGTGGTGGACAAGCCCTAGCTAGACATTGTGAAGATGAGGTTAGAGATACACGTGTAGGAGAAGTCCTATATAGACAATGTGAAGATGAGGTTAGAGATACACGTGGTGGAGAAGTCCTATATAGACAATGTGAAGATGAGGTTAGAGATACACGTGGTGGAGAAGTCCTATATAGACAATGTGAAGATGAGGTTAGAGATACACGTGGTGGAGAAGTCCTATATAGACAATGTGAAGATGACGTTAGAGATACACGTGGTGGAGAAGCCCTATATAGACAATTTGAAGATGAGGTTAGAGATACACGTGGTGGAGAAGCCCTATATAGACAATGTGAAGATGACGTTAGAGATACACGTGGTGGAGAAGCCCTATATAGACAATGTGAAGATCAGGTTAAAGATACACGTGGTGGAGAAGCCCTGTATAGACAATGTGAAGATGAGGTTACAGATACACGTGGTGGAGAAGCCCCAGCTAGAAAATGTGAAGAAACGGTTACAGATACACGTGGTGGAGAAGTCCTAGCTAGACAATATGAAGATGTGGTTAGAGATACACGTGGTGGAGAAGCCCTATTTAGACAACGTGAAAATGAGGTTAGAGATACACGTGGTGGAGAAGCCCTATATAGACAATGTGAAGATGAGGTTACAGATACACGTGGTGGAGAAGCCCTATATAGACAATGTGAAGATGAGGTTAGAGATACACGTGGTGAAGAAGCCCTATATAGACAATGTGAAGATGAGGTTAGAGATACACGTGGTGAAGAAGCCCTATATAGACAATGTGAAGATGAGGTTAGAGATACACGTGGTGAAGAAGCCCTATATAGACAATGTGAAGGTGAGGTTAGAGATACACGTGGTGGAGAAGCCCTATATAGACAATGTGAAAATGAGGTTACAGATACACGTGGTGGAGACGACCTATATAGACAATGTGAAGATGAGGTTAGAGATACACGTGGTGAAGAAGCCCTAGCTAGACAATGTGAAGATGAGGTTAGAGATACACGTGGTGAAGAAGCCCTAGCTAGACAATGTGAAGATGAGGTTAGAGATACACGTGGTGGAGAAGCCCTAGCTAGACAATGTGAAGATGAGGTTAGAGATACACTTGGTGAAGAAGTCCTAGCTAGACAATGTGAAGATGAGGTTCAGATACACGTGGTGGAGAATTCCTATATAGACAATGTGAAGATGAGGTTAGAGATACACGTGGTGGAGAAGTCCTATATAGACAATGTGAAGATGAGGTTACAGATACACGTGGTGGAGAAGTCCTATATAGACAATGTGAAGATGAGGTTACAGATACACGTGGTGGAGAAGCCCTATATAGACAATGTGAAGATGAGGTTACAGACACACGTGGTGGAGAAGCCCTAGCTAGGAAATGTGAAGATGAGGTTACAGATACACGTGGTGTAGAAGCCCTAGCTAGACAATGTGAAGATGAGGTAACAGATACACGTGGTGGAGAAGCCCTAGCTAGACAATGTGAAGATGATGTTACAGATACACTTGGTGGAGAAGTCCTATATAGACAATGTGAAGATGAGGTTAAAAGATACACGTGGTGGAGAAGCCCTAGCTAGACAATGTGAAGATGAGGTTAGAGATACACGTGGTGGAGAAGCCCTATATAGACAATATGAAGATGAGGTTAGAGATACACGTGGTGGAGAAGCCCTAGCTAGACATTGTGAAGATGAGGTTAGAGATACACGTGTAGGAGAAGACCTATATAGACAATGTGAAGATGAGGTTAGAGATACACGTGGTGGAGAAGTCCTATATAGACAATGTGAAGATGAGGTTAGAAATACACGTGGTGGAGAAGTCCTATATAGACAATGTGAAGATGAGGTTAGAGATACACGTGGTGGAGAAGTCCTATATAGACAATGTGAAGATGAGGTTAGAGAAACACGTGGTGGAGAAGTCCTATATAGACAATGTGACGATGAGATTACAGATACACGTGGTGGAGAAGTCCTATATAGACAATGTGAAGATGCGGTTAGAGATACACGTGGTGGAGAAGCCCTATATAGACAATGTGAAGATGAGGTTAGAGATACACGTGGTGGAGAAGTCCTATATAGACAATGTGAAGATGAGGTTAGAGATACACGTGGTGGAGAAGCCCTATATAGACAATGTGAAGATGAGGTTAGAGATACACGTGGTGGGGAAGTCCTATATAGACAATGTGAAGATGATGTTAGAGATACACGTGGTGGAGAAGCCCTATATAGACAATGTGAAGATGAGGTTAGAGATACACGTGGTGGAGAAGCCCTATATAGACAATTTGAAGATGACGTTAGAGATACACGTGGTGGAGAAGCCCTATATAGACAATGTGAAGATGAGGTTAGAGATACACGTGGTGGAGAAGCCCTATATAGACAATGTGAAGATGAGGTTACAGGTACACGTGGTGGAGAAGCCCAATATAGACAATGTGAAGATGAGGTTACAGATACACGTGGTGGAGAAGCCCCAGCTAGAAAATGTGAAGAAACGGTTACAGATACACGTGTTGGAGAAGTCCTAGCTAGATTATGTGAAGATGTGGTTAGAGATACACGTGGTGGAGAAGCCCTATATAGACAATGTGAAGATGAGGTTAGAGATACACGTGGTGGAGAAGCCCTATATAGACAATGTGAAGATGAGGTTACAGATACACGTGGTGGAGAAACCCTATATAGACAATGTGAAGATGAGGTTACAGATACACGTGGTGGAGAAGCCCTATATAGACAATGTGAAGATGAGGTTAGAGATACACGTCGTGGAGAAGTCCTATATAGACAATGTGAAGATGAGGTTAGAGATACACGTGGTGAAGAAGTCCTAGCTAGACAATGTGAAGATGAGGTTAGAGATACACGTGGTGGAGAAGCCCTATATAGACAATGTGAAGATGAGGTTAGAGATACACGTGGTGGAGAAGTCCTATATAGACAATGTGATGATGAGGTTAGAGATACACGTGGTGGAGAAGTCCTCTATAGACAATGTGAAGATGAGGTTACAGATACACGTTGGGGAGAAGCCCTAGCTAGACAATGAGAAGATGAGGTTAGAGATACACGTGGTGGAGAAGCCCTATATAGACAATGAGAAGATGAGGTTACAGATACACGTGGTGGAGAAGCCCTAGCTAGACAATGTGAAAATGAGGTTACAGATACACGTGGTGGAGAAGTCCTATATAGACAAAGTGAAGATGTGGTTAGAGATACACATGTTGGAGAAGTCCTATATAGACAATGTGAAGATGAGGTTACAGATACACGTGGTGGAGAATTCCTATATAGACAATGTGAAGATGAGGTTAGAGATACACGTGGTGGAGAAGTCCTATTAGGACAATGTGAAGATGAGGTTACAGATACACGTGGTGGAGAAGTCCTATATAGACAATGTGAAGATGAGGTTACAGATACACGTGGTGGAGGAGCCCTATATAAACAAGGTGAAGATGAGGTTACAGATACACGTGGTGGAGAAGCCCTAGCTAGGAAATGTGAAGATGAGGTTACAGATACACGTGGTGTAGAAGCCCTAGCTAGACAATGTGAAGATGAGGTTACAGATACACGTGGTGGAGAAGCCCTAGCTAGACAATGTGAAGATGAGGTTACAGATACACGTGGTGGAGAAGTCCTATATAGACAATGTGAAGATGAGGTTAAAAGATACACGTGGTGGAGAAGCCCTAGCTAGACAATGTGAAGATGAGGTTAGAGATACACGTGGTGGAGAAGCCCTATATAGACAATGTGAAGATGAGGTTAGAGATACACGTGGTGGAGAAGCCCTAGCTAGACATTGTGAAGATGAGGTTAGAGATACACGTGTAGGAGAAGTCCTATATAGACAATGTGAAGATGAGGTTAGAGATACACGTGGTGGAGAAGTCCTATATAGACAATGTGAAGATGAGGTTAGAGATACACGTGGTGGAGAAGTCCTATATAGACAATGTGAAGATGAGGTTAGAGATACACGTGGTGGAGAAGTCCTATATAGACAATGTTCAGATGAGGTTAGAGATACACGTGGTGGAGAAGTCCTATATAGACAATGTGACGATGAGATTACAGATACACGTGGTGGAGAAGTCCTATATAGGCAATGTGAAGATGCGGTTAGAGATACACGTGGTGGAGAAGCCCTATATAGACAATGTGAAGATGAGGTTACAGATACACGTGGTGGAGGAGTCCTATATAGACAATGTGAAGATGAGGTTAGAGATACACGTGGTGGAGAAGCGCTATATAGACAATGTGAAGATGAGGTTACAGATACACGTGGTGGTGAAGTCCAATATAGACAATGTGAAGAGGACGTTAGAGATACACGTGGTGAAGAAGCCCTATATAGACAATGTGAAGGTGAGGTTAGAGATACACGTGGTGGAGAAGCCCCAGCTAGAAAATGTGAAGAAACGGTTACAGATACACGTGGTGGAGAAGTCCTAGCTAGACAATATGAAGATGTGGTTAGAGATACACGTGGTGGAGAAGCCCTATTTAGACAACGTGAAAATGAGGTTAGAGATACACGTGGTGGAGAAGCCCTATATAGACAATGTGAAGATGAGGTTACAGATACACGTGGTGGAGAAGCCCTATATAGACAATGTGAAGATGAGGTTAGAGATACACGTGGTGAAGAAGCCCTATATAGACAATGTGAAGATGAGGTTAGAGATACACGTGGTGAAGAAGCCCTATATAGACAATGTGAAGATGAGGTTAGAGATACACGTGGTGAAGAAGCCCTATATAGACAATGTGAAGGTGAGGTTAGAGATACACGTGGTGGAGAAGCCCTATATAGACAATGTGAAAATGAGGTTACAGATACACGTGGTGGAGACGACCTATATAGACAATGTGAAGATGAGGTTAGAGATACACGTGGTGAAGAAGCCCTAGCTAGACAATGTGAAGATGAGGTTAGAGATACACGTGGTGAAGAAGCCCTAGCTAGACAATGTGAAGATGAGGTTAGAGATACACGTGGTGGAGAAGCCCTAGCTAGACAATGTGAAGATGAGGTTAGAGATACACTTGGTGAAGAAGTCCTAGCTAGACAATGTGAAGATGAGGTTCAGATACACGTGGTGGAGAATTCCTATATAGACAATGTGAAGATGAGGTTAGAGATACACGTGGTGGAGAAGTCCTATATAGACAATGTGAAGATGAGGTTACAGATACACGTGGTGGAGAAGTCCTATATAGACAATGTGAAGATGAGGTTACAGATACACGTGGTGGAGAAGCCCTATATAGACAATGTGAAGATGAGGTTACAGACACACGTGGTGGAGAAGCCCTAGCTAGGAAATGTGAAGATGAGGTTACAGATACACGTGGTGTAGAAGCCCTAGCTAGACAATGTGAAGATGAGGTAACAGATACACGTGGTGGAGAAGCCCTAGCTAGACAATGTGAAGATGATGTTACAGATACACTTGGTGGAGAAGTCCTATATAGACAATGTGAAGATGAGGTTAAAAGATACACGTGGTGGAGAAGCCCTAGCTAGACAATGTGAAGATGAGGTTAGAGATACACGTGGTGGAGAAGCCCTATATAGACAATATGAAGATGAGGTTAGAGATACACGTGGTGGAGAAGCCCTAGCTAGACATTGTGAAGATGAGGTTAGAGATACACGTGTAGGAGAAGACCTATATAGACAATGTGAAGATGAGGTTAGAGATACACGTGGTGGAGAAGTCCTATATAGACAATGTGAAGATGAGGTTAGAAATACACGTGGTGGAGAAGTCCTATATAGACAATGTGAAGATGAGGTTAGAGATACACGTGGTGGAGAAGTCCTATATAGACAATGTGAAGATGAGGTTAGAGAAACACGTGGTGGAGAAGTCCTATATAGACAATGTGACGATGAGATTACAGATACACGTGGTGGAGAAGTCCTATATAGACAATGTGAAGATGCGGTCAGAGATACACGTGGTGGAGAAGCCCTATATAGACAATGTGAAGATGAGGTTAGAGATACACGTGGTGGAGAAGTCCTATATAGACAATGTGAAGATGAGGTTAGAGATACACGTGGTGGAGAAGCCCTATATAGACAATGTGAAGATGAGGTTAGAGATACACGTGGTGGGGAAGTCCTATATAGACAATGTGAAGATGATGTTAGAGATACACGTGGTGGAGAAGCCCTATATAGACAATGTGAAGATGAGGTTAGAGATACACGTGGTGGAGAAGCCCTATATAGACAATTTGAAGATGACGTTAGAGATACACGTGGTGGAGAAGCCCTATATAGACAATGTGAAGATGAGGTTAGAGATACACGTGGTGGAGAAGCCCTATATAGACAATGTGAAGATGAGGTTACAGGTACACGTGGTGGAGAAGCCCAATATAGACAATGTGAAGATGAGGTTACAGATACACGTGGTGGAGAAGCCCCAGCTAGAAAATGTGAAGAAACGGTTACAGATACACGTGTTGGAGAAGTCCTAGCTAGATTATGTGAAGATGTGGTTAGAGATACACGTGGTGGAGAAGCCCTATATAGACAATGTGAAGATGAGGTTAGAGATACACGTGGTGGAGAAGCCCTATATAGACAATGTGAAGATGAGGTTACAGATACACGTGGTGGAGAAACCCTATATAGACAATGTGAAGATGAGGTTACAGATACACGTGGTGGAGAAGCCCTATATAGACAATGTGAAGATGAGGTTAGAGATACACGTCGTGGAGAAGTCCTATATAGACAATGTGAAGATGAGGTTAGAGATACACGTGGTGAAGAAGTCCTAGCTAGACAATGTGAAGATGAGGTTAGAGATACACGTGGTGGAGAAGCCCTATATAGACAATGTGAAGATGAGGTTAGAGATACACGTGGTGGAGAAGTCCTATATAGACAATGTGATGATGAGGTTAGAGATACACGTGGTGGAGAAGTCCTCTATAGACAATGTGAAGATGAGGTTACAGATACACGTTGGGGAGAAGCCCTAGCTAGACAATGAGAAGATGAGGTTAGAGATACACGTGGTGGAGAAGCCCTATATAGACAATGAGAAGATGAGGTTACAGATACACGTGGTGGAGAAGCCCTAGCTAGACAATGTGAAAATGAGGTTACAGATACACGTGGTGGAGAAGTCCTATATAGACAAAGTGAAGATGTGGTTAGAGATACACATGTTGGAGAAGTCCTATATAGACAATGTGAAGATGAGGTTACAGATACACGTGGTGGAGAATTCCTATATAGACAATGTGAAGATGAGGTTAGAGATACACGTGGTGGAGAAGTCCTATTAGGACAATGTGAAGATGAGGTTACAGATACACGTGGTGGAGAAGTCCTATATAGACAATGTGAAGATGAGGTTACAGATACACGTGGTGGAGGAGCCCTATATAAACAAGGTGAAGATGAGGTTACAGATACACGTGGTGGAGAAGCCCTAGCTAGGAAATGTGAAGATGAGGTTACAGATACACGTGGTGTAGAAGCCCTAGCTAGACAATGTGAAGATGAGGTTACAGATACACGTGGTGGAGAAGCCCTAGCTAGACAATGTGAAGATGAGGTTACAGATACACGTGGTGGAGAAGTCCTATATAGACAATGTGAAGATGAGGTTAAAAGATACACGTGGTGGAGAAGCCCTAGCTAGACAATGTGAAGATGAGGTTAGAGATACACGTGGTGGAGAAGCCCTATATAGACAATGTGAAGATGAGGTTAGAGATACACGTGGTGGAGAAGCCCTAGCTAGACATTGTGAAGATGAGGTTAGAGATACACGTGTAGGAGAAGTCCTATATAGACAATGTGAAGATGAGGTTAGAGATACACGTGGTGGAGAAGTCCTATATAGACAATGTGAAGATGAGGTTAGAGATACACGTGGTGGAGAAGTCCTATATAGACAATGTGAAGATGAGGTTAGAGATACACGTGGTGGAGAAGTCCTATATAGACAATGTTCAGATGAGGTTAGAGATACACGTGGTGGAGAAGTCCTATATAGACAATGTGACGATGAGATTACAGATACACGTGGTGGAGAAGTCCTATATAGGCAATGTGAAGATGCGGTTAGAGATACACGTGGTGGAGAAGCCCTATATAGACAATGTGAAGATGAGGTTACAGATACACGTGGTGGAGGAGTCCTATATAGACAATGTGAAGATGAGGTTAGAGATACACGTGGTGGAGAAGCGCTATATAGACAATGTGAAGATGAGGTTAGAGATACACGTGGTGGTGAAGTCCAATATAGACAATGTGAAGAGGACGTTAGAGATACACGTGATGGAGAAGCCCTATATAGACAATGTGAAGATGAGGTTAGAGATACACGTGGTGAAGAAGCCATATATAGACAATGTGAAGGTGACGTTAGAGATACACGTGGTGGAGAAGCCCTATATAGACAATGTGAAGATGAGGTTAGAGATACACGTGGTGGAGAAGCCCTATATAGACAATGTGAAGATGAGGTTACAGGTACACGTGTTGGAGAAGCCCAATATAGACAATGTGAAGATGAGGTTACAGATTCACGTGGTGGAGAAGCCCCAGCTAGAAAATGTGAAGAAACGGTTACAGATACACGTGGTGGAGAAGCCCTATATAGACAATGTGAAGGTGACGTTAGAGATACACTTGGTGAAGAAGTCCTAGCTAGACAATGTGAAGATGAGGTTACAGATACACGTGGTGGAGAATTCCTATATAGACAATGTGAAGATGAGGTTAGAGATACACGTGGTGGAGAAGTCCTATATAGACAATGTGAAGATGAGGTTACAGATACACGTGGTTGAGAAGTCCTATATAGACAATGTGAAGATGAGGTTACAGATACACGTGGTGGAGAAGCCCTAGCTAGAAAATGTGAAGATGAGGTTACAGGTACACGTGGTGTAGAAGCCCTAGCTAGACAATGTGAAGATGAGGTTACAGGTACACGTGGTGGAGAAGCCCTAGCTAGACAATGTGAAGATGAGGATACAGATACACGTGGTATAGAAGTCCTATATA
Source organism: Tenodera sinensis (assembly GCA_030765045.1). Taxonomy (NCBI): domain Eukaryota; kingdom Metazoa; phylum Arthropoda; class Insecta; order Mantodea; family Mantidae; genus Tenodera; species Tenodera sinensis. The sequence continues at coordinate 2,450,085 of CM060964.1, forward strand.
AACAATGTGAAGATGAGGTTAAAAGATACACGTGGTGGAGAAGCCCTAGCTAGACAATGTGAAGATGAGGTTAGAGATACACGTGGTGGAGAAGCCCTAGCTAGACATTGTGAAGATGAGGTTAGAGATACACGTGTAGGAGAAGTCCTATATAGACAATGTGAAGATGAGGTTAGAGATACACGTGGTGGAGAAGTCCTATATAGACAATGTGAAGATGAGGTTAGAGATACACGTGGTGGAGAAGTCCTATATAGACAATGTGAAGATGAGGTTAGAGATACACGTGGTGGAGAAGTCCTATATACACAATGTGAAGATGAGGTTAGAAATACACGTGGTGGAGAAGTCCTATATAGACAATGTGAAGATGAGATTACAGATACACGTGGTGGAGAAGTCCTATATAGACAATGTGAAGATGAGGTTAGAGATACACGTGGTGGAGAAGCCCTATATAGACAATGTGAAGATGAGGTTACAGATACACGTGGTGGAGAAGTCCTATATAGACAATGTGAAGATGAGGTTAGAGATACACGTGGTGGAGAAGCCCTAGCTAGACAATGTGAAGATGAGGTTAGAGATACACGTGGTGGAGAAGTCCTATATAGACAATGTGAAGATGACGTTAGAGATACACGTGGTGGAGAAGCCCTATATAGACAATTTGAAGATGAGGTTAGAGATACACGTGGTGGAGAAGCCCTATATAGACAATGTGAAGATGACGTTAGAGATACACGTGGTGGAGAAGCCCTATATAGACAATGTGAAGATGAGGTTAAAGATACACGTGGTGGAGAAGCCCTGTATAGACAATGTGAAGATGAGGTTACAGGTACACGTGGTGGAGAAGCCCAATATAGACAATGTGAAGATGAGGTTACAGATACACGTGGTGGAGAAGCCCCAGCTAGAAAATGTGAAGAAACGGTTACAGATACACGTGGTGGAGAAGTCCTAGCTAGACAATGTGAAGATGTGGTTGGAGATACACGTGGTGGAGAAGCCCTATTTAGACAATGTGAAGATGAGGTTAGAGATACACGTGGTGGAGAAGCCCTATATAGACAATGTGAAGAGGAGGTTACAGATACACGTGGTGGAGAAGCCCTATATAGACAATGTGAAGATGAGGTTAGAGATACACGTGGTGAAGAAGCCCTATATAGACAATGTGAAGATGAGGTTAGAGATACACGTGGTGAAGAAGCCCTATATAGACAATGTGAAGATGAGGTTAGAGATACACGTGGTGAAGAAGCCCTATATAGACAATGTGAAGATGAGGTTAGAGATACACGTGGTGGAGAAGCCCTATATAGACAATGTGAAAATGAGGTTACAGATACACGTGGTGGAGACGACCTATATAGACAATGTGAAGATGAGGTTACAGATACACGTGGTGAAGAAGCCCTAGCTAGACAATGTGAAGATGAGGTTAGAGATACACGTGGTGAAGAAGCCCTAGCTAGACAATGTGAGGATGAGGTTAGAGATACACGTGGTGGAGAAGCCCTATATAGACAATGTGAAGGTGACGTTAGAGATACACTTGGTGAAGAAGTCCTAGCTAGACAATGTGAAGATGAGGTTACAGATACACGTGGTGGAGAATTCCTATATAGACAATGTGAAGATGAGGTTAGAGATACACGTGGTGGAGAAGTCCTATATAGACAATGTGAAGATGAGGTTACAGATACACGTGGTTGAGAAGTCCTATATAGACAATGTGAAGATGAGGTTACAGATACACGTGGTGGAGAAGCCCTATATAGACAATGTGAAGATGAGGTTACAGACACACGTGGTGGAGAAGCCCTAGCTAGGAAATGTGAAGATGAGGTTACAGATACACGTGGTGTAGAAGCCCTAGCTAGACAATGTGAAGATGAGGTAACAGATACACGTGGTGGAGAAGCCCTAGCTAGACAATGTGAAGATGAGGTTACAGATACACGTGGTGGAGAAGTCCTATATAGACAATGTGAAGATGAGGTTAAAAGATACACGTGGTGGAGAAGCCCTAGCTAGACAATGTGAAGATGAGGTTAGAGATACACGTGGTGGAGAAGCCCTATATAGACAATATGAAGATGAGGTTAGAGATACACGTGGTGGAGAAGCCCTAGCTAGACATTGTGAAGATGAGGTTAGAGATACACGTGTAGGAGAAGACCTATATAGACAATGTGAAGATGAGGTTAGAGATACACGTGGTGGAGAAGTCCTATATAGACAATGTGAAGATGAGGTTAGAGATACACGTGGTGGAGAAGTCCTATATAGACAATGTGAAGATGAGGTTAGAGATACACGTGGTGGAGAAGTCCTATATAGACAATGTGAAGATGAGGTTAGAGATACACGTGGTGGAGAAGTCCTATATAGACAATGTGACGATGAGATTACAGATACACGTGGTGGAGAAGTCCTATATAGACAATGTGAAGATGCGGTTAGAGATACACGTGGTGGAGAAGCCCTATATAGACAATGTGAAGATGAGGTTACAGATACACGTGGTGGAGAAGTCCTATATAGACAATGTGAAGATGAGGTTAGAGATACACGTGGTGGAGAAGCCCTATATAGACAATGTGAAGATGAGGTTAGAGATACACGTGGTGGGGAAGTCCTATATAGACAATGTGAAGATGACGTTAGAGATACACGTGGTGGAGAAGCCCTATATAGACAATGTGAAGATGAGGTTAGAGATACACGTGGTGGAGAAGCCCAATATAGACAATGTGAAGATGAGGTTACAGATACACGTGGTGGAGAAGCCCCAGCTAGAAAATGTGAAGAAACGGTTACAGATACACGTGGTGGAGAAGTCCTAGCTAGACAATGTGAAGATGTGGTTAGAGATACACGTGGTGGAGAAGCCCTATATAGACAATGTGAAGATGAGGTTAGAGATACACGTGGTGGAGAAGCCCTATATAGACAATGTGAAGATGAGGTTACAGATACACGTGGTGGAGAAGCCCTATATAGACAATGTGAAGATGAGGTTACAGATACACGTGGTGGAGAAGCCCTATATAGACAATGTGAAGATGAGGTTACAGATAAACGTCGTGGAGAAGTCCTATATAGACAATGTGAAGATGAGGTTAGAGATACACGTGGTGGAGAAGCCCTATATAGACAATGTGAAGATGAGGTTAGAGATACACGTGGTGGGGAAGTCCTATATAGACAATGTGAAGATGACGTTAGAGATACACGTGGTGGAGAAGCCCTATATAGACAATGTGAAGATGAGGTTAGAGATACACGTGGTGGAGAAGCCCTATATAGACAATGTGAAGATGACGTTAGAAATACACGTGGTGGAGAAGCCCTATATAGACAATGTGAAGATGAGGTTAGAGATACACGTGGTGGAGAAGCCCTATATAGACAATGTGAAGATGAGGTTACAGGTACACGTGGTGGAGAAGCCCAATATAGACAATGTGAAGATGAGGTTACAGATACACGTGGTGGAGAAGCCCCAGCTAGAAAATGTGAAGAAACGGTTACAGATACACGTGGTGGAGAAGTCCTAGCTAGACAATGTGAAGATGTGGTTAGAGATACACGTGGTGGAGAAGCCCTATATAGACAATGTGAAGATGACGTTAGAGATACACGTGGTGGAGAAGCCCTATATAGACAATGTGAAGATGAGGTTACAGATACACGTGGTGGAGAAGCCCTATATAGACAATGTGAAGATGAGGTTACAGATACACGTGGTGGAGAAGCCCTATATAGACAATGTGAAGATGAGGTTACAGATACACGTCGTGGAGAAGTCCTATATAGACAATGTGAAGATGAGGTTAGAGATACACGTGGTGAAGAAGTCCTAGCTAGACAATGTGAAGATGAGGTTAGAGATACACGTGGTGGAGAAGCCCTATATAGACAATTTGAAGATGAGGTTACAGATACACGTGGTGGAGAAGCCCTAGCTAGACAATGTGAAAATGAGGTTACAGATACACGTGGTGGAGAAGTCCTATATAGACAAAGTGAAGATGTGGTTAGAGATACACATGTTGGAGAAGTCCTATATAGACAATGTGAAGATGAGGTTACAGATACACGTGGTGGAGAATTCCTATATAGACAATGTGAAGATGAGGTTAGAGATACACGTGGTGGAGAAGTCCTATTTAGACAATGTGAAGATGAGGTTACAGATACACGTGGTGGAGAAGTCCTATATAGACAATGTGAAGATGAGGTTACAGATACACGTGGTGGAGAAGCCCTATATAGAATTGTGAAGATGAGGTTACAGATACACGTGGTGGAGAAGCCCTAGCTAGGAAATGTGAAGATGAGGTTACAGATACACGTGGTGTAGAAGCCCTAGCTAGACAATGTGAAGATGAGGTTACAGATACACGTGGTGGAGAAGCCCTAGCTAGACAATGTGAAGATGAGGTTACAGATACACGTGGTGGAGAAGTCCTATATAGACAATGTGAAGATGAGGTTAAAAGATACACGTGGTGGAGAAGACCTAGCTAGACACTGTGAAGATGAGGTTAGAGATACACGTGGTGGAGAAGCCCTATATAGACAATGTGAAGATGAGGTTAGAGATACACGTGGTGGAGAAGCCCTAGCTAGACATTGTGAAGATGAGGTTAGAGATACACGTGTAGGAGAAGTCCTATATAGACAATGTGAAGATGAGGTTAGAGATACACGTGGTGGAGAAGTCCTATATAGACAATGTGAAGATGAGGTTAGAGATACACGTGGTGGAGAAGTCCAATATAGACAATGTGAAGATGAGGTTAGAGATACACGTGGTGGAGAAGCCCTAGCTAGACATTGTGAAGATGAGGTTAGAGATACACGTGTAGGAGAAGTCCTATATAGACAATGTGAAGATGCGGTTAGAGATACACGTGGTGGAGAAGCCCTATATAGACAATGTGAAGATGAGGTTACAGATACACGTGGTGGAGAAGTCCTATATAGACAATGTGAAGATGAGGTTAGAGATACACGTGGTGGAGAAGCCCTATATAGACAATGTGAAGATGAGGTTAAAGATACACCTGGTGGAGAAGCCCCAGCTAGAAAATGTGAAGAAACGGTTACAGATACACGTGGTGGAGAAGCCCTATATAGACAATGTGAAGATGAGGTTACAGATACACGTGGTGGAGAAGCCCTAGCTAGAAAATGTGAAGATGAGGTTACAGGTACACGTGGTGTAGAAGCCCAAGCTAGACAATGTGAAGATGAGGTTACAGGTACACGTGGTGGAGAAGCCCTAGCTAGACAATGTGAAGATGAGGTTACAGATACACGTGGTATAGAAGTCCTATATAGACAATGTGAAGATGAGGTGAAAAGATACACGTGGTGGAGAAGCCCTAGCTAGACAATGTGAAGATGAGGTTAGAGATACACGTGGTGGAGAAGCCCTATATAGACAATGTGAAGATGAGGTTAGAGATACACGTGGTGGAGAAGCCCTAGCTAGACATTGTGAAGATGAGGTTAGAGATACACGTGTAGGAGAAGTCCTATATAGACAATGTGAAGATGAGGTTAGAGATACACGTGGTGGAGAAGTCCTATATAGACAATGTGAAGATGAGGTTAGAGATACACGTGGTGGAGAAGTCCTATATAGACAATGTGAAGATGAGGTTAGAGATACACGTGGTGGAGAAGTCCTATATACACAATGTGAAGATGAGGTTAGAGATACGCGTGGTGGAGAAGTCCTATATAGACAATGTGAAGATGAGATTACAGATACACGTGGTGGAGAAGTCCTATATAGACAATGTGAAGATGAGGTTAGAGATACACGTGGCGGAGAAGCCCTATATAGACAATGTGAAGATGAGGTTACAGATACACGTGGTGGAGAAGTCCTATATAGACAATGTGAAGATGAGGTTAGACATACACGTGGTGGAGAAGCCCTAGCTAGACAATGTGAAGATGAGGTTAGAGATACACGTGGTGGAGAAGTCCTATATAGACAATGTGAAGATGACGTTAGAGATACACGTGGTGGAGAAGCCCTATATAGACAATTTGAAGATGAGGTTAGAGATACACGTGGTGGAGAAGCCCTATATAGACAATGTGAAGATGACGTTAGAGATACACGTGGTGGAGAAGCCCTATATAGACAATGTGAAGATGAGGTTAAAGATACACGTGGTGGAGAAGCCCTGTATAGACAATGTGAAGATGAGGTTACAGGTACACGTGGTGGAGAAGCCCAATATAGACAATGTGAAGATGAGGTTACAGATACACGTGGTGGAGAAGCCCCAGCTAGAAAATGTGAAGAAACGGTTACAGATACACGTGGTGGAGAAGTCCTAGCTAGACAATGTGAAGATGTGGTTAGAGATACACGTGGTGGAGAAGCCCTATTTAGACAATGTGAAGATGAGGTTAGAGATACACGTGGTGGAGAAGCCCTATATAGACAATGTGAAGATGAGGTTACAGATACACGTGGTGGAGAAGCCCTATATAGACAATGTGAAGGTGAGGTTAGAGATACACGTGGTGAAGAAGCCCTATATAGACAATGTGAAGATGAGGTTAGAGATACACGTGGTGAAGAAGCCCTATATAGACAATGTGAAGATGAGGTTAGAGATACACGTGGTGAAGAAGCCCTATATAGACAATGTGAAGATGAGGTTAGAGATACACGTGGTGGAGAAGCCCTATATAGACAATGTGAAAATGAGGTTACAGATACACGTGGTGGAGACGACCTATATAGACAATGTGAAGATGAGGCTAGAGATACACGTGGTGAAGAAGCCCTAGCTAGACAATGTGAAGATGAGGTTAGAGATACACGTGGTGAAGAAGCCCTAGCTAGACAATGTGAAGATGAGGTTAGAGATACACGTGGTGGAGAAGCCCTAGCTAGACAATGTGAAGATGAGGTTAGAGATACACTTGGTGAAGAAGTCCTAGCTAGACAATGTGAAGATGAGGTTACAGATACACGTGGTGGAGAATTCCTATATAGACAATGTGAAGATGAGGTTAGAGATAAACGTGGTGGAGAACTCCTATATAGACAATGTGAAGATGAGGTTACAGATACACGTGGTGGAGAAGTCCTATATAGACAATGTGAAGATGAGGTTACAGATACACGTGGTGGAGAAGCCCTATATAGACAATGTGAAGATGAGGTTACAGACACACGTGGTGGAGAAGCCCTAACTAGGAAATGTGAAGATGAGGTTACAGATACACGTGGTGTAGAAGCCCTAGCTAGACAATGTGAAGATGAGGTAACAGATACACGTGGTGGAGAAGCCCTAGCTAGACAATGTGAAGATGAGGTTACAGATACACGTGGTGGAGAAGTCCTATATAGACAATGTGAAGATGAGGTTAAAAGATACTCGTGGTGGAGAAGCCCTAGCTAGACAATGTGAAGATGAGGTTAGAGATACACGTGGTGGAGAAGCCCTATATAGACAATATGAAGATGAGGTTAGAGATACACGTGGTGGAGGAGCCCTAGCTAGACATTGTGAAGATGAGGTTAGAGATACACGTGTAGGAGAAGACCTATATAGACAATGTGAAGATGAGGTTAGAGATACACGTGGTGGAGAAGTCCTATATAGACAATGTGAAGTTGAGGTTAGAGGTACACGTGGTGGAGAAGTCCTATATAGACAATGTCAAGATGAGGTTAGAGATACACGTGGTGGAGAAGTCCTATATAGACAATGTGAAGATGAGGTTAGAGATACACGTGGTGGAGAAGTCCTATATAGACAATGTGACGATGAGATTACAGATACACGTGGTGGAGAAGTCCTATATAGACAATGTGAAGATGCGGTTAGAGATACACGTGGTGGAGAAGCCCTATATAGACAATGTGAAGATGAGGTTACAGATACACGTGGAGGAGAAGTCCTATATAGACAATGTGAAGATGAGGTTAGAGATACACGTGGTGGAGAAGCCCTATATAGACAATGTGAGGATGAAGTTAGAGATACACGTGGTGGGGAAGTCCTATATAGACAATGTGAAGATGACGTTAGAGATACATGTGGTGGAGAAGCCCTATATCGACAATGTGAAGATGAGGTTAGAGATACACGTGGTGGAGAAGCCCTATATAGACAATGTGAAGATGACGTTAGAGATACACGTGGTGGAGAAGCCCTATATAGACAATGTGAAGATAAGGTTAGAGATACACGTGGTGGAGAAGCCCTATATAGACAATGTGAAGATGAGGTTACAGGTACACGTGGTGGAGAAGCCCAATATAGACAATGTGAAGATGAGGTTACAGATACACGTGGTGGAGAAGCCCCAGCTAGAAAATGTGAAGAAACGGTTACAGATACACGTGGTGGAGAAGTCCTAGCTAGACAATGTGAAGATGTGGTTAGAGATACACGTGGTGGAGAAGCCCTATATAGACAATGTGAAGATGAGGTTAGAGATACACGTGGTGGAGAAGCCCTATATAGACAATGTGAAGATGAGGTTACAGATACACGTGGTGGAGAAGCCCTATATAGACAATGTGAAGATGAGGTTACAGATACACGTGGTGGAGAAGCCCTATATAGACAATGTGAAGATGAGGTTACAGATACACGTCGTGGAGAAGTCCTATATAGACAATGTGAAGATGAGGTTAGAGATACACGTGGTGAAGAAGTCCTAGCTAGACAATGTGAAGATGAGGTTAGAGATACACGTGGTGGAGAAGCCCTATATAGACAATGTGAAGATGAGGTTAGAGATACACGTGGTGGAGAAGTCCTATATAGACAATGTGATGATGAGGTTAGAGATACACGTGGTGGAGAAGTCCTCTATAGACAATGTGAAGATGAGGTTACAGATACACGTTGGGGAGAAACCCTAGCTAGACAATGAGAAGATGAGGTTAGAGATACACGTGGTGGAGAAGCCCTATATAGACAATGTGAAGATGAGGTTACAGATACACGTGGTGGAGAAGCCCTAGCTAGACAATGTGAAAATGAGGTTACAGATACACGTGGTGGAGAAGTCCTATATAGACAAAGTGAAGATGTGGTTAGAGATACACATGTTGGAGAAGTCCTATATAGACAATGTGAAGATGAGGTTACAGATACACGTGGTGGAGAATTCCTATATAGACAATGTGAAGATGAGGTTAGAGATACACGTGGTGGAGAAGTCGTATTTAGACAATGTGAAGATGAGGTTACAGATACACGTGGTGGAGAAGTCCTATATAGACAATGTGAAGATGAGGTTACAGATACACGTGGTGGAGAAGCCCCAGCTAGGAAATGTGAAGATGAGGTTACAGATACACGTGGTGTAGAAGCCCTAGCTAGACAATGTGAAGATGAGGTTACAGATACACGTGGTGGAGAAGCCCTAGCTAGACAATGTGAAGATGAGGTTACAGATACACGTGGTGGAGAAGTCCTATATAGACAATGCGAAGATGAGGTTAAAAGATACACGTGGTGGAGAAGCCCTAGCTAGACAATGTGAAGATGAGGTTAGAGATACACGTGGTGGAGAAGCCCTATATAGACAATGTGAAGATGAGGTTAGAGATACACGTGGTGGAGAAGCCCTAGCTAGACATTGTGAAGATGAGGTTAGAGATACACGTGTAGGAGAAGTCCTATATAGACAATGTGAAGATGAGGTTAGAGATACACGTGGTGGAGAAGTCCTATATAGACAATGTGAAGATGAGGTTAGAGATACACGTGGTGGAGAAGTCCTATATAGACAATGTGAAGATGAGGTTAGAGATACACGTGGTGGAGAAGTCCTATATAGACAATGTTCAGATGAGGTTAGAGATACACGTGGTGGAGAAGTCCTATATAGACAATGTGACGATGAGATTACAGATACACGTGGTGGAGAAGTCCTATATAGACAATGTGAAGATGCGGTTAGAGATACACGTGGTGGAGAAGCCCTAGCTAGACATTGTGAAGATGAGGTCAGAGATACACGTGTAGGAGAAGTCCTATATAGACAATGTGAAGATGAGGTTAGAGATACACGTGGTGGAGAAGTCCTATATAGACAATGTGAAGATGAGGTTAGAGATACACGTGGTGGAGAAGTCCTATATAGACAATGTGAAGATGAGGTTAGAGATACACGTGGTGGAGAAGTCCTATATAGACAATGTTCAGATGAGGTTAGAGATACACGTGGTGGAGAAGTCCTATATAGACAATGTGACGATGAGATTACAGATACACGTGGTGGAGAAGTCCTATATAGACAATGTGAAGATGCGGTTAGAGATACACGTGGTGGAGAAGCCCTATATAGACAATGTGAAGATGAGGTTACAGATACACGTGGTGGAGAAGTCCTATATAGACAATGTGAAGATGAGGTTAGAGATACACGTGGTGGAGAAGCCCTATATAGACAATGTGAAGATGAGGTTACAGATACACGTGGTGGAGAAGCCCCAGCTAGAAAATGTGAAGAAACGGTTACAGATACACGTGGTGTAGAAGCCCTATATAGACAATGTGAAGATGAGGTTAGAGATACACGTGGTGGAGAAGCCCTATATAGACAATGTGAAGGTGACGTTAGAGATACACGTGGTGGAGAAGCCCTATATAGACAATGTGAAGATGAGGTTACAGGTACACGTGGTGGAGAAGCCCAATATAGACAATGTGAAGATGAGGTTACAGATACACGTGGTGGAGAAGCCCCAGCTAGAAAATGTGAAGAAACGGTTACAGATACACGTGGTGGAGAAGTCCTAGCTAGACAATGTGAAGATGTGGTTAGAGATACACGTGGTGGAGAAGCCCTATATAGACAATGTGAAGATGAGGTTACAGATACACGTGGTGGAGAAGCCCTATATAGACAATGTGAAGATGAGGTTACAGATACACGTGGTGGAGAAGCCCTATATAGACAATGTGAAGATGAGGTTACAGATACACGTGGTGGAGAGGCCCTATGTAGACAATGTGAAGATGAGGTTACAGATACACGTCGTGGAGAAGTCCTATATAGACAATGTGAAGATGAGGTTAGAGATACACGTGGTGAAGAAGTCCTAGCTAGACAATGTGAAGATGAGGTTAGAGATACACGTGGTGGAGAAGCCCTATATAGACAATGTGAAGATGAGGTTAGAGATACACGTGGTGGAGAAGTCCTATATAGACAATGTGAAGATGAGGTTAGAGATACACGTGGTGGTGAAGTCCTCTATAGACAATGTGAAGATGAGGTTACAGATACACGTGGTGGAGAAGCCCTAGCTAGACAATGTGAAGATGAGGTTAGAGATACACGTGGTGGAGAAGCCCTATATAGACAATGTGAAGATGAGGTTACAGATACACGTGGTGGAGAAGCCCTAGCTAGACAATGTGAAAATGAGGTTACAGATACACGTGGTGGAGAAGTCCTATATAGACAATGTGAAGATGTGGTTAGAGATACACATGGTGGAGAAGTCCTATATAGACAATGTGAAGATGAGGTTACAAATACACGTGGTGGAGAAGCCCTATATAGACAATGTGAAGATGAGGTTACAGATACACGTGGTGGAGAAGCCCTAGCTAGACAATGTGAAGATGAGGTTAGAGATACACGTGGTGGAGAAGTCCTAGCTAGATAATGTGAAGATGAGGTTAGAGATACACGTGGTGGAGAAGACCTAGCTAGACAATGTGAAGATGAGGTTACAGATACACGTGGTGAAGAAGTCCTAGCTAGACAATGTGAAGATGAGGTTAGAGATACACGTGGTGGAGAAGCCCTATATAGACAATGTGAAGAAGAGGATAGAGATACACGTGGTGGAGAAGTCCTAGCTAGACAATTTGAAGATGAGGTTACAGATACACGTGGTGGAGAAGTCCTAGCTAGACAATGTGAAGATGAGGTTAGAGATACACGTGGTGGAGAAGTCCTAGCTAGAGAATGTGAAGATGAGGTTACAGATACACGTGGTGGAGAAGCCCCAGCTAGGAAATGTGAAGATGAGGTTACAGATACGCGTGGTGTAGAAGCCCTAGCTAGACAATGTGAAGATGAGGTTACAGATACACGTGGTGGAGAAGCCCTAGCTAGACAATGTGAAGATGAGGTTACAGATACACGTGGTGGAGAAGTCCTATATAGACAATGTGAAGATGAGGTTAAAAGATACACGTGGTGGAGAAGCCCTAGCTAGACAATGTGAAGATGAGGTTAGAGATACACGTGGTGGAGAAGCCCTATATAGACAATGTGAAGATGAGGTTAGAGATACACGTGGTGGAGAAGCCCTAGCTAGACATTGTGAAGATGAGGTTAGAGATACACGTGTAGGAGAAGTCCTATATAGACAATGTGAAGATGAGGTTAGAGATACACGTGGTGGAGAAGTCCTATATAGACAATGTGAAGATGAGGTTAGAGATACACGTGGTGGAGAAGTCCTATATAGACAATGTGAAGATGAGGTTAGAGATACACGTGGTGGAGAAGTCCTATATAGACAATGTTCAGATGAGGTTAGAGATACACGTGGTGGAGAAGTCCTATATAGACAATGTGACGATGAGATTACAGATACACGTGGTGGAGAAGTCCTATATAGACAATGTGAAGATGCGGTTAGAGATACACGTGGTGGAGAAGCCCTAGCTAGACATTGTGAAGATGAGGTCAGAGATACACGTGTAGGAGAAGTCCTATATAGACAATGTGAAGATGAGGTTAGAGATACACGTGGTGGAGAAGTCCTATATAGACAATGTGAAGATGAGGTTAGAGATACACGTGGTGGAGAAGTCCTATATAGACAATGTGAAGATGAGGTTAGAGATACACGTGGTGGAGAAGTCCTATATAGACAATGTTCAGATGAGGTTAGAGATACACGTGGTGGAGAAGTCCTATATAGACAATGTGACGATGAGATTACAGATACACGTGGTGGAGAAGTCCTATATAGACAATGTGAAGATGCGGTTAGAGATACACGTGGTGGAGAAGCCCTATATAGACAATGTGAAGATGAGGTTACAGATACACGTGGTGGAGAAGTCCCATATAGACAATGTGAAGATGAGGTTAGAGATACACGTGGTGGAGAAGCCCTATATAGACAATGTGAAGATGAGGTTACAGATACACGTGGTGGAGAAGCCCCAGCTAGAAAATGTGAAGAAACGGTTACAGATACACGTGGTGTAGAAGCCCTATATAGACAATGTGAAGATGAGGTTAGAGATACACGTGGTGGAGAAGCCCTATATAGACAATGTGAAGGTGACGTTAGAGATACACGTGGTGGAGAAGCCCTATATAGACAATGTGAAGATGAGGTTAGAGATACACGTGGTGGAGAAGCCCTATATAGACAATGTGAAGATGAGGTTACAGGTACACGTGGTGGAGAAGCCCAATATAGACAATGTGAAGATGAGGTTACAGATACACGTGGTGGAGAAGCCCCAGCTAGAAAATGTGAAGAAACGGTTACAGATACACGTGGTGGAGAAGTCCTAGCTGGACAATGTGAAGATGTGGTTAGAGATACACGTGGTGGAGAAGCCCTATATAGACAATGTGAAGATGAGGTTACAGATACACGTGGTGGAGAAGCCCTATATAGACAATGTGAAGATGAGGTTACAGATACACGTGGTGGAGAAGCCCTATATAGACAATGTGAAGATGAGGTTACAGATACACGTGGTGGAGAAGCCCTATATAGACAATGTGAAGATGAGGTTACAGATACACGTCGTGGAGAAGTCCTATATAGACAATGTGAAGATGAGGTTAGAGATACACGTGGTGAAGAAGTCCTAGCTAGACAATGTGAAGATGAGGTTAGAGATACACGTGGTGGAGAAGCCCTATATAGACAATGTGAAGATGAGGTTAGAGATACACGTGGTGGAGAAGTCCTATATAGACAATGTGAAGATGAGGTTAGAGATACACGTGGTGGTGAAGTCCTCTATAGACAATGTGAAGATGAGGTTACAGATACACGTGGTGGAGAAGCCCTAGCTAGACAATGTGAAGATGAGGTTAGAGATACACGTGGTGGAGAAGCCCTATATAGACAATGTGAAGATGAGGTTACAGATACACGTGGTGGAGAAGCCCTAGCTAGACAATGTGAAAATGAGGTTACAGATACACGTGGTGGAGAAGTCCTATATAGACAATGTGAAGATGTGGTTAGAGATACACATGGTGGAGAAGTCCTATATAGACAATGTGAAGATGAGGTTACAAATACACGTGGTGGAGAAGCCCTATATAGACAATGTGAAGATGAGGTTACAGATACACGTGGTGGAGAAGCCCTAGCTAGACAATGTGAAGATGAGGTTAGAGATACACGTGGTGGAGAAGTCCTAGCTAGATAATGTGAAGATGAGGTTAGAGATACACGTGGTGGAGAAGACCTAGCTAGACAATGTGAAGATGAGGTTACAGATACACGTGGTGAAGAAGTCCTAGCTAGACAATGTGAAGATGAGGTTAGAGATACACGTGGTGGAGAAGCCCTATATAGACAATGTGAAGAAGAGGATAGAGATACACGTGGTGGAGAAGTCCTAGCTAGACAATTTGAAGATGAGGTTACAGATACACGTGGTGGAGAAGTCCTAGCTAGACAATGTGAAGATGAGGTTAGAGATACACGTGGTGGAGAAGTCCTAGCTAGAGAATGTGAAGATGAGGTTAGAGATACACGTGGTGGAGAAGCCCTAGCTAGACAATGTGAAGATGAGGTTACAGATACACGTGGTGGAGAAGTCCTAGCTAGACAATGTGAAGATGAGGTTAGAGATACACGTGGTGGAGAAGTCCTAGCTAGAGAATGTGAAGATGAGGTTAGAGATACACGTGGTGGAGAAGTCCTATATAGACAATGTGAAGATGAGGTTACAGATACACGTGGTGGAGAAGACCTAGCTAGACACTGTGAAGATGAGGTTAGAGATACACGTGGTGGAGAAGTCCTAGCTACACAATGTGAAAATGAGGTTACAGATACACATGGTGGAGAAGTCCTAGCTAGACAATGTGAAGATGAGGTTAGAGATACACGTGGTGGAGAAGCCCTATATAGACAATGTGAAGATGAGGTTAGAGATACACGTGGTGGAGAAGCCCTAGCTAGACATTGTGAAGATGAGGTTAGAGATACACGTGTAGGAGAAGACCTATATAGACAATGTGAAGATGAGGTTAGAGATACACGTGGTGGAGAAGTCCTATATAGACAATGTGAAGATGAGGTTAGAGATACACGTGGTGGAGAAGTCCTATATAGACAATGTGAAGATGAGGTTAGAGATACACGTGGTGGAGAAGTCCTATATAGACAATGTGAAGATGAGGTTAGAGATACACGTGGTGGAGAAGTCCTATATAGACAATGTGACGATGAGATTACAGATACACGTGGTGGAGAAGTCCTATATAGACAATGTGAAGATGCGGTTAGAGATACACGTGGTGGAGAAGCCCTATATAGACAATGTGAAGATGAGGTTACAGATACACGTGGTGGAGAAGTCCTATATAGACAATGTGAAGATGAGGTTAGAGATACACGTGGTGGAGAAGCCCTATATAGACAATGTGAAGATGAGGTTAGAGATACACGTGGTGGGGAAGTCCTATATAGACAATGTGAAGATGACGTTAGAGATACACATGGTGGAGAAGCCCTATATAGACAATGTGAAGATGAGGTTAGAGATACACGTGGTGGAGAAGTCCTATATAGACAATGTGACGATGAGATTACAGATACAAGTGGTGGAGAAGTCCTATATAGACAATGTGAAGATGCGGTTAGAGATACACGTGGTGGGGAAGTCCTATATAGACAATGTGAAGATGACGTTAGAGATACACGTGGTGGAGAAGTCCTATATAGACAATGTGAAGATGAGGTTAGAGATACACGTGGTGGAGAAGTCCTATATAGACAATGTGACGATGAGATTACAGATACACGTGGTGGAGAAGTCCTATATAGACAATGTGAAGATGCGGTTAGAGATACACGTGGTGGAGAAGCCCTATATAGACAATGTGAAGATGAGGTTACAGATACACGTGGTGGAGAAGTCCTATATAGACAATGTGAAGATGAGGTTAGAGATACACGTGGTGGAGAAGCCCTATATAGACAATGTGAAGATGAGGTTAGAGATACACGTGGTGGAGAAGTCCTATATAGACAATGTGAAGATGACGTTAGAGATACACGTGGTGGAGAAGCCCTATATAGACAATGTGAAGATGAGGTTAGAGATACACGTGGTGGAGAAGCCCTATATAGACAATGTGAAGATGACGTTAGAGATACACGTGGTGGAGAAGCCCTATATAGACAATGTGAAGATGAGGTTAGAGATACACGTGGTGGAGAAGCCCTATATAGACAATGTGAAGATGAGGTTACAGGTACACGTGGTGGAGAAGCCCAATATAGACAATGTGAAGATGAGGTTACAGATACACGTGGTGGAGAAGCCCCAGCTAGAAAATGTGAAGAAACGGTTACAGATACACGTGGTGGAGAAGTCCTAGCTAGACAATGTGAAGATGTGGTTAGAGATACACGTGGTGGAGAAGCCCTATATAGACAATGTGAAGATGAGGTTAGAGATACACGTGGTGGTGAAGCCCTATATAGACAATGTGAAGATGAGGTTACAGATACACGTGGTGGAGAAGACCTATATAGACAATGTGAAGATGAGGTTACAGATACACGTGGTGGAGAAGCCCTATATAGACAATGTGAAGATGAGGTTACAGATACACGTCGTGGAGAAGTCCTATATAGACAATGTGAAGATGAGGTTAGAGATATACGTGGTGAAGAAGTCCTAGCTAGACAATGTGAAGATGAGGTTAGAGATACACGTGGTGGAGAAGCCCTATATAGCCAATGTGAAGATGAGGTTAGAGATACACGTGGTGGAGAAGTCCTATATAGACAATGTGAAGATGAGGTTAGAGATACACGTGGTGGTGAAGTCCTCTATAGACAATGTGAAGATGAGGTTACAGATACACGTGGTGGAGAAGCCCTAGCTAGACAATGTGAAGATGACGTTAGAGATACACGTGGTGGAGAAGCCCTATATAGACAATGTGAAGATGAGGTTACAGATACACGTGGTGGAGAAGCCCTAGCTAGACAATGTGAAAATGAGGTTACAGATACACGTGGTGGAGAAGTCCTATATAGACAATGTGAAGATGTGGTTAGAGATACACATGGTGGAGAAGTCCTATATAGACAATGTGAAGATGAGGTTACAGATACACGTGGTGGAGAAGCCCTATATAGACAATGTGAAGATGAGGTTACAGATACACGTGGTGGAGAAGCCCTAGCTAGACAATGTGAAGATGAGGTTAGAGATACACGTGGTGGAGAAGTCCTAGCTAGATAATGTGAAGATGAGGTTAGAGATACACGTGGTGGAGAAGACCTAGCTAGACAATGTGAAGATGAGGTTACAGATACACGTGGTGAAGAAGTCCTAGCTAGAAAATGTGAAGATGAGGTTAGAGATACACGTGGTGGAGAAGCCCTATATAGACAATGTGAAGAAGAGGATAGAGATACACGTGGTGGAGAAGTCCTAGCTAGACAATTTGAAGATGAGGTTACAGATACACGTGGTGGAGAAGTCCTAGCTAGACAATGTGAAGATGAGGTTAGAGATACACGTGGTGGAGAAGTCCTATATAGACAATGTGGAGATGAGGTTAGAGATACCCGTGGTGAAGAAGTCCTAGCTAGACAATGTGAAGATGAGGTTAGAGATACACGTGGTGGAGAAGCCCTATATAGACAATGTGAAGATGAGGTTAGAGATACACGTGGTGGAGAAGTCCTATATAGACAATGTGAAGATGAGGTTAGAGATACACGTGGTGGAGAAGTCCTATATAGACAATGTGAAGATGAGGTTAGAGATACACGTGGTGGAGAAGTCCTATATAGACAATGTGAAGATGACGTTAGAGATACACGTGGTGGAGAAGCCCTATATAGACAATGTGAAGATGAGGTTAGAGATACACGTGGTGGAGAAGCCCTATATAGACAATGTGAAGATGAGGTTACAGGTACACGTGGTGGAGAAACCCAATATAGACAATGTGAAGATGAAGTTACAGATACACGTGGTGGAGAAGCCCCAGCTAGAAAATGTGAAGAAACGGTTACAGATACACGTGGTGGAGAAGTCCTAGCTAGACAATGTGAAGATGTGGTTAGAGATACACGTGGTGGAGAAGCCCTATATAGACAATGTGAAGATGAGGTTAGAGATACACGTGGTGGAGAAGCCCTATATAGACAATGTGAAGATGAGGTTACAGATACACGTGGTGGAGAAGCCCTATATAGACAATGTGAAGATGAGGTTACAGATACACGTGGTGGAGAAGCCCTATATAGACAATGCGAAGATGAGGTTACAGATACACGTCGTGGAGAAGTCCTATATAGACAATGTGAAGATGAGGTTAGAGATACACGTGGTGAAGAAGTCCTAGCTAGACAATGTGAAGATGAGGTTAGAGATACACGTGGTGGAGAAGCCCTATATAGACAATGTGAAGATGAGGTTAGAGATACACGTGGTGGAGAAGTCCTATATTGACAATGTGAAGATGAGGTTAGAGATACACGTGGTGGAGAAGTCCTCTATAGACAATGTGAAGATGAGGTTACAGATACACGTGGTGGAGAAGTCCTGACTAGACAATGTGAAGATGAGGTTAGAGATACACGTGGTGGAGAAGCCCTATATAGACAATGTGAAGATGAGGTTACAGATACACGTGGTGGAGAAGCCCTAGCTAGATAATGTGAAAATGAGGTTACAGATACACGTGGTGGAGAAGTCCTATATAGACAATGTGAAGATGGGGTTACAGATACACGTGGTGGAGAAGTCCTATATAGACAATGTGAAGATGAGGTTACAGATACACGTGGTGGAGAAGCCCTATATAGACAATGTGAAGATGAGGTTACAGATACACGTGGTGGAGAAGCCCTAGCTAGGAAATGTGAAGATGAGGTTACAGATACACGTGGTGTAGAAGCCCTAGCTAGACAATGTGAAGATGAGGTTACAGATACACGTGGTGGAGAAGCCCTAGCTAGACAATGTGAAGATGAGGTTACAGATACACGTGGTGGAGAAGTCCTATATAGAGAATGTGAAGATGAGGTTAAAAGATACACGTGGTGGAGAAGCCCTCGCTAGACAATGTGAAGATGAGGTTAGAGATACACGTGGTGGAGAAGTCCTATATAGACAATGTGAAGATGAGGTTAGAGATACACGTGGTGGAGAAGCCCTAGCTAGACATTGTGAAGATGAGGTTAGAGATACACGTGTAGGAGAAGTCCTATATAGACAATGTGAAGATGAGGTTAGAGATACACGTGGTGGAGAAGTCCTATATAGACAATGTGAAGATGAGGTTAGAGATACACGTGGTGGAGAAGTCCTATATAGACAATGTGAAGATGAGGTTAGAGATACACGTGGTGGAGAAGTCCTATATAGACAATGTGAAGATGAGGTTACAGATACACGTGGTGGAGAAGCCCTAGCTAGACAATGTGAAGATGAGGTTAGAGATACACGTGGTGGAGAAGTCCTAGCTAGATAATGTGAAGATGAGGTTAGAGATACACGTGGTGGAGAAGACCTAGCTAGACAATGTGAAGATGAGGTTACAGATACACGTGGTGAAGAAGTCCTAGCTAGACAATGTGAAGATGAGGTTAGAGATACACGTGGTGGAGAAGCCCTATATAGACAATGTGAAGAAGAGGATAGAGATACACGTGGTGGAGAAGTCCTAGCTAGACAATTTGAAGATGAGGTTACAGATACACGTGGTGGAGAAGTCCTAGCTAGACAATGTGAAGATGAGGTTAGAGATACACGTGGTGGAGAAGTCCTATATAGACAATGTGAAGATGAGGTTAGAGATACCCGTGGTGAAGAAGTCCTAGCTAGACAATGTGAAGATGAGGTTAGAGATACACGTGGTGGAGAAGCCCTATATAGACAATGTGAAGATGAGGTTAGAGATACACGTGGTGGAGAAGTCCTATATAGACAATGTGAAGATGAGGTTAGAGATACACGTGGTGGAGAAGTCCTATATAGACAATGTGAAGATGAGGTTAGAGATACACGTGGTGGAGAAGTCCTATATAGACAATGTGAAGATGACGTTAGAGATACACGTGGTGGAGAAGCCCTATATAGACAATGTGAAGATGAGGTTAGAGATACACGTGGTGGAGAAGCCCTATATAGACAATGTGAAGATGAGGTTACAGGTACACGTGGTGGAGAAACCCAATATAGACAATGTGAAGATGAGGTTACAGATACACGTGGTGGAGAAGCCCCAGCTAGAAAATGTGAAGAAACGGTTACAGATACACGTGGTGGAGAAGTCCTAGCTAGACAATGTGAAGATGTGGTTAGAGATACACGTGGTGGAGAAGCCCTATATAGACAATGTGAAGATGAGGTTAGAGATACACGTGGTGGAGAAGCCCTATATAGACAATGTGAAGATGAGGTTACAGATACACGTGGTGGAGAAGCCCTATATAGACAATGTGAAGATGAGGTTACAGATACACGTGGTGGAGAAGCCCTATATAGACAATGCGAAGATGAGGTTACAGATACACGTCGTGGAGAAGTCCTATATAGACAATGTGAAGATGAGGTTAGAGATACACGTGGTGAAGAAGTCCTAGCTAGACAATGTGAAGATGAGGTTAGAGATACACGTGGTGGAGAAGCCCTATATAGACAATGTGAAGATGAGGTTAGAGATACACGTGGTGGAGAAGTCCTCTATAGACAATGTGAAGATGAAGTTACAGATACACGTGGTGGAGAAGCCCTAGCTACACAATGTGAAGATGAGGTTAGAGATACACGTGGTGGAGAAGCCCTATATAGACAATGTGAAGATGAGGTTACAGATACACGTGGTGGAGAAGCCCTAGCTAGACAATGTGAAAATGAGGTTACAGATACACGTGGTGGAGAAGTCCTATATAGACAATGTGAAGATGAGGTTACAGATACACGTGGTGGAGAAGTCCTATATAGACAATGTGAAGATGAGGTTACAGATACACGTGGTGGAGAAGCCCTATATAGACAATGTGAAGATGAGGTTACAGATACACGTGGTGGAGAAGCCCTAGCTAGGAAATGTGAAGATGAGGTTACAGATACACGTGGTGTAGAAGCCCTAGCTAGACAATGTGAAGATGAGGTTACAGATACACGTGGTGGAGAAGCCCTAGCTAGACAATGTGAAGATGAGGTTACAGATACACGTGGTGGAGAAGTCCTATATAGACAATGTGAAGATGAGGTTAAAAGATACACGTGGTGGAGAAGCCCTCGCTAGACAATGTGAAGATGAGGTTAGAGATACACGTGGTGGAGAAGTCCTATATAGACAATGTGAAGATGAGGTTAGAGATACACGTGGTGGAGAAGCCCTAGCTAGACATTGTGAAGATGAGGTTAGAGATACACGTGTAGGAGAAGTCCTATATAGACAATGTGAAGATGAGGTTAGAGATACACGTGGTGGAGAAGTCCTATATAGACAATGTGAAGATGAGGTTAGAGATACACGTGGTGGAGAAGTCCTATATAGACAATGTGAAGATGAGGTTAGAGATACACGTGGTGGAGAAGTCCTATATAGACAATGTGAAGATGAGGTTAGAGATACACGTGGTGGAGAAGTCCTATATAGGCAATGTGACGATGAGATTACAGATACACGTGGTGGAGAAGTCCTATATAGACAATGTGAAGATGCGGTTAGAGATACACGTGGTGGAGAAGCCCTATATAGACAATGTGAAGATGAGGTTACAGATACACGTGGTGGAGAAGTCCTATATAGACAATGTGAAGATGAGGTTAGAGATACCCGTGGTGGAGAAGCCCTATAGACAATGTGAAGATGAGGTTAGAGATACACGTGGTGGAGAAGTCCTATATAGACAATGTGAAGATGACGTTAGAGATACACGTGGTGGAGAAGCCCTATATAGACAATGTGAAGATGAGGTTAGAGATACACGTGGTGGAGAAGCCCTATATAGACAATGTGAAGATGACGTTAGAGATACACGTGGTGGAGAAGCCCTATATAGACAATGTGAAGATGAGGTTAGAGATACACGTGGTGGAGAAGCCCTATATAGACAATGTGAAGATGAGGTTACAGGTACACGTGGTGGAGAAGCCCAATATAGACAATGTGAAGATGAGGTTACAGATACACGTGGTGGAGAAGCCCCAGCTAGAAAATGTGCAGAAACGGTTACAGATGCACGTGGTGGAGAAGTCCTAGCTAGACAATGTGAAGATGTGGTTAGAGATACACGTGGTGGAGAAGCCCTATATAGACAATGTGAAGATGAGGTTAGAGCTACACGTGGTGGAGAAGCCCTATATAGACAATGTGAAGATGAGGTTACAGATACACGTGGTGGAGAAGCCCTATATAGACAATGTGAAGATGAGGTTACAGATACACGTGGTGGAGAAGCCCTATATAGACAATGTGAAGATGAGGTTACAGATACACGTCGTGGAGAAGTCCTATATAGACAATGTGAAGATGAGGTTAGAGATACACGTGGTGAAGAAGTCCTAGCTAGACAATGTGAAGATGAGGTTAGAGATACACGTGGTGGAGAAGCCCTATATAGACAATGTGAAGATGAGGTTAGAGATACACGTAGTGGAGAAGTCCTATATTCACAATGTGAAGATGAGGTTAGAGATACACGTGGTGGAGAAGTCCTCTATAGACAATGTGAAGATGAGGTTACAGATACACGTGGTGGAGAAGCCCTAGCTAGACAATGTGAAGATGAGGTTAGAGATACACGTGGTGGAGAAGCCCTATATAGACAATGTGAAGATGAGGTTACAGATACACGTGGTGGAGAAGCCCTAGCTAGACAATGTGAAAATGAGGTTACAGATACACGTGGTGGAGAAGTCCTATATAGACAAAGTGAAGATGTGGTTAGAGATACACATGTTGGAGAAGTCCTATATAGACAATGTGAAGATGAGGTTAGAGATACACGTGGTGGAGAAGTCCTATATAGACAATGTGAAGATGAGGTTAGAGATACACGTGGTGGAGAAGCCCTATATTGACAATGTGAAGATGACGTTAGAGATACACGTGGTGGAGAAGCCCTATATAGACAATGTGAAGATGAGGTTAGAGATACACGTGGTGGAGAAGCCCTATATAGACAATGTGAAGATGAGGTTACAGGTACACGTGGTGGAGAAGCCCAATATAGACAATGTGAAGATGAGGTTACAGATACACGTGGTGGAGAAGCCCCAGCTAGAAAATGTGAAGAAACGGTTAAAGATACACGTGGTGGAGAAGTCCTAGCTAGACAATGTGAAGATGTGGTTAGAGATACACGTGGTGGAGAAGCCCTATATAGACAATGTGAAGATGAGGTTAGAGATACACGTGGTGGAGAAGCCCTATATAGACAATGTGAAGATGAGGTTACAGATACACGTGGTGGAGAAGCCCTATATAGACAATGTGAAGATGAGGTTACAGATACACGTGGTGGAGAAGTCCTATATAGACAATGTGAAGATGAGGTTACAGATACACGTCGTGGAGAAGTCCTATATAGACCATGTGAAGATGAGGTTAGAGATACACGTGGTGAAGAAGTCCTAGCTAGACAATGTGAAGATGAGGTTAGAGATACACGTGGTGGAGAAGCCCTATATAGACAATGTGAAGATGAGGTTAGAGATACACGTGGTGGAGAAGTCCTATATTGACAATGTGAAGATGAGGTTAGAGATACACGTGGTGGAGAAGTCCTCTATAGACAATGTGAAGATGAGGTTACAGATACACGTGGTGGAGAAGCCCTAGCTAGACAATGTGAAGATGAGGTTAGAGATACACGTGGTGGAGAAGCCCTATATAGACAATGTGAAGATGAGGTTACAGATACACGTGGTGGAGAAGCCCTAGCTAGACAATGTGAAAATGAGGTTACAGATACACGTGGTGGAGAAGTCCTATATAGACAAAGTGAAGATGTGGTTAGAGATACACATGTTGGAGAAGTCCTATATAGACAATGTGAAGATGAGGTTACAGATACACGTGGTGGAGAATTCCTATATAGACAATGTGAAGATGAGGTTAGAGATACACGTGGTGGAGAAGTCCTATATAGACAATGTGAAGATGAGGTTACAGATACACGTGGTGGAGAAGCCCTATATAGACAATGTGAAGATGAGGTTACACATACACGTGGTGGAGAAGCCCTAGCTAGGAAATGTGAAGATGAGGTTACAGATACACGTGGTGTAGAAGCCCTAGCTACACAATGTGAAGATGAGGTTACAGATACACGTGGAGGAGAAGCCCTAGCTAGACAATGTGAAGATGAGGTTACAGATACACGTGGTGGAGAAGTCCTATATAGACAATGTGAAGGTGAGGTTAAAAGATACACGTGGTGGAGAAGCCCTCGCTAGACAATGTGAAGATGAGGTTAGAGATACACGTGGTGGAGAAGCCCTATATAGACAATGTGAAGATGAGGTTAGAGATACACGTGGTGGAGAAGCCCTAGCTAGACATTGTGAAGATGAGGTTAGAGATACACGTGTAGGAGAAGTCCTATATAGACAATGTGAAGATGAGGTTAGAGATACACGTGGTGGAGAAGACCTATATAGACAATGTGAAGATGAGGTTAGAGATACACGTGGTGGAGAAGTCCTATATAGACAATGTGAAGATGAGGTTAGAGATACACGTGGTGGAGAAGTCCTATATAGACAATGTGAAGATGAGGTTAGAGATACACGTGGTGGAGAAGTCCTATATAGACAATGTGACGATGAGATTACAGATACACGTGGTGGAGAAGTCCTATATAGAGAATGTGAAGATGCGGTTAGAGATACACGTGGTGGAGAAGCCCTATATAGACAATGTGAAGATGAGGTTACAGATACACGTTGTGGAGAAGTCCTATATAGACAATGTGAAGATGAGGTTAGAGATACACGTGGTGGAGAAGCCCTATATAGACAATGTGAAGATGAGGTTAGAGATACACGTGGTGGAGCAGTCCTATATAGACAATGTGAAGATGACGTTAGAGATACACGTGGTGGAGAAGCCCTATATAGACAATGTGAAGATGAGGTTAGAGATACACGTGGTGGAGAAGCCCTATATAGACAATGTGAAGATGACGTTAGAGATACACGTGGTGGAGAAGCCCTATATAGACAATGTGAAGATGAGGTTAGAGATACACTGGTGGAGAAGCCCTATATAGACAATGTGAAGATGAGGTTACAGGTACACGTGGTGGAGAAGCCCAATATAGACAATGTGAAGATGAGGTTACAGATACACGTGGAGGAGAAGCCCCAGCTAGAAAATGTGAAGAAACGGTTACAGATACACGTGGTGGAGAAGTCCTAGCTAGACAATGTGAAGATGTGGTTAGAGATACACGTGGTGGAGAAGCCCTATATAGACAATGTGAAGATGAGGTTAGAGATACACGTGGTGGAGAAGCCCTATATAGACAATGTGAAGATGAGGTTACAGATACACGTGGTGGAGAAGCCCTATATAGACAATGTGAAGATGAGGTTACAGATACACGTGGTGGAGAAGCCCTATATAGACAATGTGAAGATGAGGTTACAGATACACGTCGTGGAGAAGTCCTATATAGACAATGTGAAGATGAGGTTAGAGATACACGTGGTGAAGAAGTCCTAGCTAGACAATGTGAAGATGAGGTTAGAGATACACGTGGTGGAGAAGCCCTATATAGACAATGTGAAGATGAGGTTAGAGATACACGTGGTGGAGAAGTCCTATATTGACAATGTGAAGATGAGGTTAGAGATACACGTGATGGAGAAGTCCTCTGTAGACAATGTGAAGATGAGGTTACAGATACACGTGGTGGAGAAGCCCTAGCTAGACAATGTGAAGATGAGGTTAGAGATACACGTGGTGGAGAAGCCCTATATAGACAATGTGAAGATGAGGTTACAGATACACGTGGTGGAGAAGCCCTATATAGACAATGTGAAAATGAGGTTACAGATACACGTGGTGCAGAAGTCCTATATAGACAAAGTGAAGATGTGGTTAGAGATACACATGTTGGAGAAGTCCTATATAGACAATGTGAAGATGAGGTTACAGATACACGTGGTGGAGAATTCCTATATAGACAATGTGAAGATGAGGTTAGAAATACACGTGGTGGAGAAGTCCTATATAGACAATGTGAAGATGAGGTTACAGATACACGTGGTGGAGAAGTCCTATATAGACAATGTGAAGATGAGGTTACAGATACACGTTGTGGAGAAGCCCTATATAGACAATGTGAAGATGAGGTTACAGATACACGTTGTGGAGAAGCCCTAGCTAGGAAATGTGAAGATGAGGTTACAGATACACGTGGTGTAGAAGCCCTAGCTAGACAATGTGAAGATGAGGTAACAGATACACGTGGTGGAGAAGCCCTAGCTAGACAATGTGAAGATGAGGTTACAGATACACGTGGTGGAGAAGTCCTATATAGACAATGTGAAGATGAGGTTAAAAGATACACGTGGTGGAGAAGCCCTCGGTAGACAATGTGAAGATGAGGTTAGAGATACACGTGGTGGAGAAGCCCTATATAGACAATGTGAAGATGAGGTTAGAGATACACGTGGTGGAGAAGCCCTAGCTAGACATTGTGAAGATGAGGTTAGAGATACACGTGTAGGAGAAGTCCTATATAGACAATGTGAGGATGAGGTTAGAGATACACGTGGTGGAGAAGTCCTATATAGACAATGTGAAGATGAGGTTAGAGATACACGTGGTGGAGAAGTCCTATATAGACAATGTGAAGATGAGGTTAGAGATACACGTGGTGGAGAAGTCCTATATAGACAATGTGAAGATGACGTTAGAGATACACGTGGCGGAGAAGCCCTATATAGACAATGTGAAGATGAGGTTAGAGATACACGTGGTGGAGAAGCCCTATATAGACAATGTGAAGATGAGGTTACAGGTACACGTGGTGGAGAAGCCCAATATAGACAATGTGAAGATGAGGTTACAGATACACGTGGTGGAGAAGCCCCAGCTAGAAAATGTGAAGAAACGGTTACAGATACACGTGGTGGAGAAGTCCTAGCTAGACAATGTGAAGATGTGGTTAGAGATACACGTGGTGGAGAAGCCCTATATAGACAATGTGAAGATGAGGTTAGAGATACACGTGGTGGAGAAGCCCTATATAGACAATGTGAAGATGAGGTTACAGATACACGTGGTGGAGAAGCCCTATATAAACAATGTGAAGATGAGGTTACAGATACACGTGGTGGAGAAGCCCTATATAGACAATGTGAAGATGAGGTTACAGATACACGTCGTGGAGAAGTCCTATATAGACAATGTGAAGATGAGGTTAGAGATACACGTGGTGAAGAAGTCCTAGCTAGACAATGTGAAGATGAGGTTAGAGATACACGTGGTGGAGAAGCCCTATATAGACAATGTGAAGATGAGGTTAGAGATACACGTGGTGGAGAAGTCCTATATTGACAATGTGAAGATGAGGTTAGAGATACACGTGGTGGAGAAGTCCTCTATAGACAATGTGAAGATGAGGTTACAGATACACGTGGTGGAGAAGCCCTAGCTAGACAATGTGAAGATGAGGTTACAGATACACGTGGTGGAGAAGCCCTATATAGACAATGTGAAGATGAGGTTACAGATACACGTGGTGGAGAAGCCCTAGCTAGACAATGTGAAAATGAGGTTACAGATACACGTGGTGGAGAAGTCCTATATAGACAAAGTGAAGATGTGGTTAGAGATACACATGTTGGAGATGTCCTATATAGACAATGTGAAGATGAGGTTACAGATACACGTGGTGGAGAATTCCTATATAGACAATGTGAAGATGAGGTTAGAGATACACGTGGTGGAGAAGTCCTATATAGACAATGTGAAGATGAGGTTACAGATACACGTGGTGGAGAAGTCCTATATAGACAATGTGAAGATGAGGTTACAGATACACGTGGTGGAGAAGCCCTATATAGACAATGTGAAGATGAGGTTACAGATACACGTGGTGGAGAAGCCCTAGCTAGGAAATGTGAAGATGAGGTTACAGATACACGTGGTGTAGAAGCCCTAGCTAGACAATGTGAAGATGAGGTTACAGATACACGTGGTGGAGAAGCCCTAGCTAGACAATGTGAAGATGAGGTTACAGATACACGTGGTGGAGAAGTCCTATATAGACAATGTGAAGATGAGGTTAAAAGATACACGTGGTGGAGAAGCCTTCGCTAGACAATGTGAAGATGAGGTTAGAGATACACGTGGTGGAGAAGCCCTATATAGACAATGTGAAGATGAGGTTAGAGATACACGTGGTGGAGAAGCCCTAGCTAGACATTGTGAAGATGAGGTTAGAGATACACGTGAAGGAGAAGTCCTATATAGACAATGTGAAGGTGAGGTTAGAGATACACGTGGTGGAGAAGTCCTATATAGACAATGTGAAGATGAGGTTAGAGATACACGTGGTGGAGAAGTCCTATATAGACAATGTGAAGATGA
Organism: Tenodera sinensis; assembly: GCA_030765045.1. Taxonomy (NCBI): domain Eukaryota; kingdom Metazoa; phylum Arthropoda; class Insecta; order Mantodea; family Mantidae; genus Tenodera; species Tenodera sinensis. The sequence continues at coordinate 2,478,924 of CM060964.1, forward strand.
GGTTAGAGATACACGTGGTGGAGAAGTCCTATATAGACAATGTGACGATGAGATTACAGATACACGTGGTGGAGAAGTCCTATGTAGACAATGTGAAGATGCGGTTAGAGAAACACGTGGTGGAGAAGCCCTATATAGACAATGTGAAGATGAGGTTACAGATACACGTGGTGGAGAAGTCCTATGTAGACAATGTGAAGATGAGGTTAGAGATACACGTGGTGGAGAAGCCCTATATAGACAATGTGAAGATGAGGTTAGAGATACACGTGGTGGAGAAGTCCTATATAGACAATGTGAAGATGACGTTAGAGATACACGTGGTGGAGAAGCCCTATATAGACAATGTGAAGATGAGGTTAGAGATACACGTGGTGGAGAAGCCCTATATAGACAATGTGAAGATGACGTTAGAGATACACGTGGTGGAGAAGCCCTATATAGACAATGTGAAGATGAGGTTACAGATACACGTGGTGGAGAAGCCCTATATAGACAATGTGAAGATGAGGTTACAGGTACACGTGGTGGAGAAGCCCAATATAGACAATGTGAAGATGAGGTTACAGATACACGTGGTGGAGAAGCCCCAGCTAGAAAATGTGAAGAAACGGTTACAGATACACGTGGTGGAGAAGTCCTAGCTAGACAATGTGAAGATGTGGTTAGAGATACACGTGGTGGAGAAGCCCTATATAGACAATGTGAAGATGAGGTTAGAGATACACGTGGTGGAGAAGCCCTATATAGACAATGTGAAGATGAGGTTACAGATACACGTGGTGGAGAAGCCCTATATAGACAATGTGAAGATGAGGTTATAGATACACGTGGTGGAGAAGTCCTATATAGACAATGTGAAGATGAGGTTAGAGATACACGTGGTGGTGAAGTCCTCTATAGACAATGTGAAGATGAGGTTACAAGTACACGTGGTGGAGAAGCCCTAGCTAGACAATGTGAAGATGAGGTTAGAGATACACGTGGTGGAGAAGCCCTATATAGACAATGTGAAGATGAGGTTACAGATACACGTGGTGGAGAAGCCCTAGCTAGACAATGTGAAAATGAGGTTACAGATACACGTGGTGGAGAAGTCCTATATAGACAATGTGATGATGTGGTTAGAGATACACATGGTGGAGAAGTCCTATATAGACAATGTGAAGATGAGGTTACAGATACACGTGGTGGAGAAGCCCTATATAGACAATGTGAAGATGAGGTTACAGATACACGTGGTGGAGAAGTCCTAGCTAGACAATGTGAAGATGAGGTTAGAGATACACGTGGTGGAGAAGTCCTAGCTAGAGAATGTGAAGATGAGGTTAGAGATACACGTGGTGGAGAAGCCCTAGCTAGACAATGTGAAGATGAGGTTACAGATACACGTGGTGGAGAAGTCCTAGCTAGACAATGTGAAGATGAGGTTAGAGATACACGTGGTGGAGAAGTCCTAGCTAGAGAATGTGGAGATGAGGTTAGAGATACACGTGGTGGAGAAGTCCTATATAGACAATGTGAAGATGAGGTTACAGATACACGTGGTGGAGAAGACCTAGCTAGACAATGTGAAGATGAGGTTAGAGATACACGTGGTGGAGAAGTCCTAGCTACACAATGTGAAAATGAGGTTACAGATACACATGGTGGAGAAGTCCTAGCTAGACAATGTGAAGATGAGGTTAGAGATACACGTGGTGGAGAAGTCCTAGCTAGACAATGTGAAGATGAGGTTAGAGATACACGTGGTGGAGAAGTCCTATATAGACAATGTGAAGATGAGGTTACAGATACACGTGGTGGAGAAGTCCTAGCTAGACAATGTGAAGATGAGGTTACAGATACACGTGTTGAAGAAGTTCCTAGCTAGACAATGTGAAGATGAGGTTACAGATACACGTGGTGGAGAAGTCCTATATAGACAATGTGAAGATGAGGTTACAGATACACGTGGTGGAGAAGCCCTAGCGAGACAATGTGAAGATGAGGTTACAGATACACGTGGTGAAGAAGTCCTAGCTAGACAATGTGAAGATGAGGTTAGAGATCCTCGTGATGGAGAAGTCCTAGCTAGACAATGTGAAGATGAGGTTACAGATACACGTGGTGGAGAAGTCCTAGCTAGACAATGTGAAGATGAGGTTACAGATACACGTGGTGAAGAAGCCCTAGCTAGACAATGTGAAGATGAGGTTACAGATACACCTGGTGAATAAGTCCTAGCTAGACAATGTGAAGATGAGGTTAGAGATACACGTGGTGGAGAAGTCCTAGCTAGACAATGTGAAGATGAGGTTACAGATACCCGTGGTGGAGAAGCCCTAGCTAGACAATGTGAAGATGAGGTTAGAGATACACGTGGTGGAGAAGTCCTAGCTAGACAATGTGAAGATGAGGTTACAGATACACGTGGTGGAGAAGCCCTAGCTAGACAATGTGAAGATGAGGTTAGAGATACACGTGGTAGAGAAGTCTTATATAGACAATGTGAAGATGAGGTTAGAGATACACGTGGTGGAGAAGACCTATATAGACAATGTGAAGATGAGGTTAGAGATACACGTGGTGAAGAAGCCCTAGCTAGACAATGTGAAGATGAGGTTAGAGATACACTTGGTGAAGAAGCCCTAGCTAGACAATGTGAAGATGTGGTTAGAGATACACGTGGTGGAGAAGACCTATATAGACAATGTGAAGATGTGGTTAGAGATACACGTGGTGGAGAAGCCCTATATAGACAATGTGAAGATGAGGTTAGAGATACACGTGGTGGAGAAGCCCTATATAGACAATGTGAAGATGAGGTTACAGATACACGTGGTGGAGAAGACCTATATAAACAATGTGAAGATGAGGTTAGAGATACACGTGGTGGAGAAGCCCTATATAGACAATGTGAAGATGAGGTTAGAGATACACGTGGTGGAGAAGTCCTAGCTAGACAATGTGAAGATGAGGTTAGAGATACACGTGGTGGAGAAGTCCTAGCTAGACAATGTGACGATGAGGTTACAGATACACGTGGTGGAGAAGACCTAGCTAGACAATGTGAAGATGAGGTTACAGATACACGTGGTGGAGAAGTCCTAGCTAGACAATGTGAAGATGAGGTTACAGATACACGTGGTGGAGAAGTCCTAGCTAGACAATGTGAAGATGAGGTTACAGATACACGTGGTGGAGAAGTCCTAGCTAGACAATGTGAAGATGAGGTTAGAGATACACGTGGTGGAGAAGACCTAGCTAGACAATGTGAAGATGAGGTTACAGATACACGTGGTGGAGAAGCCCTAGCTAGACAATGTGAAGATGAGGTTACAGATACACGTGGTGGAGAAGCCCTAGCTAGACTATGTGAAGATGAGGTTAGAGATACACGTGGTGAAGAAGTCCTAGCTAGACAATTTGACGATGAGGTTACAGATACACGTGGTGGAGAAGCCCTAGCTAGACAATGTGAAGGTGAGGTTACAGATACACGTGGTGGAGAAGTCCTAGCTAGACAATGTGAAGATGAGGTTAGAGATACACGTGGTGGAGAAGCCCTACCTAGACAATGTGAAGATGAGGTTACAGATACACGTGGTGGAGAAGCCCTATATAGACAATGTGAAAATGAGGTTACAGATACACGTGGTGGAGAAGCCCTAGCTAGACAATGTGAAGATGAGGTTAGTGATACACGTTGTGGAGAAGCCCTATATAGACAATGTGAAGACGAGGTTAGAGAGACACGTGGTGGAGAAGTCCTATATAGACAATGTGAAGATGAGGTTACAGATACACGTGGTGGAGAAGACCTATATAGACAATGTGAAGATGAGGTTAGAGATACACGTGGTGGAAATGTCCTATATAGACAATGTGAAGATGAGGTTAGAGATACACGTGGTGGAGAAGTCCTATATAGACAATGTGAAGATGAGGTTAGAGATACACGTGGTGGAGAAGTCCTATATAGACAATGTGAAGATGAGGTTACAGATACACGTGGTGGAGAAGCCCTATATAGACAATGTGAAGATGAGGTTAGAGATACACGTGGTGGAGAAGCCCTAGCTAGACAATGTGAAGATGAGGTTGCAGATACACGTGGTGGAGAAGGCCTATATAGACAATGTGAAAATGAGGTTACAGATACACGTGGTGGAGAAGCCCTAGCTAGACAATGTGAAGACGAGGTTACAGATACACGTGGTGGAGAAGCCCTAGCTAGACAATGTGAAGATGAGGTTACAGATACACGTGGTGGAGAAGTCCTATATAGACAATGTGAAGATGAGGTTAGAGATACACGGGTGGAGAAGCCCTATATAGACAATGTGAAGATGAGGTTACAGATACACGTGGTGGAGAAGCCCTAGCTAGACAATGTGAAGATGAGGTTAGAGATACACGTGGTGGAGAAGCCCTATATAGACAATGTGAAGATGAGGTTACAGATACACGTGGTGAAGATGCCCTAGCTAGACAATGTGAAGATGAGGTTAGAGATACACGTGGTGGAGAAGCCCTAGCTAGACAATGTGAAGATGGGGTTAGAGATACACGTGGTGAAGAAGCCCTATATAGACAATGTGAAGATGAGGTTACAGATACACGTGGTGGAGAAGGCCTAGCTAGACAATGTGAAGATGAGGTTAGAGATACACGGGGTGGAGAAGCCCTAGCTAGACAATGTGAAGATGAGGTTACAGATACACGTGGTGGAGAAGCCCTAGCTAGAAAATGTGAAGATGAGTTTAGAGATACACGTGGTGGAGAAGCCCTAGGTAGACAATGTGAAGATGAGGTTAGAGATACACGTGGTGGAGAAGTCCTAGCTAGACAATGTGAAAATGAGGTTAGAGATACACGTGGTGGAGAAGCCCTAGCTAGACAATGTGAAGATGAGGTTACAGATACACGTGGTGGAGAAGCCCTAGCTAGACAATGTGAAGATGAGGTTAGAGATACACGTGGTGGAGAAGCCCTAGCTAGACAATGTGAAGATGAGGTTAGAGATGCACGTGGTGAAGAAGCCCTATATAGACAATGTGAAGATGAGGTTACAGATACACGTGGTGGAGAAGTCCTATATAGACAATGTGAAGATGAGGTTACAGATGCACGTGGTGAAGAAGCCCTATATAGACAATGTGAAGATGAGGTTACAGATGCACGTGGTGAAGAAGCCCTATTTAGACAATGTGAAGATGAGGTTAGAGATACACGTGGTGGAGAAGCCCTATATAGACAATGTGAAGACGAGGTTAGAGATACACGTGGTGGAGAAGTCCTATATAGACAATGTGAAGATGAGGTTACAGATACACGTGGTGAAGAAGCCCTATATAGACAATGTGAAGATGAGGTTACAGATGCACGTGGTGAAGAAGCCCTATATAGACAATGTGAAGATGAGGTTAGAGATACACGTGGTGGAGAAGCCCTATATAGACAATGTGAAGATGAGGTTACAGATACACGTGGTGGAGAAGACCTATATAGACAATGTGAAGATGAGGTTAGAGATACACGTGGTGGAGAAGTCCTAGCTAGACAATGTGAAGATGAGGTTAGAGATACACGTGGTGGAGAAGACCTATATAGACAATGTGAAGATGAGGTTAGAGATACAAGTGGTGGAGAAGCCCTATATAGACAATGTGAAGATGAGGTTAGAGATACACGTGGTGGAGAAGCCCTATATAGACAATGTGAAGATGAGGTTAGAGATACACGTGGTGGAGAAGTCCTAGCTAGACAATGTGAAGATGAGGTTAGAGATACACGTGGTGGAGAAGTCCTATATAGACAATGTGAAGATAAGGTTAGAAATACACCTGGTGGAGAAGTCCTATATAGACAATGTGAAGATGAGGTTAGAGATACACGTGGTGGAGAAGTCCTATATAGACAATGTGAAGATGAGGTTACAGATACACGTGGTGGAGAAGACCTATATAGACAATGTGAAGATGAGGTTCCAGATACACGTGGTGAAGAAGTCCTATATAGACAATGTGAAGATGAGGTTAGAGATACACGTGGTGGAGAAGCCCTATATAGATAATGTGAAGATGAGGTTAGAGATACACGTGGTGGAGAAGCCCTAGCTAGACAATGTCAAGATGAGGTTAGAGATACACGTGGTGGAGAAGTCCTATATAGACAATGTGAAGATGAGGTTAGAGATACACGTGGTGGAGAAGTCCTAGCTAGACAATGTGAAGATGAGGTTAGAGATACACGTGGTGGAGAAGTCCTATATAGACAATGTGAAGAAGAGGTTACAGATACACGTGGTGGAGAAGCCCTATATAGACAATGTGAAGATGAGGTTACAGATACACGTGGTGGAGAAGTCCTATATAGACAATGTGAAGATGAGGTTAGAGATACACGTGGTGGAGAAGCCCTATATAGACAATGTGAAGATGAGGTTAGAGATACACGTGGTGGAGAAGACCTATATAGACAATGTGAAGATGAGGTTAGAGATACACGTGGTGGAGAAGCCCTAGCTAGACAATGTGAAGATGAGGTTACAGATACACGTGGTGAAGTAGACCTATATAGAAATTGTAAAGATGAGGTTACAGATACACGTGGTGGAGAAGTCCTATATAGACAATGTGAAGATGAGGTTAGAGATACAGGTGGTGGAGAAGACCTATATAGACAATGTGAAGATGAGGTTAGAGATACACGTGGTGGAGAAGACCTATATAGACAATGTGAAGATGAGGTTAGAGATACACGTGGTGGAGAAGACCTAGCTAGACAATGTGAAGATGAGGTTACAGATACACGTGGTGGAGAAGCCCTATATTGACAATGTGAAGATGAGGTTAGAGATACACGTGGTGGAGAAGCCCTAGCTAGACAATGTGAAGATGAGGTTACAGATACACGTGGTGGAGAAGCCCTAGCTAGACAATGTGAAGATGAGGTTAGAGATACACGTGGTGGAGAAGCCCTAGCTAGACAATGTGAAGATGAGGTTAGAGATGCACGTGGTGGAGAAGCCCTAGCTAGAAAATGTGAAGATGAGGTTACAGATACACGTGGTGGAGAAGCCCTAGCTAGACAATGTGAAGATGAGGTTACAGATGCACGTGGTGAAGAAGCCCTATATAGACAATGTGAAGATGAGGTTACAGATACACGTGGTGGAGAAGCCCTAGCTAGACTATGTGAAGATGAGGTTAGAGATACACGTGGTGAAGAAGTCCTAGCTAGACAATTTGAAGATGAGGTTACAGATACACGTGGTGGAGAAGCCCTAGCTAGACAATGTGAAGGTGAGGTTACAGATACACGTGGTGGAGAAGTCCTAGCTAGACAATGTGAAGATGAGGTTAGAGATACACGTGGTGGAGAAGTCCTACCTAGACAATGTGAAGATGAGGTTACAGATACACGTGGTGGAGAAGCCCTATATAGACAATGTGAAAATGAGGTTACAGATACACGTGGTGGAGAAGCCCTAGCTAGACAATGTGAAGATGAGGTTAGTGATACACGTTGTGGAGAAGCCCTATATAGACAATGTGCAGACGAGGTTAGAGATACACGTGGTGGAGAAGTCCTATATAGACAATGTGAAGATGAGGCTACAGATACACGTGGTGGAGAAGGCCTAGCTAGACAATGTGAAGATGAGGTTAGAGATACACGTGGTGGAGAAGCCCTAGCTAGACAATGTGAAGATGAGGTTACAGATACACGTGGTGGAGAAGCCCTAGCTAGAAAATGTGAAGATGAGTTTAGAGATACACGTGGTGGAGAAGCCCTAGGTAGACAATGTGAAGATGAGGTTAGAGATACACGTGGTGGAGAAGTCCTAGCTAGACAATGTGAAAATGAGGTTAGAGATACACGTGGTGGAGAAGCCCTAGCTAGACAATGTGAAGATGAGGTTACAGATACACGTGGTGGAGAAGCCCTAGCTAGACAATGTGAAGATGAGGTTAGAGATACACGTGGTGGAGAAGCCCTAGCTAGACAATGTGAAGATGAGGTTAGAGATACACGTGGTGGAGAAGCCCTAGCTAGACAATGTGAAGATGAGGTTAGAGATACACGTGGTGGAGAAGCCCTAGCTAGACAATGTGAAGATGAGGTTAGAGATACACGTGGTGAAGAAGCCCTAGCTAGACAATGTGAAGATGAGGTTAGAGATACAAATGGTGGAGAAGACCTATATAGACAATGTGAAGATAAGGTTAGAGATACACGTGGTGGAGAAGCCCTAGCTAGACAATGTGAAGATGAGGTTACAGATACACGTGGTGGAGAAGACCTATATAGACAATGTGAAGATGAGGTTAGAGATACACGTGGTGAAGAAGCCCTATATAGACAATGTGAAGATGAGGTTACAGATACACGTGGTGGAGAAGTCCTAGCTAGACAATGTGAAGATGAGGTTAGAGATACACGTGGTGGAGAAGTCCTAGCTAGACAATGTGAAGATGAGGTTACAGATACACGTGGTGGAGAAGCCCTATATAGACAATGTGAAGATGAGGTTAGAGATACACGTGGTGGAGAAGTCCTATATAGACAATGTGAAGATGAGGTTACAGATACACGTGGTGGAGAAGTCCTATATAGCAATGTGAAGATGAGGTTAGACATACACGTGGTGGAGAAGTCCTATATAGACAATGTGAAGATGAGGTTACAGATACACGTGGTGGAGAAGCCCTATATAGACAATGTGAAGATGACGTTACAGATACACGTGGTGAAGTAGACCTATATAGACAATGTGAAGATGAGGTTACAGATACACGTGGTGGAGAAGCCCTACCTAGACAATGTGAAGATGAGGTTACGGATACACGTGGTGGAGAAGCCCTAGCTAGACAATGTGAAGATGAGGTTAGAGATACACGTGGTGAAGAAGTCCTAGCTAGACAATGTGAAGATGAGGTTACAGATACACGTGGTGGAGAAGCCCTAGCTAGACAATGTGAAGGTGAGGTTACAGATACACGTGGTGGAGAAGTCCTAGCTAGACAATGTGAAGATGAGGTTAGAGATACACGTGGTGGAGAAGTCCTACCTAGACAATGTGAAGATGAGGTTACAGATACACGTGGTGGTGAAGCCCTATATAGACAATGTGAAGATGAGGTTACAGATACACGTGGTGGAGAAGCCCTAGCTAGACAATGTGAAGATGAGGTTAGAGATACACGTGGTGGAGAAGCCCTATATAGACAATGTGAAGATGAGGTTACAGATACACGTGGTGGAGAAGCCCCAGCTAGACAATGTGAAGATGAGGTTAGAGATACACGTGGTGAAGAAGGCCTAGCTAGACAATGTGAAGATGAGGTTACAGATACACGTGGTGGAGAAGCCCTAGCTAGACAATGTGAAGATGAGGTTAGAGATACACGTGGTGGAGAAGACCTAGCTGGACAATGTGAAGATGAGGTTACAGATACACGTGGTGGAGAAGCCCTAGCTAGACAATGTGAAGATGAGGTTAGAGATACACGTGGTGGAGAAGCCCTATATAGACAATGTGAAGATGAGGTTAGAGATACACGTGGTGGAGAAGCCCTAGCTGGACACTGTGAAGATGAGGTTAGAGATACACGTGGTGAAGAAGCCCTAGCTAGACAATGTGAAGATAAGGTTAGAGATACACGTGGTGGAGAAGTCCTAACTAGACAATGTGAAGATGAGGTTACAGATACACGTGGTGAAGTCCTAGCTAGACAATGTGAAGATGAGGTTAGAGATACACGTGGTGAAGAAGCCCTAGCTAGACAATGTGAAGATGAGGTTACAGATACACGTGGTGGAGAAGCCCTAGCTGGACAATGTGAAGATGAGTTTAGAGATACACGTGGTGGAGAAGCCCTATATAGACAATGTGAAGATGAGGTTACAGATACACGTGGTGGAGAAGCCCTAGCTAGACAATGTGAAGATGAGGTTAGAGATACACGTGGTGGAGAAGTCCTATATAGACAATGTGAAGATGAGGTTAGAGATACACGTGGTGAAGAAGTCCTAGCTAGACAATGTGAAGATGAGGTTACAGATACACGTGGTGGAGAAGTCCTATATAGACAATGTGAAGATGAGGTTACAGATACACGTGGTGGAGAAGTCCTAGATAGACAATGTGAAGATGAGGTTACAGATACACGTGGTGGAGAAGTCCTATATAGACAATGTGAAGATGAGGTTACAGATACACGTGGTGGAGAAGCCCTATATAGACAATGTGAAGATGAGGTTAGAGATACACGTGGTGGAGAAGCCCTATATAGACAATGTGAAGATGAGGTTAGAGATACACGTGATGGAGAAGACCTATATAGACAATGTGAAGATGAGGTTAGAGATACACGTGGTGGAGAAGCCCTAGCTAGACAATGTGAAGATGAGGTTACAGATACACGTGGTGAAGTAGACCTATATAGACAATGTAAAGATGAGGTTACAGATACACGTGGTGGAGAAGTCCTATATAGACAATGTGAAGATGAGGTTAGAGATACAGGTGGTGGAGAAGACCTATATAGACAATGTGAAGATGAGGTTACAGATACACGTGGTGGAGAAGACCTATATAGACAATGTGAAGATGAGGTTAGAGATACACGTGGTGGAGAAGCCCTAGCTAGACAATGTGAAGATGAGGTTACAGATACACGTGGTGGAGTAGACCTATATAGACAATGTGAAAATGAGGTTACAGATACACGTGGTGGAGAAGCTCTAGCTAGACAATGTGAAGATGAGGTTAGAGATACACGTGGTGGAGAAGTCCTAGCTAGACAATGTGAAGATGAGGTTAGAGATACACGTGGTGGAGAAGTCCTATATAGACAATGTGAAGATGAGGTTACAGATACACGTGGTGGAGAAGTCCTATATAGACAATGTGAAGATGATGTTACAGATACACGTGGTGGAGAAGTCCTAGCTAGACAATGTGAAGATGAGGTTACAGATACACGTGGTGGAGAAGCCCTATATAGACAATGTGAAGATGAGGTTACAGATACACGTGGTGGAGAAGTCCTAGCTAGACAATGTGAAGATGAGGTTACAGATACACGTGGTGGAGAAGACCTATATAGACAATGTGAAGATGAGGTTACAGATACACGTGATGGAGAAGCCCTATATAGACAATGTGAAGATGAGGTTACAGATACACGTGGTGGAGAAGCCCTAGCTAGACAATGTGAAGATGAGGTTACAGATACACGTGGTGGAGAAGTCCTAGCTAGACAATGTGAAGATCAGGTTACAGATACACGTGGTGAAGAAGCCCTAGCTAGATGATGTGAAGATGAGGTTACAGATACACGTGGTGGAGAAGTCCTAGCTAGACAATGTGGAGATGAGGTTAGAGATACACGTGGTGGAGAAGCCCTATATAGACAATGTGAAGATGAGGTTAGAGATACACGTGGTGGAGAAACCCTAGCTGGACAATGTGAAGATGAGGTTAGAGATACACTTGGTGAAGAAGCCCTAGCTAGACAATTTGAAGATGAGGTTAGAGATACACGTGGTGGAGAAGTCCTAACTAGACAATGTGAAGATGAGGTTACAGATACACGTGGTGAAGTCCTAGATAGACAATGTGAAGATGAGGTTAGAGATACACGTGGTGAAGAAGCCCTAGCTAGACAATGTGAGGATGAGGTTACAGATACACGTGGTGGAGAAGCCCTAGCTGGACAATGTGAAGATGAGGTTAGAGATACACGTGGTGGAGAAGCCCTATATAGACAATGTGAAGATCAGGTTACAGATACACGTGGTGGAGAAGCCCTAGCTAGACAATGTGAAGATGAGGTTAGAGATACACGTGGTGGAGAAGTCCTATGTAGACAATGTGAAAATGAGGTTAGAGATACACGTGGTGGAGAAGTCCTATATAGAAAATGTGAAGATGAGGGTACAGATACACGTGGTGAAGAAGTCCTAGCTAGACAATGTGAAGATGAGGTTACAGATACACGTGGTGGAGAAGTCCTATATAGACAATGTGAAGATGAGGTTACAGATACACGTCGTGGAGAAGTCCTATATAGACAATGTGAAGATGAGGTTAGAGATACACGTGGTGGAGAAGTCCTATATAGACAATGTGAAGATGAGGTTAGAGATACACGTGGTGGAGAAGTCTTATATAGACAATGTGAAGATGAGGTTAGAGATACACGTGGTGGAGAAGTCCTATATAGACAATGTGAAGATTAGGTTACAGATACACGTGGTGGAGAAGACCTATATAGACAATGTGAAGATGAGGTTACAGATACACGTGGTGGAGAAGCCCTATATAGACAATGTGAAGATGAGGTTAGAGATACACGTGGTGGAGAAGCCCTATATAGACAATGTGAAGATGAGGTTAGAGATACACGTGGTGGAGAAGACCTATATAGACAATGTGAAGATGAGGTTAGAGATACACGTGGTGGAGAAGTCCTATATAGACAATGTGAAGATGAGGTTAGAGATACACGTGGTGGAGAAGTCCTAGCTAGACAATGTGAAGATGAGGTTAGAGATACACGTGGTGGAGAAGTCCTATATAGACAATGTGAAGATGAGGTTAGAAATACACGTGGTGGAGAAGTCCTATATAGACAATGTGAAGATGAGGTTAGAGATACACGTGGTGGAGAAGTCCTATATAGACAATGTGAAGATGAGGTTACAGATACACGTGGTGGAGAAGACCTATATAGACAATGTGAAGATGAGGTTCCAGATACACGTGGTGAAGAAGTCCTATATAGACAATGTGAAGATGAGGTTAGAGATACACGTGGTGGAGAAGCCCTATATAGATAATGTGAAGATGAGGTTAGAGATACACGTGGTGGAGAAGCCCTAGCTAGACAATGTGAAGATGAGGTTAGAGATACACGTGGTGGAGAAGTCCTATATAGACAATGTGAAGATGAGGTTAGAGATACACGTGGTGGAGAAGTCCTAGCTAGACAATGTGAAGATCAGGTTACAGATACACGTGGTGGAGAAGCCCTATATAGACAATGTGAAGATGAGGTTACAGATACACGTGGTGGAGAAGTCCTATATAGACAATGTGAAGATGAGGTTAGAGATACACGTGGTGGAGAAGCCCTATATAGACAATGTGAAGATGAGGTTAGAGATACACGTGGTGGAGAAGACCTATATAGACAATGTGAAGATGAGGTTAGAGATACACGTGGTGGAGAAGCCCTAGCTAGACAATGTGAAGATGAGGTTACAGATACACGTGGTGAAGTAGACCTATATAGACAATGTAAAGATGAGGTTACAGATACACGTGGTGGAGAAGTCCTATATAGACAATGAGAAGATGAGGTTAGAGATACAGGTGGTGGAGAAGACCTATATAGACAATGTGAAGATGAGGTTAGAGATACACGTGGTGGAGAAGACCTATATAGACAATGTGAAGATGAGGTTAGAGATACACGTGGTGGAGAAGCCCTAGCTAGACAATGTGAAGATGAGGTTACAGATACACGTGGTGCAGTAGACCTATATAGACAATGTGAAGATGAGGTTACAGATACACGTGGTGGAGAAGCTCTAGCTAGATAATGTGAAGATGAGGTTAGAGATACACGTGGTGGAGAAGTCCTAGCTAGACAATGTGAAGATGAGGTTAGAGATACACGTGGTGGAGAAGTCCTATATAGACAATGTGAAGATGAGGTTACAGATACACGTGGTGGAGAAGTCCTATATAGACAATGTGAAGATGAGGTTACAGATACACGTGCTGGAGAAGCCCTATATAGACAATGTGAAGATGAGGTTACAGATACACGTGGTGGAGAAGCCCTAGCTAGACAATGTGAAGATGAGGTTACAGATACACGTGGTGGAGAAGACCTATATAGACAATGTGAAGATGAGGTTACAGATACACGTGATGGAGAAGCCCTATATAGACAATGTGAAGATGAGGTTACAGATACACGTGGTGGAGAACCCCTAGCTAGACAATGTGAAGATGAGGTTACAGATACACGTGGTGGAGAAGTCCTAGCTAGACAATGTGAAGATCAGGTGACAATTACACGTGGTGAAGAATCCCTAGCTAGATGATGTGAAGATGAGGTTACAGATACACGTGGTGGAGAAGTCCTAGCTAGACAAATTGGAGATGAGGTTAGAGATACACGTGGTGGAGAAGCCCTATATAGACAATGTGAAGATGAGGTTAGAGATACACGTGGTGGAGAAGCCCTATATAGCCAATGTGAAGATGAGGTTACAGATACACGTGGTGGAGAAGCCCTATATAGACAATGTGAAGATGAGGTTAGAGATACACGTGGTGGAGAAGCCCTATATAGACAATGTGAAGATGAGGTTACAGATACACGTGGTGGAGAAGACCTATATAGACAATGTGAAGATGAGGTTACAGATACACGTGGTGGAGAAGCCCTATATAGACAATGTGAAGATGAGGTTAGAGATACACGTGGTGGAGAAGCCCTATATAGACAATGTGAAGATGAGGTTAGAGATACAGGTGGTGGAGAAGACCTATATAGACAATGTGAAGATGAGGTTAGAGATACACGTGGTGGAGAAGACCTATATAGACAATGTGAAGATGAGGTTAGAGATACACGTGGTGGAGAAGCCGTAGCTAGACAATGTGAAGATGAGGTTACAGATACACGTGGTGCAGTAGACCTATATAGACAATGTGAAGATGAGGTTACAGATACACGTGGTGGAGAAGCTCTAGCTAGATTATGTGAAGATGAGGTTAGAGATACACGTGGTGGAGAAGTCCTAGCTAGACAATGTGAAGATGAGGTTAGAGATACACGTGGTGGAGAAGTCCTATATAGACAATGTGAAGATGAGGTTACAGATACACGTGGTGGAGAAGTCCTATATAGACAATGTGAAGAAGAGGTTACAGATACACGTGGTGGAGAAGTCCTATATAGACAATGTGAAGATGAGGTTACAGATACACGTGGTGGAGAAGACCTATATAGACAATGTGAAGATGAGGTTAGAGATACACGTGGTGGAGATGTCCTATATAGACAATGTGAAGATGAGGTTAGAGATACACGTGGTGAAGAAGCCCTATATAGACAATGTGAAGATGAGGTTACAGATACACGTGGTGGAGAAGCCCTAGCTAGACAATGTGAAGATGAGGTTACAGATACACGTGGTGGAGAAGACCTATATAGACAATGTGAAGATGAGGTTACAGATACACGTGATGGAGAAGCCCTATATAGACAATGTGAAGATGAGGTTACAGATACACGTGGTGGAGAACCCCTAGCTAGACAATGTGAAGATGAGGTTACAGATACACGTGGTGGAGAAGTCCTAGCTAGACAATGTGAAGATCAGGTGACAGATACACGTGGTGAAGAATCCCTAGCTAGATGATGTGAAGATGAGGTTACAGATACACGTGGTGGAGAAGTCCTAGCTAGACAAATTGGAGATGAGGTTAGAGATACACGTGGTGGAGAAGCCCTATATAGACAATGTGAAGATGAGGTTAGAGATACACGTGGCTGAGAAGCCCTATATAGCCAATGTGAAGATGAGGTTACAGATACACGTGGTGGAGAAGCCCTATATAGACAATGTGAAGATGAGGTTAGAGATACACGTGGTGGAGAAGCCCTTTATAGACAATGTGAAGATGAGGTTACAGATACACGTGGTGGAGAAGACCTATATAGACAATGTGAAGATGAGGTTACAGATACACGTGGTGGAGAAGCCCTATATAGACAATGTGAAGATGAGGTTACAGATACACGTGGTGGAGAAGCCCTATATAGACAATGTGAAGATGAGGTTAGAGATACACGTAGTGGAGAAGTCCTAATTAGACAATGTGAAGATGAGGTTACAGATACACGTGGTGGAGAAGCCCTAGCTAGACAATGTGAAGATGAGGTTAGAGATGCACGTGGTGGAGAAGCCGTAGCTAGACAATGTGAAGATGAGGTTAGAGATACACGTGGTGGAGAAACCCTAGCTAGACAATGTGAAGATGAGGTTACAGATACAAGTGGTGGAGAAGCCCTATATAGACAATGTGAAGATGAGGTTAGAGATACACGTGGTGAAGAAGACCTATATAGACAATGTGAAGATGAGGTTAGAGATACACGTGGCGAAGAAGCCCTATATAGACAATGTGAAGATGAGGTTAGAGATACACGTGGCGAAGAAGCCCTATATAGCCAATGTGAAGATGAGGTAAGAGATACACGTGGTGAAGAAGCCCTATATAGACAATGTGAAGATGACGTTAGAGATACACGTGGTGGAGAAGCCCTATATAGACAATGTGAAGATGAGGTTAGAGATACACGTGGTGGAGAAGCCCTATATAGACAATGTGGAGATGAGGTTAGTGATACACGTGGTGAAGAAGACCTATATTGACAATGTGAAGATGAGGTTAGAGATACACGTGATGGAGAAGCCGTATATAGACCATGTGGAGATGAGGTTACAGACACACGTGGTGAAGAAGCCCTATATTGACAATGTGAAGATGAGGTTAGAGATACACGTGGTGAAGAAGTCCTAGCTAGACAATGTGAAGATGAGGTTACAGATACACGTGGTGAAGAAGCCCTATATTGACAATGTGAAGATGAGGTTAGAGATACACGTGGTGGAGAAGCCCTATATAGACAATGTGGAGATGAGGCTAGAGATACACGTGGTGGAGAAGTCCTAGCTTGACAATGTGAAGATGAGGTTAGAGATACACGTGGTGGAGAAGCCCTATATAGACAATGTGAAGATGAGGTTAGAGATACACGTGGTGGAGAAGGCCTATATAGCCAATGTGAAGATGAGGTTAGAGATACACTTGGTGAAGAAGCCCTAGCTAGACAATGTGAAGATGAGGTTAGGGATACACGTGGTGAAGAAGCCCTAGCTAGAAAATGTGAAGATGAGGTTGGAGATACACGTGGTGGAGAAGCCCTAGCTAGACAATGTGAAGATGAGTCTAGAGATACACGTGGTGAAGAAGTCCTAGCTAGACAATGTGAAGATGAGGTTACAGATACACGTGGTGGAGAAGCCCTATATAGACAATATGAAGATGAGGTTAGAGATACACGTGGTGGAGAAGTCCTATATAGACAATGTGAAGATGAGGTTACAGATACACGTGGTGGAGAAGTCCTATATAGACAATGTGAAGATGAGGTTACAGATACACGTGGTGGAGAAGCCCTATATAGACAATGTGAAGATGAGGTTACAGATACACGTGGTGGAGAAGCCCTAGCTAGAAAATGTGAAGATGAGGTTAGAGATACACGTGGTGGAGAAGCCCTAGCTAGACAATGTGAAGATGAGGTTACAGATACACGTGGTGGAGTAGACCTAAATAGACAATGTGAAGATGAGGTTACAGATACACGTGGTGGAGAAGCTCTAGCTAGACAATGTGAAGATGAGGTTAGAGATACACGTGGTGGAGAAGTCCTAGCTAGACAATGTGAAGATGAGGTTAGAGATACACGTGGTGGAGAAGTCCTATATAGACAATGTGAAGATGAGGTTACAGATACACGTGGTGGAGAAGTCCTATATAGACAATGTGAAGATGATGTTACAGATACACGTGGTGGAGAAGCCCTATATAGACAATGTGAAGATGAGGTTACAGATACACGTGGTGGAGAAGTCCTAGCTAGACAATGTGAAGATGAGGTTACAGATACACGTGGTGGAGAAGCCCTAGCTAGACAATGTGAAGATGAGGTTACAGATACACGTGGTGGAGAAGTCCCAGCTAGACAATGTGAAGATGAGGTTACAGATACACGTGGTGGAGAAGCCCTAGCTAGACAATGTGAAGATGAGGTTACAGATACACGTGGTGGAGAAGTCCTGGCTAGACAATGTGGAGATGAGGTTAGAGATACACGTGGTGGAGAAGCCCTATATAGACAATGTGAAGATGAGGTTAGAGATACACGTGGTGGAGAAGCCCTAGCTAGACAATGTGAAGATGAGGTTACAGATACACGTGGTGCAGTAGACCTATATAGACAATGTGAAGATGAGGTTACAGATACACGTGGTGGAGAAGCTCTAGCTAGATAATGTGAAGATGAGGTTAGAGATACACGTGGTGGAGAAGTCCTAGCTAGACAATGTGAAGATGAGGTTAGAGATACACGTGGTGGAGAAGTCCTATATAGACAATGTGAAGATGAGGTTACAGATACACGTGGTGGAGAAGTCCTATATAGACAATGTGAAGATGAGGTTACAGATACACGTGCTGGAGAAGCCCTATATAGACAATGTGAAGATGAGGTTACAGATACACGTGGTGGAGAAGCCCTAGCTAGACAATGTGAAGATGAGGTTAGAGATACACGTGGTGGAGAAGTCCTATGTAGACAATGTGAAAATGAGGTTAGAGATACACGTGGTGGAGAAGTCCTATATAGAGAATTTGAAGATGAGGGTACAGATACACGTGGTGAAGAAGTCGTAGCTAGACAATGTGAAGATGAGGTTACAGATACACGTGGTGGACAAGTCCTATATAGACAATGTGAAGATGAGGTTACAGATACACGTCGTGGACAAGTCCTATATAGACAATGTGAAGATGAGGTTAGAGATACACGTGGTGGAGAAGTCCTATATAGACAATGTGAAGATGAGGTTAGAGATACACGTGGTGGAGAAGTCCTATATAGACAATGTGAAGATGAGGTTAGAGATACACGTGCTGGAGAAGTCCTATATAGACAATGCGAAGATGAGGTTACAGATACACGTGGTGGAGAAGACCTATATAGACAATGTGAAGATGAGGTTACAGATACACGTGGTGGAGAAGTCCTATATAGACAATGTGAAGATGAGGTTAAGGATACACGTGGTGGAGAAGCCCTATATAGACAATGTGAAGATGAGGTTAGAGATACACGTGGTGGAGAAGACCTATATAGACAATGTGAAGATGAGGTTAGAGATACACGTGGTGGAGAAGTCCTATATAGACAATGTGAAGATGAGGTTAGAGATACACGTGGTGGAGAAGTCCTAGCTAGACAATGTGAAGATGAGGTTAGAGATACACGTGGTGGAGAAGTCCTATATAGACAATGTGAAGATAAGGTTAGAAATACACCTGGTGGAGAAGTCCTATATAGACAATGTGAAGATGAGGTTAGAGATACACGTGGTGGAGAAGTCCTATATAGACAATGTGAAGATGAGGTTACAGATACACGTGGTGGAGAAGACCTATATAGACAATGTGAAGATGAGGTTCCAGATACACGTGGTGAAGAAGTCCTATATAGACAATGTGAAGATGAGGTTAGAGATACACGTGGTGGAGAAGCCCTATATAGATAATGTGAAGATGAGGTTAGAGATACACGTGGTGGAGAAGCCCTAGCTAGACAATGTCAAGATGAGGTTAGAGATACACGTGGTGGAGAAGTCCTATATAGACAATGTGAAGATGAGGTTAGAGATACACGTGGTGGAGAAGTCCTAGCTAGACAATGTGAAGATGAGGTTAGAGATACACGTGGTGGAGAAGTCCTATATAGACAATGTGAAGAAGAGGTTACAGATACACGTGGTGGAGAAGCCCTATATAGACAATGTGAAGATGAGGTTACAGATACACGTGGTGGAGAAGTCCTATATAGACAATGTGAAGATGAGGTTAGAGATACACGTGGTGGAGAAGCCCTATATAGACAATGTGAAGATGAGGTTAGAGATACACGTGGTGGAGAAGACCTATATAGACAATGTGAAGATGAGGTTAGAGATACACGTGGTGGAGAAGCCCTAGCTAGACAATGTGAAGATGAGGTTACAGATACACGTGGTGAAGTAGACCTATATAGAAATTGTAAAGATGAGGTTACAGATACACGTGGTGGAGAAGTCCTATATAGACAATGTGAAGATGAGGTTAGAGATACAGGTGGTGGAGAAGACCTATATAGACAATGTGAAGATGAGGTTAGAGATACACGTGGTGGAGAAGACCTATATAGACAATGTGAAGATGAGGTTAGAGATACACGTGGTGGAGAAGACCTAGCTAGACAATGTGAAGATGAGGTTACAGATACACGTGGTGGAGAAGCCCTATATTGACAATGTGAAGATGAGGTTAGAGATACACGTGGTGGAGAAGTCCTAGCTAGACAATGTGAAGATGAGGTTAGAGATACACGTGGTGGAGAAGTCCTATATAGACAATGTGAAGATGAGGTTACAGATACACGTGGTGGAGAAGTCCTATATAGACAATGTGAAGATGAGGTTACAGATACACGTGCTGGAGAAGCCCTATATAGACAATGTGAAGATGAGGTTACAGATACACGTGGTGGAGAAGTCCTAGCTAGACAATGTGAAGATGAGGTTACAGATACACGTGGTGGAGAAGACCTATATAGACCATGTGAAGATGAGGTTACAGATACACGTGATGGAGAAGCCCTATATAGACAATGTGAAGATGAGGTTACAGATACACGTGGTGGAGAAGCCCTAGCTAGACAATGTGAAATGAGGTTACAGATACACGTGGTGGAGAAGTCCTAGCTAGACAATGTGAAGATCAGGTTACAGATACACGTGGTGAAGAATCCCTAGCTAGATGATGTGAAGATGAGGTTACAGATACACGTGGTGGAGAAGTCCTAGCTAGACAAATTGGAGATGAGGTTAGAGATACACGTGGTGGAGAAGCCCTATATAGACAATGTGAAGATGAGGTTAGAGATACACGTGGTGGAGAAGCCCTATATAGCCAATGTGAAGATGAGGTTACAGATACACGTGGTGGAGAAGCCCTATATAGACAATGTGAAGATGAGGTTAGAGATACACGTGGTGGAGAAGCCCTATATAGACAATGTGAAGATGAGGTTACAGATACACGTGGTGGAGAAGACCTATATAGACAATGTGAAGATGAGGTTACAGATACACGTGGTGGAGAAGCCCTATATAGACAATGTGAAGATGAGGTTACAGATACACGTGGTGGAGAAGCCCTATATAGACAATGTGAAGATGAGGTTAGAGATACACGTAGTGGAGAAGTCCTAATTAGACAATGTGAAGATGAGGTTACAGATACACGTGGTGGAGAAGCCCTAGCTAGACAATGTGAAGATGAGGTTAGAGATGCACGTGGTGGAGAAGCCCTAGCTAGACAATGTGAAGATGAGGTTAGAGATACACGTGGTGGAGAAACCCTAGCTAGACAATGTGAAGATGAGGTTACAGATACACGTGGTGGAGAAGCCCTATATAGACAATGTGAAGATGAGGTTAGAGATACACGTGGTGAAGAAGACCTATATAGACAATGTGAAGATGAGGTTAGAGATACACGAGGCGAAGAAGCCCTATATAGACAATGTGAAGATGAGGTTAGAGATACACGTGGCGAAGAAGCCCTATATAGCCAATGTGAAGATGAGGTTAGAGATACACGTGGTGAAGAAGCCCTATATAGACAATGTGAAGATGACGTTAGAGATACACGTGGTGGAGAAGCCCTATATAGACAATGTGAAGATGAGGTTAGAGATACACGTGGTGGAGAAGCCCTATATAGACAATGTGAAGATGAGGTTAGTGATACACGTGGTGAAGAAGACCTATATTGACAATGTGAAGATGAGGTTAGAGATACACGTGATGGAGAAGCCGTATATAGACAATGTGGAGATGAGGTTACAGACACACGTGGTGAAGAAGCCCTATATTGACAATGTGAAGATGAGGTTAGAGATACACATGGTGAAGAAGTCCTAGCTAGACAATGTGAAGATGAGGTTACAGATACACGTGGTGAAGAAGCCCTATATTGACAATGTGAAGATGAGGTTAGAGATACACGTGGTGGAGAAGCCCTATATAGACAATGTGGAGATGAGGTTAGAGATACACGTGGTGGAGAAGTCCTAGCTTGACAATGTGAAGATGAGGTGACAGATACATGTGGTGAAGAAGACCTATATTGACAATGTGAAGATGAGGTTAGAGATACACGTGGTGGAGAAGCCCTAGCTAGACAATGTGAAGATGAGGTTACAGATGCACGTGGTGGAGAAGCCCTAGCTAGACAATGTGAAGATGAGGTTACAGATACACGTGGTGGAGAAGCCCTATATAGACAATGTGAAGATGAGGTTAGAGATACACGTGGTTAAGAAGCCCTATATAGACAATGTGAAGATGAGGTTAGAGATACACGTGGTGAAGAAGCCCTATATATCCAATGTGAAGATGAGGTTAGAGATACACGTGGTGAAGAAGCCCTATATAGACAATGTGAAGATGAGGTTAGAGATACACGTGGTGAAGAAGCCCTATATAGACAATGTGAAGATGAGGTTAGAGATACACGTGGTGGAGAAGCCCTATATAGACAATGTGAAGATGAGGTTAGAGATACACGTGGTGGAGATGGCCTATATAGACAATGTGAAGATGAGGTTAGAGATACACTTGGTGAAGAAGCCCTAGCTAGACAATGTGAAGATGAGGTTAGGGATACACGTGGTGAAGAAGCCCTAGCTAGAAAATGTGAAGATGAGGTTGGAGATACACGTGGTGGAGAAGCGCTAGCTAGACAATGTGAAGATGAGTCTAGAGATACACGTGGTGAAGAAGTCCTAGCTAGACAATGTGAAGATGAGGTTACAGATACACGTGGTGGAGAAGCCCTATATAGACAATATGAAGATGAGGTTAGAGATACACGTGGTGGAGAAGTCCTATATAGACAATGTGAAGATGAGGTTACAGATACACGTGGTGGAGAAGCCCTATATAGACAATGTGAAGATGAGGTTACAGATACACGTGGTGGAGAAGCCCTAGCTAGAAAATGTGAAGATGAGGTTAGAGATACACGTGGTGGAGAAGTCCTAGCTAGACAATGTGAAGATGAGGTTACAGATACACGTGGTGGAGAAGCTCTAGCTAGACAATGTGAAGATGAGGTTACAGATACACGTGGTGGAGAAGTCCTATATAGACAATGTGAAGATGAGGTTAGAGATACACGTGGTGGAGAAGCCCTAGCTAGACAATGTGAAGATGAGGTTAGAGATACACGTGGTGGAGAAGCCCTATATAGACAATGTGAAGATGAGGTTAGACATACACGTGGTGGAGAAGCCCTAGCTAGACAATATGAAGATGAGGTTAGAGATACACGTGGTGGAGAAGTCCTATATAGACAATGTGAAGATGAGGTTAGAGATACACGTGGTGGAGAAGTCCTATATAGACAATATGAAGATGAGGTTAGAGATACACGTGGTGGAGAAGCCCTAGCTAGACAATGTGAAAATGAGGTTAGAGATACACGTGGTGGAGAAGTCCTATATAGACAATGTGAAGATGAGGTTAGAGATACACGTGGTGGAGAAGTCCTATATAGACAATGTGAAGATGAGGTTACAGATACACGTGGTGAAGAAGACCTATATTGACAATGTGAAGATGAGGTTAGAGATACACGTGGTGGAGAAGCCCTAGCTAGACAATGTGAAGATGAGGTTACAGATGCACGTGGTGGAGAAGCCCTAGCTAGACAATGTGAAGATGAGGTTACAGATACACGTGGTGGAGAAGCCCTATATAGACAATGTGAAGATGAGGTTAGAGATACACGTGGTTAAGAAGCCCTGTATAGACAATGTGAAGATTATGTTAGAGATACACGTGGTGAAGAAGCCCTATATAGCCAATGTGAAGATGAGGTTAGAGATACACGTGGTGAAGAAGCCCTATATAGACAATGTGGAGATGAAGTTAGAGATACACGTGGTGAAGAAGCCCTATATAGACAATGTGAAGATGAGGTTAGAGATACACGTGGTGAAGAAGCCCTATATAGACAATGTGAAGATGAGGTTAGAGATACACGTGGTGGAGAAGCCCTATATAGACAATGTGAAGATGAGGTTAGAGATACACTTGGTGAAGAAGCCCTAGCTAGACAATGTGAAGATGAGGCTAGGGATACACGTGGTGAAGAAGCCCTAGCTAGAAAACTTGAAGATGAGGTTAGAGATACACGTGGTGGAGAAGCCCTAGCTAGACAAAGTGAAGATGAGGTTACAGATACACTTGGTGGAGAAGCCCTATATAGACAATATGAAGATGAGGTTAGAGATACACGTGGTGGAGAAGTCCTATATAGACAATGTGAAGATGAGGTTACAGATACACGTGGTGAAGAAGTCCTATATAGACAATGTGAAGATGAGGTTACAGATACACGTGGTGGAGAAGCCCTATATACACAATGTGAAGATGAGGTTACAGATACACGTGGTGGAGAAGCCCTAGCTAGAAAGTGTGAAGATGAGGTTACAGATACACGTGGTGGAGAAGCCCTAGCTAGACAATGTGAAGATGAGGTTACAGATACACGTGGTGGAGAAGCTCTAGCTAGACAATGTGAAGATGAGGTTACAGATACCTTTGGTGGAGAAGTCCTATATAGACAATGTGAAGATGAGGTTAGAGATACACGTGGTGGAGAAGCCCTAGCTAGACAATGTGAAGATGAGGTTAGAGATACACGTGGTGGAGAAGCCCTATATAGACAATGTGAGGATGAGGTTAGAGATACACGTGGTGGAGAAGACCTAGCTAGACAATGTGAAGATGAGGTTAGAGATACACGTGGTGGAGAAGTCCTATATAGACAATGTGAAGATGAGATTAGAGATACACGTGGTGGAGAAGTCCTATATAGAAAATGTGAAGATGAGGTTAGAGATACACGTGGTGGAGAAGCCCTATATAGACAATGTGAAGATGAGGTTAGAGATACACGTGGTGGAGAAGTCCTATATAGACAATGTGAAGATGAGGTTAGAGATACACGTGGTGGAGAAGTCCTATATAGACAATGTGAAGATGAGGTTAGAGATACACGTGGTGGAGAAGTCCTATATAGACAATGTGAAGATGAGATTACAGATACACGTGGTGGAGAAGTCCTATATAGACAATGTGAAGATGAGGTTAGAGATACACGTGGTGGAGAAGCCCTATATAGACAATGTGAAGATGAGGTTACAGATACACGTGGTGGAGAAGTCCTATATAGACAATGTGAAGATGAGGTTAGAGATACACGTGGTGGAGAAGCCCTAGCTAGACAATGTGAAGATGAGGTTAGAGATACACGTGGTGGAGAAGCCCTATATAGACAATGTGAGGATGAGGTTAGAGATACACGTGGTAGAGAAGTCCTATATAGACAATGTGAAGATGACGTTAGAGATACACGTGGTGGAGAAGCCCTATATAGACAATGTGAAGATGAGGTTAGAGATACACGTGGTGGAGAAGCCCTATATAGACAATGTGAAGATGAGTTTAGAGATACACGTGGTGTAGAAGCCCTATATAGACAATGTGAAGATGAGGTTACAGATACACGTGGTGGAGAAGCCCTATATAGACAATGTGAAGATGAGGTTACAGATACACGTGGTGGAGAAGCCCCAGCTAGAAAATGTGAAGATGAGGTTACAGATACACGTGGTGGAGAAGTCCTAGCTAGACAATGTGAAGATGTGGTTAGAGATACACGTGGTCGAGAAGCCCTATATAGACAATGTGAAGATGAGGTTAGAAATACACGTGGTGGAGAAGCCCTATATAGACAATGTGAAGATGAGGTTACAGATACACGTGGTGGAGAAGCCCTATATAGACAATGTGAAGATGAGGTTACAGATACACGAGGTGGAGAAGCCCTATATAGACAATCTGAAGATGAGGTTACAGATACAGGTGGTGGAGAAGTCCTATATAGACAACGTGAAGATGAGGTTAGAGATACACGTGGGGAAGAAGCCCTAGCTAGACAATGTGAAGATGAGGTTACAGATACACGTGGTGGAGAAGCCCTATATAGACAATGTGAAGATGAGGTTAGAGATACACGTGGTGGAGAAGTCCTATATAGACAATGTGAAGATGAGGTTAGAGATACACGTGGTGGAAAAGTCCTCTATAGACAATGTGAAGATGTGGTTACAGATACACGTGGTGGAGAAGCCCTAGCTAGACAATGTGAAGATGAGGTTAGAGATACACGTGGTGGAGAAGCCCTATATAGACAATGTGAAGTTGAGGTTATAGATACACGTGGTGGAGAAGCCGTAACTAGACAATGTTAAGATGAGGTTACAGATACACGTGGTGGAGAAGTCCTATATAGACAATGTGAAGATGTGGTTAGAGATACACGTGGTGGACAAGTCCTATATAGACAATGTGAAGATGAGGTTACAGATACACGTGGTGGAGAAGCCCTATATAGACAATTTGAAGATGAGGTTACAGATACACGTGGTGGAGAAGCCCTAGCTAGACAATGTGAAGATGAGGTTAGAGATACACGTGGTGGAGAAGTCCTAGCTAGACAATGTGAAGATGGGGGTAGAGATACACGTGGTGGAGAAGACCTAGCTAGACAATGTGAAGATGAGGTTACAGATACACGTGGTGAAGAAGTCCTAGCTAGACAATGTGAAGATGAGGTTAGAGATACACGTGGTGGAGAAGCCCTATATAGACAATGTGAAGATGAGGTTACAGATACACGTGGTGGAGAAGCCCTAGCTAGACAATGTGAAGATGAGGTTAGAGATACACGTGGTGGAGAAGTCCTAGCTAGACAATGTGAAGATGAGGTTAGAGATACACGTGGTGGAGAAGACCTAGCTAGACAATGTGAAGATGAGGTTACAGATACACGTGGTGAAGAGGTCCTAGCTAGACAATGTGAAGATGAGGTTAGAGATACACGTGGTGGAGAAGCCCTATATAGACAATGTGAAGATGAGGTTACAGATACACGTGGTGGAGAAGACCTAGCTAGACAATGTGAAGATGAGGTTAGAGATACACGTGGTGGAGAAGTCCTAGCTAGACAATGTGACGATGAGGTTACAGATACACGTGGTGGAGAAGTCCTAGCTAGACAATGTGAAGATGAGGTTAGAGATACACGTGGTGGAGAAGCCCTAGCTAGAGAATGTGAAGATGAGGTTAGTGATACACGTGGTGGAGAAGCCCTAGCTAGACAATGTGAAGATGAGGTTACAGATACACGTGGTGGAGAAGTCCTAGCTAGACAATGTGAAGATGAGGTTAGAGATACACGTTGTGGAGAAGTCCTAGTTAGAGAATGTGAAGATGAGGTTAGAGATACACGTGGTGGAGAAGTCCTATTTAGACAATGTGAAGATGAGGTAACAGATACACGTGGTGGAGAAGACCTAGCTAGACAATGTGAAGATGAGGTTAGAGATACACGTGGTGGAGAAGTCCTAGCTTCACAGTGTGAAGATGAGGTTACAGATACACGTGGTGGAGAAGTGCTAGCTAGACAATGTGAAGATGAGGTTAGAGATACACGTGGTGGAGAAGTCCTAGCTGGAGAATGTGAAGATGAGGTTAGAGATACACGTGGTGGAGAAGTCCTATATAGACAATGTGAAGATGAGGTTACAGAGACACGTGGTGGAGAAGCCCTAGCTAGACAATGTGAAGATGAGGTTACAGATACACGTGGTGAAGAAGTCCTAGCTAAACAATGTGAAGATGAGGTTAGAGATACACGTGGTGGAGAAGTCCTAGCTAGAAAATGTGAAGATGAGGTTACAGATACACGTGGTGGAGAAGTCCTAGCTAGACAATGTGAAGATGAGGTTACAGATACACGTGGTGAAGAGCCCTAGCTAGACAATGTGAAGATGAGGTTACAGATACACCTGGTGAAGAAGTCCTAGCTAGACAATGTGAAGATGAGGTTAGAGATACTCGTGGTGGAGAAGTCCTAGCAAGACAATGTGAAGATGAGGTTACAGATACACGTGGTGGAGAAGCCCTATCTAGACAATGTGAAGATGAGGTTAGAGATACACGTGGTGGAGAAGTCCTAGCTAGACAATGTGAAGATGAGATTACAGATACACGTGGTGGAGAAGTCCTATATAGACAATGTGAAGATGAGGTTAGAGATACACGTGGTGGAGAAGTCCTATATAGACAATGTGAAGATGAGGTTAGAGATACACGTGGTGGAGAAGACCTATATAGACAATGTGAAGATGAGGTTAGAGATACACGTGGCGAAGTAGCCCTAGCTAGACAATGTGAAGATGAGGTTAGAGATACACGTGGTGAAGAAGCCCTAGCTAGACAATGTGAAGATGTGGTTAGAGATACACGTGGTGGAGAAGACCTATATAGACAATGTGAAGATGTGGTTAGAGATACACGTGGTGGAGAAGCCCTATATAGACAATGCGAAGATGAGGTTAGAGATACACGTGGTGGAGAAGCCTTATATAGACAATGTGAAGATGAGGTTAGAGATACACGTGGTGGAGAAGCCCTAGCTAGACAATGTGAAGATGAGGTTAGAGATACACGTGGTGGAGAAGTCCTAGCTAGACAATGTGAAGATGAGGTTAGAGATACACGATGTGGAGAAGTCCTAGCTAGACAATGTGAAGATGAGGTTACAGGTACACGTGGTGGAGAAGTCCTAGCTAGACAATGTGAAGATGAGGTTACAGATACACGTGGTGGAGAAGACCTATATAGACAATGTGAAGATGAGGTTAGAGATACACGTGGTGGAGAAGCCCTATATAGACGATGTGAAGATGAGGTTAGAGATACACGTGGTGGAGAAGCCCTATATAGACAATGTGAAGATGAGGTTAGAGATATACGTGGTGGAGAAGTCCTAGCTAGACAATGTGAAGATGAGGTTAGAGATACACGTGGTGAAGAAGCCGTAGATAGACAATGTGAAAATGAGGTTAGACATACACGTGGTGAAGAAGCCCTAGCTAGACAATGAGAAGATGTGGTTAGAGATACACGTGGTGGAGAAGACCTATATAGACAATGTGAAGATATGGTTAGAGATACACGTGGTGGAGAAGCCCTATATAGACAATGTGAAGATGAGGTTAGAGATACACGTGGTGAAGAAGCCCTATATAGACTATGTGTAGATGAGGTTAGAGATACACGTGGTGGAGAAGCCCTATATAGACAATGTGAAGATGAGGTTAGAGATACACGTGGTGGAGATGTCCTAGCTAGACAATGTGAAGATGAGGTTAGAGATACACGTGGTGGAGAAGTCCTAGCTAGACAATGTGAAGATGAGGTTAGAGATACACGTGGTGGAGAAGTCCTAGCTAGACAATGTGAAGATGAGGTTACAGATACACGTGGTAGAGAAGACCTAGCTAGACAATGTGAAGATGAGGTTACAGATACACGTGGTGGAGAAGTCCTAGCTAGACAATGTGAAGATGAGGTTACAGATACACGTGGTTGAGAAGTCCTAGCTAGACAATGTGAAGATGAGGTTACAGATACACGTGGTGGAGAAGTCCTAGCTAGACAATGTGAAGATGAGGTTACAGATACACGTGGTGGAGAAGTTCTAGCTAGACAATGTGAAGATGAGGTTACAGATACACGTGGTGGAGAAGCCCTAGCTAGACAATGTGAAGATGAGGTTAGAGATACACGTGGTGAAGAAGTCCTAGCTAGACAATGTGAAGATGAGGTTAGAGATACACGTGGTGGAGAAGCCCTACCTAGACAATGTGAAGATGAAATTACAGATACACGTGCTGGAGAAGTCCTATATAGGCAATGTGAAGATGAGGTTACAGATACACGTGGTGGAGAAGCCCTACCTAGACAATGTGAAGATGAGGTTAGAGATACACGTGGTGGAGAAGCCCTATATAGACAATGTGACGATGAGGTTACAGATACACGTGGTGGAGAAGACCTATATAGACAATGTGAAGATGAGGTTAGAGATACACGTGGTGGAGAAGTCCTAGCTAGAGAATGTGAAGATGAGGTTAGTGATACACGTGGTGGAGAAGCCCTAGCTAGACAATGTGAAGATGAGGTTACAGATACACGTGGTGGAGAAGTCCTAGCTAGACAATGTGAAGATGAGGTTAGAGATACACGTGGTGGAGAAGTCCTAGCTAGAGAATGTGAAGATGAGGTTAGAGATACACGTGGTGGAGAAGTCCTATATAGACAATGTGAAGATGAGGTTACAGATACACGTGGTGGAGAAGACCTAGCTAGACAATGTGAAGATGAGGTTAGAGATACACGTAGTGGAGAAGTCCTAGCTACACAATGTGAAGATGAGGTTACAGATACACGTGGTGGAGAAGTCCTAGCTAGACAATGTGAAGATGAGGTTAGAGGTACACGTGGTGGAGAAGTCCTATATAGACAATGTGAAGATGAGGTTACAGATACACGTGGTGGAGAAGTACTAGCTAGACAATGTGAAGATGAGGTTACAGATACACGTGGTGAAGAAGTCCTAGCTAGACAATGTGAAGATGAGGTTACAGATACACGTGGTGGAGAAGTCCTATATAGACAATGTGAAGATGAGGTTACAGAGAGACGTGGTGGAGAAGCCCTATCTAGACAATGTGAAGATGAGGTTAGAGATACACGTGGTGGAGAAGTCCTAGCTAGACAATGTGAAGATGAGGTTACAGATACACGTGGTGGAGAAGTCCTAGCTAGACAATGTGAAGATGAGGCTACAGATACACGTGGTGAAGAAGCCCTAGCTAGACAATGTGAACATGAGGTTACAGATACACGTGGTGAAGAAGTCCTAGCTAGACAATGTGAAGATGAGGTTAGAGATACACGTGATGGAGAAGTCCTAGCTAGACAATGTGAAGATGAGGTTACAGATACACGTGGTGGAGAAGCCCTATCTAGACAATGTGAAGATGAGGTTAGAGATACACGTGGTGGAGAAGTCCTAGCTAGACAATGTGAAGATGGGGTTACAGATACACGTGGTGGAGAAGCCCTAGCTAGACAATGTGAAGATGAGGTTAGAGATACACGTGGTGGAGAAGTCCTATATAGACAATGTGAAGATGAGGTTAGAGATACACGTGGTGGAGAAGCCCTAGCTAGAGAATGTGAAGATGAGGTTAGTGATACACGTGGTGGAGAAGCCCTAGCTAGACAATGTGAAGATGAGGTTACAGATACACGTGGTGGAGAAGTCCTAACTAGACAATGTGAAGATGAGGTTAGAGATACACGTGGTGGAGAAGTCCTAGCTAGAGAATGTGAAGATGAGGTTAGAGATACACGTGGTGGAGAAGTCCTATTTAGACAATGTGAAGATGAGGCTACAGATACACGTGGTGGAGAAAACCTAGCTAGACAATGTGAAGATGAGGTTAGAGATACACGTGGTGGAGAAGTCCTATATAGACAATGTGACGATGAGGTTACAGATACACGTGGTGGAGAAGACCTAGCTAGACAATGTGAAGATGAGGTTAGAGATACACGTAGTGGAGAAGTCCTAGCTACACAATGTGAAGATGAGGTTACAGATACACGTGGTGGAGAAGTCCTAGCTAGACAATGTGAAGATGAGGTTAGAGATACACGTGGTGGAGAAGTGATAGCTGGAGAATGTGAAGATGAGGTTAGAGATACACGTGGTGGAGAAGCCCTATATAGACTATGTGAAGATGAGGTTAGAGATACACGTGGTGGAGAAGCCCTATATAGACAATGTGAAGATGAGGTTAGAGATACACATGGTGGAGAGGTCCTAGCTAGACAATGTGAAGATGAGGTTAGAGATACACGTGGTGGAGAAGTCCTAGCTAGACAATGTGAAGATGAGGTTACAGATACACGTGGTGGAGAAGTCCTAGCTAGACAATGTGAAGATGAGGTTACAGATACACGTGATGAAGAAGACCTAGCTAGACAAAGTGAAGATGAGGTTACAGATACACGTGGTGGAGAAGTCCTAGCTAGAAAATGTGAAGATGAGGGTACAGATACACGTGGTGGAGAAGTCCTAGCTAGACAATGTGAAGATGGGGTTACAGATACACGTGGTGGAGAAGTCCTAGCTAGACAATGTGAAGATGAGGTTACAGATACACGTGGTGGAGAAGTCCTAGCTAGACAATGTGAAGATGAGGTTAGAGATACACGTGGTGGACAAGACCAAGCTAGACAATATGAAGATGAGGTTACAGATACACGTGGTGGAGAAGCCCTAGCTAGACAATGTTAAGATGAGGTTACAGATACACGTGGTGGAGAAGCCCTAGCTAGACAATGTGAAGATATGGTTAGAGATACACGTGGTGAAGAAGTCCTAGCTAGACAATGTGAAGATGAGGTTACAGATACACGTGGTGGAGAAGCCCTATATAGACAATGTGAAGATGATGTTAGAGATACACGTGGTGGAGAAGCCCTATATAGACAATGTGAAGATGAGGTTAGAGATACACGTGGTGGAGAAGCCCTATATAGACAATGTGAAGATGAGGTTAGAGATACACGTGGTGGAGAAGTCCTAGCTAGACAATGTGAAGATGAGGTTAGAGATACACGTGGTGGAGAAGTCCTAGCTAGACAATGTGAAGATGAGGTTACAGGTACACGTGGTGGAGAAGTCCTAGCTAGACAATGTGAAGATGAGGTTACAGATACACGTGGTGGAGAAGACCTATATAGACAATGTGAAGATGAGGTTAGAGATACACGTGGTGGAGAAGCCCTATATAGACAATGTGAAGATGAGGTTAGAGATACACGTGGTGGAGAAGCCCTATATAGACAATGTGAAGATGAGGTTAGAGATACACGTGGTGGAGAAGTCCTAGCTAGACAATGTGAAGATGAGGTTAGAGATACACGTGGTGAAGAAGCCCTAGCTAGGCAATGTGAAGATGAGGTTAGACATACACGTGGTGAAGAAGCCCTAGCTAGACAATGTGAAGATGTGGTTAGAGATACACGTGGTGGAGAAGACCTATATAGACAATGTGAAGATATGGTTAGAGATACACGTGGTGGAGAAGCCCTATATAGACAATGTGAAGATGAGGTTAGAGATACACGTGGTGGAGAAGTCCTAGCTAGACAATGTGAAGATGAGGTTACAGATACACGTGGTTGAGAAGTCCTAGCTAGACAATGTGAAGATGAGGTTACAGATACACGTGGTGGAGAAGTCCTAGCTAGACAATGTGAAGATGAGGTTACAGATACACGTGGTGGAGAAGTTCTAGCTAGACAATGTGAAGATGAGGTTAGAGCTACACGTGGTGGAGAAGACCTAGCTAGACAATGTGAAGATGAGGTTACAGATACACGTGGTGGAGAAGCCCTAGCTAGACAATGTGAAGATGAGGTTACAGATACACGTGGTGGAGAAGCCCTAGCTAGACAATGTGAAGATGAGGTTAGAGATACACGTGGTGAAGAAGTCCTAGCTAGACAATGTGAAGATGAGGTTAGAGATACACGTGGTGGAGAAGCCCTACCTAGACAATGTGAAGATGAAATTACAGATACACGTGCTGGAGAAGTCCTATATAGGCAATGTGAAGATGAGGTTACAGATACACGTGGTGGAGAAGCCCTACCTAGACAATGTGAAGATGAGGTTAGAGATACACGTGGTGGAGAAGCCCTATATAGACAATGTGACGATGAGGTTACAGATACACGTGGTGGAGAAGACCTATATAGACAATGTGAAGATGAGGTTAGAGATACACGTGGTGGAGAAGTCCTAGCTAGAGAATGTGAAGATGAGGTTAGTGATACACGTGGTGGAGAAGCCCTAGCTAGACAATGTGAAGATGAGGTTACAGATACACGTGGTGGAGAAGTCCTAGCTAGACAATGTGAAGATGAGGTTAGAGATACACGTGGTGGAGAAGTCCTAGCTAGAGAATGTGAAGATGAGGTTAGAGATACACGTGGTGGAGAAGTCCTATATAGACAATGTGAAGATGAGGTTACAGATACACGTGGTGGAGAAGACCTAGCTAGACAATGTGAAGATGAGGTTAGAGATACACGTAGTGGAGAAGTCCTAGCTACACAATGTGAAGATGAGGTTACAGATACACGTGGTGGAGAAGTCCTAGCTAGACAATGTGAAGATGAGGTTAGAGGTACACGTGGTGGAGAAGTCCTATATAGACAATGTGAAGATGAGGTTACAGATACACGTGGTGGAGAAGTACTAGCTAGACAATGTGAAGATGAGGTTACAGATACACGTGGTGAAGAAGTCCTAGCTAGACAATGTGAAGATGAGGTTACAGATACACGTGGTGGAGAAGTCCTATATAGACAATGTGAAGATGAGGTTACAGAGAGACGTGGTGGAGAAGCCCTATCTAGACAATGTGAAGATGAGGTTAGAGATACACGTGGTGGAGAAGTCCTAGCTAGACAATGTGAAGATGAGGTTACAGATACACGTGGTGGAGAAGTCCTAGCTAGACAATGTGAAGATGAGGCTACAGATACACGTGGTGAAGAAGCCCTAGCTAGACAATGTGAACATGAGGTTACAGATACACGTGGTGAAGAAGTCCTAGCTAGACAATGTGAAGATGAGGTTAGAGATACACGTGATGGAGAAGTCCTAGCTAGACAATGTGAAGATGAGGTTACAGATACACGTGGTGGAGAAGCCCTATCTAGACAATGTGAAGATGAGGTTAGAGATACACGTGGTGGAGAAGTCCTAGCTAGACAATGTGAAGATGGGGTTACAGATACACGTGGTGGAGAAGCCCTAGCTAGACAATGTGAAGATGAGGTTAGAGATACACGTGGTGGAGAAGTCCTATATAGACAATGTGAAGATGAGGTTAGACATACACGTGGTGGAGAAGCCCTAGCTAGAGAATGTGAAGATGAGGTTAGTGATACACGTGGTGG
This sequence comes from Tenodera sinensis, assembly GCA_030765045.1. NCBI lineage: Eukaryota > Metazoa > Arthropoda > Insecta > Mantodea > Mantidae > Tenodera > Tenodera sinensis. Next base: position 2,513,820 of record CM060964.1, read on the forward strand.
AGAAGCCCTAGCTAGACAATGTGAAGATGAGGTTACAGATACACGTGGTGGAGAAGTCCTAACTAGACAATGTGAAGATGAGGTTAGAGATACACGTGGTGGAGAAGTCCTAGCTAGAGAATGTGAAGATGAGGTTAGAGATACACGTGGTGGAGAAGTCCTATTTAGACAATGTGAAGATGAGGCTACAGATACACGTGGTGGAGAAAACCTAGCTAGACAATGTGAAGATGAGGTTAGAGATACACGTGGTGGAGAAGTCCTATATAGACAATGTGACGATGAGGTTACAGATACACGTGGTGGAGAAGACCTAGCTAGACAATGTGAAGATGAGGTTAGAGATACACGTAGTGGAGAAGTCCTAGCTACACAATGTGAAGATGAGGTTACAGATACACGTGGTGGAGAAGTCCTAGCTAGACAATGTGAAGATGAGGTTAGAGATACACGTGGTGGAGAAGTGATAGCTGGAGAATGTGAAGATGAGGTTAGAGATACACGTGGTGGAGAAGCCCTATATAGACTATGTGAAGATGAGGTTAGAGATACACGTGGTGGAGAAGCCCTATATAGACAATGTGAAGATGAGGTTAGAGATACACATGGTGGAGAGGTCCTAGCTAGACAATGTGAAGATGAGGTTAGAGATACACGTGGTGGAGAAGTCCTAGCTAGACAATGTGAAGATGAGGTTACAGATACACGTGGTGGAGAAGTCCTAGCTAGACAATGTGAAGATGAGGTTACAGATACACGTGGTGAAGAAGACCTAGCTAGACAAAGTGAAGATGAGGTTACAGATACACGTGGTGGAGAAGTCCTAGCTAGAAAATGTGAAGATGAGGGTACAGATACACGTGGTGGAGAAGTCCTAGCTAGACAATGTGAAGATGGGGTTACAGATACACGTGGTGGAGAAGTCCTAGCTAGACAATGTGAAGATGAGGTTACAGATACACGTGGTGGAGAAGTCCTAGCTAGACAATGTGAAGATGAGGTTAGAGATACACGTGGTGGACAAGACCAAGCTAGACAATATGAAGATGAGGTTACAGATACACGTGGTGGAGAAGCCCTAGCTAGACAATGTTAAGATGAGGTTACAGATACACGTGGTGGAGAAGCCCTAGCTAGACAATGTGAAGATATGGTTAGAGATACACGTGGTGAAGAAGTCCTAGCTAGACAATGTGAAGATGAGGTTACAGATACACGTGGTGGAGAAGCCCTATATAGACAATGTGAAGATGATGTTAGAGATACACGTGGTGGAGAAGCCCTATATAGACAATGTGAAGATGAGGTTAGAGATACACGTGGTGGAGAAGCCCTATATAGACAATGTGAAGATGAGGTTAGAGATACACGTGGTGGAGAAGTCCTAGCTAGACAATGTGAAGATGAGGTTAGAGATACACGTGGTGGAGAAGTCCTAGCTAGACAATGTGAAGATGAGGTTACAGGTACACGTGGTGGAGAAGTCCTAGCTAGACAATGTGAAGATGAGGTTACAGATACACGTGGTGGAGAAGACCTATATAGACAATGTGAAGATGAGGTTAGAGATACACGTGGTGGAGAAGCCCTATATAGACAATGTGAAGATGAGGTTAGAGATACACGTGGTGGAGAAGCCCTATATAGACAATGTGAAGATGAGGTTAGAGATACACGTGGTGGAGAAGTCCTAGCTAGACAATGTGAAGATGAGGTTAGAGATACACGTGGTGAAGAAGCCCTAGCTAGGCAATGTGAAGATGAGGTTAGACATACACGTGGTGAAGAAGCCCTAGCTAGACAATGTGAAGATGTGGTTAGAGATACACGTGGTGGAGAAGACCTATATAGACAATGTGAAGATATGGTTAGAGATACACGTGGTGGAGAAGCCCTATATAGACAATGTGAAGATGAGGTTAGAGATACACGTGGTGGAGAAGCCCTATATAGACTATGTGAAGATGAGGTTAGAGATACACGTGGTGGAGAAGCCCTATATAGACAATGTGAAGATGAGGTTAGAGATACACGTGGTGGAGAAGTCCTAGCTAGACAATGTGAAGATGAGGTTAGAGATACACGTGGTGGAGAAGTCCTAGCTAGACAATGTGAAGATGAGGTTACAGATACACGTGGTGGAGAAGTCCTAGCTAGACAATGTGAAGATGAGGTTACAGATACACGTGGTGGAGAAGACCTAGCTAGACAATGTGAAGATGAGGTTACAGATACACGTGGTGGAGAAGTCCTAGCTAGACAATGTGAAGATGAGGTTACAGATACACGTGGTGGAGAAGTCCTAGCTAGACAATGTGAAGATGAGGTTACAGATACACGTGGTGGAGAAGTCCTAGCTAGACAATGTGAAGATGAGGTTACAGATACACGTGGTGGAGAAGTCCTAGCTAGACAATGTGAAGATGAGGTTAGAGATACACGTGGTGGAGAAGACCTAGCTAGACAATATGAAGATGAGGTTACAGATACACGTGGTGGAGAAGCCCTAGCTAGACAATGTGAAGATGAGGTTAGAGATACACGTGGTGGAGAATCCCTATATAGACGATGTGAAGATGAGGTTAGAGATACACGTGGTGGAGAAGCCCTATATAGACAATGTGAAGATGAGGTTACAGATACACGTGGTGGAGAAGCCCTAGCTAGACAATGTGAAGGTGAGGTTACAGATACACGTGGTGGAGAAGTCCTAGCTAGACAATGTGAAGATGAGGTTAGAGATACACGTGGTGGAGAAGTCCTACCTAGACAATGTGAAGATGAAATTACAGATACACGTGGTGGAGAAGACCTATATAGACAATGTGAAGATGAGGTTACAGATACACGTGGTGAAGCCCTAGCTAGACAATGTGAAGATGAGGTTAGGGATACACGTGGTGGAGAAGCCGTATATAGACAATGTGAAGATGAGGTTACAGATACACGTGGTGGAGAAGACCTATATAGACAATGTGAAGATGAGGTTAGAGATACACGTGGTGGAGAAGCCCTATATAGACAATGTGAAGATGAGGTTACAGATACCCGTGGGGGAGAAGCCCTAGCTAGACAAGGTGAAGATGAGGTTACCGATACACGTGGTGAAGAAGTCCTAGCTAGACAATGTGAAGATGAGGTTACAGATACACGTGGTGGAGAAGCCCTAGCTAGACAATGTGAAGATGAGGTTAGAGATACACGTGGTGAAGAAGTCCTAGCTAGACAATGTGAAGATGAGGTTACAGATACACGTGGTGGAGAAGCCCTAGCTAGACAATGTGAAGATGAGGTTAGAGATACACGTGGTGGAGAAGACCTAGCTGGACAATGTGAAGATAAGGTTACAGATACACGTGGTGGAGAAGCCCTAGCTAGACAATGTGAAGATGAGGTTAGAGATACACGTGGTGAAGTAGACCTATATAGACATTGTGAAGATGAGGTTACAGATACACGTGGTGGAGAAGCCGTAGCTGGACAATGTGAAGATTAGGTTAGAGATACACGTGGTGAAGAAGCCCTAGCTAGACAATGTGAAGATGAGGTTAGAGATACACGTGGTGGAGAAGTCCTAGCTAGACAATGTGAAGATGAGGTTACAGATACACGTGGTGGAGACGTCCTAGCTAGACAATGTGAAGATGAGGTTAGAGATACACGTGGTGAAGAAGCCCTAGCTAGACAATGTGAAGATGAGGTTACAGATACACGTGGTGGAGAAGCCCTAGCTGGACAATGTGAAGATGAGGTTACAGATACACGTGGTGGAGAAGTCCTAGCTAGACAATGTGAAGATGAGGTTAGAGATACACGTGGTGGAGAAGTCCTAGCTGGACAATGTGAAGATGAGGTTAGAGATACACGTGGTGGAGAAGTCCTAGCTAGACAATGTGAAGATGAGGTTAGAGATACACGTGGTGGAGAAGCCCTAGCTAGACAATGTGAAGATGAGGTTAGAGATACACGTGGTGGAGAAGTACTAGCTAGACAAATAGAAGATGAGCTTAGAGATACACGTGGTGAAGAAGCCCTAGCTAGACAATGTGAAGATGAGGTTAGAGATACACGTGGTGGAGAAGCCCTAGCTAGACAATGTGAAGATGAGGTTAGAGATACACGTGGTGGAGAAGTCCTAGCTAGACAATGTGAAGATGAGGTTAGAGATACACGTGGAGGAGAAGTCCTATATAGACAATGTGAAGATGAGGTTAGAGATACATGTGGTGAAGAAGTCCTAGCTAGACAATGTGAAGATGAGGTTACAGATACACGTGGTGGAGAAGTCCTATATAGACAATGTGAAGATGAGGTTACAGATACACGTGGTGGAGATGTCCTATATGGACAATGTGAAGATGAGGTTAGAGATACACGTGGTGGAGAAGTCCTATACAGACAATGTGAAGATGAGGCTAGAGATACACGTGGTGAAGAAGTCCTAGCTAGACAATGTGAAGATGAGGTTACAGATACACGTGGTGCAGAAGTCCTATATAGACAATGTGTAGATGAGGTTACAGATACACGTGGTGGAGAGGTCCTATATAGACAATGTGAAGATGAGGTTAGAGATACACGTGGTGGAGAAGACCTATATAGACAAAGTGAAGATGAGGTTAGAGATACACGTGGTGGAGAAGTCCTATATAGACAATGTGAAGATGAGGTTAGAGATACACGTGGTGCAGAAGTCCTATATAGACAATGTGAAGATGATGTTTCAGATACACGTGGTGGAGAAGCCCTATATAGACAATGTGAAGATGAGGTTAGAGATACACGTGGTGGAGAAGCCCAAGCTAGACAATGTGAAGTTGAGGTTACAGATACACGTGGTGGAGAAGCCCTATATAGACAATGTGAAGATGAGGTTACAGATACACGTGGTGGAGAAGCCCTATATAGACAATGTGAAGATGAGGTTAGAGATACACGTGGTGAAGAAGCCCTAGCTAGACAATGTGAAGATGAGGTTAGAGATACACGTGGTGGAGAAGTCCTAGCTAGACAATGTGAAGATGAGGTTACAGATACACGTGGTGGAGAAGTCCTAGCTAGACAATGTGAAGATGAGGTTAGAGATACACGTGGTGAAGAAGCCCTAGCTAGACAATGTGAAGATGAGGTTACAGATACACGTGGTGGAGAAGCCCTAGCTGGACAATGTGAAGATGAGGTTAGAGATACACGTGGTGGAGAAGTCCTAGCTGGACAATGTGAAGATGAGGTTACAGATACACGTGGTGGAGAAGTCCTAGCTGGACAATGTGAAGATGAGGTTACAGATACACGTGGTGGAGAAGTCTCAGCTAGACAATGTGAAGATGAGGTTAGAGATACACGTGGTGGAGAAGTCCTAGCTAGACAATGTGAAGTAGAGGTTAGAGATACACGTGGTGGAGAAGTCCTAGCTAGACAATGTGAAGATGAGGTTACAGATACACGTGGTGGAGAAGTCCTAGCTAGACAATGTGAAGATGAGGTTAGAGATCCACATGGTGGAGAAGTCCTATATAGACAATGTGAAGATGAGGTTACAGATACACGTGGTGGAGTAGACCTATGTAGACAATGTGAAGATGAGGTTACAGATACACGTGGTGGAGAAGCCCTATATAGACAATGTGAAGATGAGGTTACAGATACACGTGGTGGAGAAGCCCTATATAGACAATGTGAAGATGAGGTTACAGATACACGTGGTGGAGAAGCCCTCTATAGACAATGTGAAGATGAGGTTACAGATACACGTGGTGGAGAAGCCCTATATAGAGAATGTGAAGATGACGTTACAGATACGCGTGGTGGAGAAGCCCTCTATAGACAATGTGAAGATGAGGTTACAGATACACGTGGTGGAGAAGCCCTCTATAGACAATGTGAAGATGACGTTACAGATACACGTGGTGGAGAAGCCCTATATAGAGAATGTGAAGATGAGGTTACAGATACACGTGGTGGAGAAGCCCTAGCTAGACAATGTGAAGATGAGGTTACAGATACACGTGGTGGAGAAGCCCTATATAGACAATGTGAAGATGAGGCTACAGATACACGTGGTGGAGAAGCCCTATATAGACAATGTGAAGATGACGTTACAGATACACGTGGTGGAGAAGCCCTATATAGACAATGTGGAGATGAGGTTACAGATACACGTGGTGGAGAAGCCCTAGCTAGACAATGTGAAGTTGAGGTTACAGATACACGTGGTGGAGAAGCCCTAGCTAGACAATGTGAAGATGAGGTTACAGATACACGTGGTGGAGAAGCCCTATATAGACAATGTGAAGATGAGGTTACAGATACACGTGGTGGAGAAGCCCTATATAGACAATGTGAAGATGACGTTACAGATACACATGGTGGAGAAGCCCTATATAGACAATGTGAAGATGAGGTTACAGATACACGTGGTGGAGAAGCCCTAGCTAGACAATGTGAAGATGAGGTTACAGATACACGTGGTGGAGAAGCCCTATATAGACAATGTGAAGATGAGGTTACAGATACACGTGGTGGAGAAGTCCTATATAGACAATGTGAAGATGAGGTTAGACATACACGTGGTGGAGAAGCCGTAGCTAGACAATGTGAAGATGAGGCTAGAGATACACGTGGTGAAGAAGTCCTAGCTAGACAATGTGAAGATGAGGTTACAGATACACGTGGTGGAGAAGTCCTATATAGACAATGTGTAGATGAGGTTACAGATACACGTGGTGGAGAAGTCCTTAATAGACAATGTGAAGATGAGGTTACAGATACACGTGGTGGAGAAGCCCTATATAGACAATGTGAAGATGAGGTTACAGATACACGTGGTGGAGAAGCCCTATATAGACAATGTGAAGATGACGTTACAGATACACGTGGTGGAGAAGCCCTAGCTAGACAAGCTGAAGATGAGGTTACAGTTACACGTGGTGAACAAGTCCTAGCTAGGCAATGTGAAGATGAGGTTACAGATACACGTGGTGGAGAAGCCCTATATAGACAATGTGAAGATGAGGTTACAGATACACGTGGTGGAGAACACCGATATAGACATTGGGAAGGTGAGGTTAGAGATACACGTGGTGGAGTAGACCTATATAGACAATGTGAAGATGAGGTTACAGATACACGTTGTGGAGAAGCCCTATATAGACAATGTGAAGATGAGGTTACAGATACACGTGGTGGAGAAGCCCTAGCTAGACAATGTGACGATGAGGTTAGAGATACACGTGGTGGAGAAGCCCTAGCTAGACAATGTGAAGATGAGGTTACAGATACACGTGGTGGAGAAGCCCTATATAGACAATGTGAAGATGAGGTTACAGATACACGTGGTGAAGAAGCCCTAGCTAGACAATGTGAAGATGAGGTTAGAGATACACGTGGTGGAGAAGCCCTAGCTAGACAATGTGAAGATGAGGTTACAGATACACGTGGTGGAGAAGCCCTAGGTAGACAATGTGAAGATGAGGTTACAGATACACGTGGTGGAGAAGCCCTATATAGACAATGTGAAGATGAGGTTAGAGATACACGTGGTGGAGAAGTCCTAGCTAGACAATGTGAAGATGAGGTTACAGATACACGTGGTGGAGAAGTCCTAACTAGACAATGTGAAGATGAGGTTAGAGATACACGTGGTGGAGAAGTCCTAGCTAGAGAATGTGAAGATGAGGTTAGAGATACACGTGGTGGAGAAGTCCTATTTAGACAATGTGAAGATGAGGCTACAGATACACGTGGTGGAGAAAACCTAGCTAGACAATGTGAAGATGAGGTTAGAGATACACGTGGTGGAGAAGTCCTATATAGACAATGTGAAGATGAGGTTACAGATACACGTGGTGGAGAAGACCTAGCTAGACAATGTGAAGATGAGGTTAGAGATACACGTAGTGGAGAAGTCCTAGCTACACAATGTGAAGATGAGGTTACAGATACACGTGGTGGAGAAGTCCTAGCTAGACAATGTGAAGATGAGGTTAGAGATACACGTGGTGGAGAAGTCCTAGCTGGAGAATGTGGAGATGAGGTTAGAGATACACGTGGTGGAGAAGCCCTATATAGACTATGTGAAGATGAGGTTAGAGATATACGTGGTGGAGAAGCCCTATATAGACAATGTGAAGATGAGGTTAGAGATACACATGGTGGAGAGGTCCTAGCTAGACAATGTGAAGATGAGGTTAGAGATACACGTGGTGGAGAAGTCCTAGCTAGACAATGTGAAGATGAGGTTACAGATACACGTGGTGGAGAAGTCCTAGCTAGACAATGTGAAGATGAGGTTACAGATACACGTGGTGAAGAAGACCTAGCTAGACAAAGTGAAGATGAGGTTACAGATACACGTGGTGGAGAAGTCCTAGCTAGAAAATGTGAAGATGAGGGTACAGATACACGTGGTGGAGAAGTCCTAGCTAGACAATGTGAAGATGGGGTTACAGATACACGTGGTGGAGAAGTCCTAGCTAGACAATGTGAAGATGAGGTTACAGATACACGTGGTGGAGAAGTCCTAGCTAGACAATGTGAAGATGAGGTTAGAGATACACGTGGTGGAGAAGACCAAGCTAGACAATATGAAGATGAGGTTACAGATACACGTGGTGGAGAAGCCCTAGCTAGACAATGTTAAGATGAGGTTACAGATACACGTGGTGGAGAAGCCCTAGCTAGACAATGTGAAGATATGGTTAGAGATACACGTGGTGAAGAAGTCCTAGCTAGACAATGTGAAGATGAGGTTACAGATACACGTGGTGGAGAAGACCTATATAGACAATGTGAAGATGTGGTTAGAGATACACGTGGTGGAGAAGCCCTATATAGACAATGTGAAGATGATGTTAGAGATACACGTGGTGGAGAAGCCCTATATAGACAATGTGAAGATGAGGTTAGAGATACACGTGGTGGAGAAGCCCTATATAGACAATGTGAAGATGAGGTTAGAGATACACGTGGTGGAGAAGTCCTAGCTAGACAATGTGAAGATGAGGTTAGAGATACACGTGGTGGAGAAGTCCTAGCTAGACAATGTGAAGATGAGGTTACAGGTACACGTGGTGGAGAAGTCCTAGCTAGACAATGTGAAGATGAGGTTACAGATACACGTGGTGGAGACGACCTATATAGACAATGTGAAGATGAGGTTAGAGATACACGTGGTGGAGAAGCCCTATATAGACAATGTGAAGATGAGGTTAGAGATACACGTGGTGGAGAAGCCCTATATAGACAATGTGAAGATGAGGTTAGAGATACACGTGGTGGAGAAGTCCTAGCTAGACAATGTGAAGGTGAGGTTAGAGATACACGTGGTGAAGAAGCCCTAGCTAGGCAATGTGAAGATGAGGTTAGACATACACGTGGTGAAGAAGCCCTAGCTAGACAATGTGAAGATGTGGTTAGAGATACACGTGGTGGAGAAGACCTATATAGACAATGTGAAGATATGGTTAGAGATACACGTGGTGGAGAAGCCCTATATAGACAATGTGAAGATGAGATTAGAGATACACGTGGTGGAGAAGCCCTATATAGACTATGTGAAGATGAGGTTAGAGATACACGTGGTGGAGAAGCCCTATATAGACAATGTGAAGATGAGGTTAGAGATACACGTGGTGGAGAAGTCCTAGCTAGACAATGTGAAGATGAGGTTAGAGATACACGTGGTGGAGAAGTCCTAGCTAGACAATGTGAAGATGAGGTTACAGATACACGTGGTGGAGAAGTCCTAGCTAGACAATGTGAAGATGAGGTTACAGATACACGTGGTGGAGAAGACCTAGCTAGACAATGTGAAGATGAGGTTACAGATACACGTGGTGGAGAAGTCCTAGCTAGACAATGTGAAGATGAGGTTACAGATACACGTGGTGGAGAAGTCCTAGCTAGACAATGTGAAGATGAGGTTACAGATACACGTGGTGGAGAAGTCCTAGCTAGACAATGTGAAGATGAGGTTACAGATACACGTGGTGGAGAAGTCCTAGCTAGACAATGTGACGATGAGGTTAGAGATACACGTGGTGGAGAAGACCTAGCTAGACAATATGAAGATGAGGTTACAGATACACGTGGTGGAGAAGCCCTAGCTAGACAATGTGAAGATGAGGTTAGAGATACACGTGGTGGAGAATCCCTATATAGACGATGTGAAGATGAGGTTAGAGATACACGTGGTGGAGAAGCCCTATATAGACAATGTGAAGATGAGGTTACAGATACACGTGGTGGAGAAGCCCTATATAGACAATGTGAAGATGAGGTTAGAGATACACGTGGTGGAGAAGTCCTAGCTAGACAATGTGAAGATGAGGTTAGAGATACACGTGGTGGAGAAGTCCTACCTAGACAATGTGAAGATGAAATTACAGATACACGTGGTGGAGAAGACCTATATAGACAATGTGAAGATGAGGTTACAGATACACGTGGTGAAGCCCTAGCTAGACAATGTGAAGATGAGGTTAGGGATACACGTGGTGGAGAAGCCGTATATAGACAATGTGAAGATGAGGTTACAGATACACGTGGTGGAGAAGACCTATATAGACAATGTGAAGATGAGGTTAGAGATACACGTGGTGGAGAAGCCCTATATAGACAATGTGAAGATGAGGTTACAGATACCCGTGGGGGAGAAGCCCTAGCTAGACAAGGTGAAGATGAGGTTACCGATACACGTGGTGAAGAAGTCCTAGCTAGACAATGTGAAGATGAGGTTACAGATACACGTGGTGGAGAAGCCCTAGCTAGACAATGTGAAGATGAGGTTAGAGATACACGTGGTGAAGAAGTCCTAGCTAGACAATGTGAAGATGAGGTTACAGATACACGTGGTGGAGAAGCCCTAGCTAGACAATGTGAAGATGAGGTTAGAGATACACGTGGTGGAGAAGACCTAGCTGGACAATGTGAAGATAAGGTTACAGATACACGTGGTGGAGAAGCCCTAGCTAGACAATGTGAAGATGAGGTTAGAGATACACGTGGTGAAGTAGACCTATATAGACATTGTGAAGATGAGGTTACAGATACACGTGGTGGAGAAGCCGTAGCTGGACAATGTGAAGATTAGGTTAGAGATACACGTGGTGAAGAAGCCCTAGCTAGACAATGTGAAGATGAGGTTAGAGATACACGTGGTGGAGAAGTCCTAGCTAGACAATGTGAAGATGAGGTTACAGATACACGTGGTGGAGACGTCCTAGCTAGACAATGTGAAGATGAGGTTAGACATACACGTGGTGAAGAAGCCCTAGCTAGACAATGTGAAGATGAGGTTACAGATACACGTGGTGGAGAAGCCCTAGCTGGACAATGTGAAGATGAGGTTACAGATACACGTGGTGGAGAAGTCCTAGCTAGACAATGTGAAGATGAGGTTAGAGATACACGTGGTGGAGAAGTCCTAGCTGGACAATGTGAAGATGAGGTTACAGATACACGTGATGGAGAAGTCCTAGCTAGACAATGTGAAGATGAGGTTAGAGATACACGTGGTGGAGAAGTCCTAGCTAGACAATGTGAAGATGAGGTTAGAGATACACGTGGTGGAGAAGCCCTAGCTAGACAATGTGAAGATGAGGTTAGAGACACACGTGGTGGAGAAGTACTAGCTAGACAAATAGAAGATGAGCTTAGAGATACACGTGGTGAAGAAGTCCTAGCTAGACAATGTGAAGATGAGGTTAGAGATACACGTGGTGGAGAAGCCCTAGCTAGACAATGTGAAGATGAGGTTAGAGATACACGTGGTGGAGAAGTCCTAGCTAGACAATGTGAAGATGAGGTTAGAGATACACGTGGAGGAGAAGTCCTATATAGACAATGTGAAGATGAGGTTAGAGATACATGTGGTGAAGAAGTCCTAGCTAGACAATGTGAAGATGAGGTTACAGATACACGTGGCGGAGAAGTCCTATATAGACAATGTGAAGATGAGGTTACAGATACACGTGGTGGAGATGTCCTATATGGACAATGTGAAGATGAGGTTAGAGATACACGTGGTGGAGAAGTCCTATACAGACAATGTGAAGATGAGGCTAGAGATACACGTGGTGAAGAAGTCCTAGCTAGACAATGTGAAGATGAGGTTACAGATACACGTGGTGCAGAAGTCCTATATAGACAATGTGTAGATGAGGTTACAGATACACGTGGTGGATAGGTCCTATATAGACAATGTGAAGATGAGGTTAGAGATACACGTGGTGGAGAAGACCTATATAGACAATGTGAAGATGAGGTTAGAGATACACGTGGTGGAGAAGTCCTATATAGACAATGTGAAGATGAGGTTAGAGATACACGTGGTGCAGAAGTCCTATATAGACAATGTGAAGATGATGTTTCAGATACACGTGGTGGAGAAGCCCTATATAGACAATGTGAAGATGAGGTTAGAGATACACGTGGTGGAGAAGCCCTAGCTAGACAATGTGAAGTTGAGGTTACAGATACACGTGGTGGAGAAGCCCTATATAGACAATGTGAAGATGAGGTTACAGATACACGTGGTGGAGAAGCCCTATATAGACAATGTGAAGATGAGGTTAGAGATACACGTGGTGAAGAAGCCCTAGCTAGAAAATGTGAAGATGAGGTTAGAGATACACGTGGTGGAGAAGTCCTAGCTAGACAATGTGAAGATGAGGTTACAGATACACGTGGTGGAGAAGTCCTAGCTAGACAATGTGAAGATGAGGTTAGAGATACACGTGGTGAAGAAAACCTAGCTAGACAATGTGAAGATGAGGTTACAGATACACGTGGTGGAGAAGCCCTAGCTGGACAATGTGAAGTTGAGGTTACAGATACACGTGGTGGAGAAGTCCTAGCTAGAGAATGTGAAGATGAGGTTAGAGATACACGTGGTGGAGAAGTCCTAGCTGGACAATGTGAAGATGAGGTTACAGATACACGTGGTGGAGAAGTCCTAGCTAGACAATGTGAAGATGAGGTTAGAGATACACGTGGTGGAGAAGTCCTAGCTAGACAATGTGAAGATGAGGTTAGAGATACACGTGGTGGAGAAGCCCTAGCTAGACAATGTGAAGATGAGGTTAGAGATACACGTGGCGGAGAAGTACTAGCTAGACAAATAGAAGATGAGCTTAGAGATACACGTGGTGAAGAAGCCCTAGCTAGACAATGTGAAGATGAGGTTAGAGATACACGTGGTGGAGAAGCCCTAGCTAGACAATGTGAAGATGAGGTTAGAGATACACGTGGTGGAGAAGTACTAGCTAGACAAATAGAAGATGAGCTTAGAGATACACGTGGTGAAGAAGCCCTAGCTAGACAATGTGAGGATGAGGTTAGAGATACACGTGGTGGAGAAGCCCTAGCTAGACAATGTGAAGATGGGGTTAGAGATACACGTGGTGGAGAAGTCCTAGCTAGACAATGTGAAGACGAGGTTAGAGATACAGGTGGAGGAGAAGTCCTATATAGACAATGTGAAGATCAGGTTAGAGATACACGTGGTGGAGAAGTCCTATACAGACAATGTGAAGATGAGGTTAGAGATACACGTGGTGAAGAAGTCCTAGCTAGACAATATGAAGATGAGGTTACAGATACACGTGGTGGAGAAGTCCTATATAGACAATGTGAAGATGAGGTTACAGATACACGTGGTGGAGAAGTCCTATATAGACAATGTGAAGATGAGGTTAGAGATACACGTGGTGGAGAAGTCCTATACAGACAATGTGAAGATGAGGCTAGAGATACACGTGGTGAAGAAGTCCTAGCTAGACAATGTGAAGATGAGGTTACAGATACACGTGGTGGAGAAGTCCTATATAGACAATGTGTAGATGAGGTTACAGATACACGTGGTGGAGAAGTCCTATATAGACAATGTGAAGATGAGGTTAGAGATACACGTGGTGGAGAAGTCCTATATAGACAATGTGAAGTTGAGGTTACAGATACACGTGGTGGAGAAGCCCTATATAGACAAATAGAAGATGAGCTTAGAGATACACGTGGTGAAGAAGCCCTAGCTAGACAATGTGAAGATGAGGTTAGAGATACACGTGGTGGAGAAGCCCTAGCTAGACAATGTGAAGATGAGGTTAGAGATACACGTGGTGGAGAAGTCCTAGCTAGACAATGTGAAGATGAGGTTAGAGATACACGTGGTGGAGAAGCCCTATATAGACAATGTGAAGATGAGGTTACAGATACACGTGGTGGAGAACACCGATATAGACATTGGGAAGATGAGGTTAGAGATACACGTGGTGGAGTAGACCTATATAGACAATGTGAAGATGAGGTTACAGATACACGTTGTGGAGAAGCCCTATATAGACAATGTGAAGATGAGGTTACAGATACACGTGGTGGAGAAGCCCTAGCTAGACAATGTGACGATGAGGTTAGAGATACACGTGGTGGAGAAGCCCTAGCTAGACAATGTGAAGATGAGGTTACAGATACACGTGGTGGAGAAGCCCTATATATACAATGTGAAGATGAGGTTACAGATACACGTGGTGAAGAAGCCCTAGCTAGACAATGTGAAGATGAGGTTAGAGATACACGTGGTGGAGAAGCCCTAGCTAGACAATGTGAAGATGAGGTTACAGATACACGTGGTGGAGAAGCCCTATATAGACAATGTGAAGATGAGGTTAGAGATACACGTGGTGGAGAAGTCCTATATAGACAATGGGAAGATGAGGTTACAGATACACGTGGTGGAGAAGCCCTAGCTAGACAATGTGAAGATGAGGTTAGAGATACACGTGGTGAAGAAGCCCTATATAGACAATGTGAAGATGAGGTTAGAGATACACGTGGTGGAGAAGGCCTAGCTAGACAATGTGAAGATGAGGTTAGAGATACACGTGGTGAAGAAGAACTATATAGACAATGTGAAGATGAGGTTACAGATACACGTGGTGGAGAAGGCCTAGCTAGACAATCTGAAGATGAGGTTAGAGATACACGTGGTGGAGAAGCCCTAGCTAGACAATGTGAAGATGAGGTTACAGATACACGTGGTGGAGAAGCCCTAGCTAGACAATCTGAAGATGAGGTTAGAGATACACGTGGTGGAGAAGCCCTAGCTAGACAATGTGAAGATGAGGTTACAGATACACGTGGTGGAGAAGCCCTAGCTTGACAATGTGAAGATGAGGTTACAGATACACGTGGTGGAGAAGCCCTAGCTAGACAATGTGAAGATGAGGTTACAGATACACGTGGTGTAGAAGCCCTAGCTAGACAATGTGAAGAAGAGGTTACAGATGCACGCGGTGGAGAAGTCCTAGCTAGACAATGTGAAGATGAGGTTAGAGATACACGTGGTGGAAAAGCCCTATATAGACAATGTGAAGATGAGGTTACAGATACACGTGGTGGAGAAGCCCTAGCTAGACAATGTGAAGATGAGGTTACAGATACACGTGGTGAAGAAGCCCTATATACACAATGTGAAGATGAGGTTACAGATACACGTGGTGGAGAAGCCCTAGCTAGACAATGTGAAGATGAGGTTACAGAGCCACGTGGTGAAGAAGCCCTATATAGACAATGTGAAGACGAGGTTATAGATACACGTGGTGGAGAAGCCCTAGCTAGACAATTTGAAGATGAGGTTAGAGATACACGTGGTGAAGAAGCCCTATATAGACAATGTGAAGATGAGGTTACAGATGCACGTGGTGGAGAAGCCCTATATAGACAATGTGAAGATGAGGTTACAGATGCACGTGGTGGAGAAGCCCTAGCTAGACAATGTGAAGATGAGGTTACAGATACACGTGGTGGAGAAGTCCTATATAGACAATGGGAAGATGAGGTTACAGATACACGTGGTGGAGAAGCCCTAGCTAGACAATGTGAAGATGAGGTTAGAGATACACGTAGTGGAGAAGTCCTAGCTAGACAATGTGAAGATGAGGTTAGAGATACACGTGGTGGAGAAGCCCTAGCTAGACAATGAGAAGATGAGGTTAGAGATACACGTGGTGGAGAAGCCCTATATAGACAATGTGAAGATGAGGTTACAAATACACGTGGTGGAGAAGCCCTATATAGACAATGTGAAGATGAGGTTACAGATACACGTGGTGGAGAAGCCCTATCTAGACAATGTGAAGATGAGGTTAGAGATACACGTGGTGGAGAAGTCCTAGCTAGACAATGTGAAGATGAGATAACAGATACACGTGGTGGAGAAATCCTATATAGACAATGTGAAGATGAGGTTAGAGATACACGTGGTGGAGAAGTCCTATATAGACAATGTGAAAATGAGGTTAGAGATACACGTGGTGGAGAAGACCTATATAGACAATGTGAAGATGAGGTTACAGATACACGTGGTGGAGAAGCCCTAGCTAGACAATGTGAAGATGAGGTTACAGATACACGTGGTGGAGAAGCCCTAGCTGGACAATGTGAAGATGAGGTTAGAGATACACGTGGTGGAGAAGCCCTAGCTAGACAATGTGAAGATGAGATTACAGATACACGTGGTGGAGAAGCCCTATATAGACAATGTGAAGATGAGGTTACAGATACACGTGGTGGAGAAGTCCTATATAGACAATGTGAAGATGAGGTTAGAGATACACGTGGTGGAGAAGCCCTAGCTAGACAATGTGAAGATGAGGTTACAGATACACGTGGTGGAGAAGCCCTATATAGACAATGTGAAGATGAGGTTACAGATACACGTGGTGGAGAAGTCCTATATAGACAATGTGAAGATGAGGTTAGAGATACACGTGGTGGAGAAGTCCTATATAGACAATGTGAAGATGAGGTTACAGATACACGTGGTGGAGAAGCCCTACCTGGACAATATGAAGATGAGGTTACAGATACACGTGGTGGAGAAGCCCTATATAGACAATGTGAAGATGAGGTTACAGATACACGTGGTGGAGAAGCCCTAGCTAGACAATGTGAAGATGAGGTTACAGATACACGTGGTGGAGAAGCCCTATATAGACAATGTGAAGATGAGGTTAGAGATACACGTGGTGGAGAAGCCCTATATAGACAATGTGAAGATGAGGTTAGAGATACACGTGTTGGAGAAGCCCTAGCTAGACAATGTGAAGATGAGGTTAGTGATACACGTGGTGGGGAAGCCCTATATAGACAATGTGAAGATGAGGTTACAGATACACGTGGTGGAGAAGTCCTAGCTAGACAATGTGAAGATGAGGTTAGAGATACACGTGGTGGAGAAGTCCCAGCTAGACAATGTGAAGATGAGGTTAGAGATACACGTGGTGGAGAAGTCCTAGCTAGACAATGTGAAGTAGAGGTTAGAGATACACGTGGTGGAGAAGTCCTAGCTAGACAATGTGAAGATGAGGTTACAGATACACGTGGTGGAGAAGTCCTAGCTAGACAATGTGAAGATGAGGTTAGAGATCCACGTGGTGGAGAAGTCCTATATAGACAATGTGAAGATGAGGTTACAGATACACGTGGTGGAGTAGACCTATGTAGACAATGTGAAGATGAGGTTACAGATACACGTGGTGGAGAAGCCCTATATAGACAATGTGAAGATGAGGTTACAGATACACGTGGTGGAGAAGCCCTCTATAGACAATGTGAAGATGAGGTTACAGATACACGTGGTGGAGAAGCCCTATATAGAGAATGTGAAGATGAGGTTACAGATACACGTGGTGGAGAAGCCCTAGCTAGACAATGTGAAGATGAGGTTACAGATACACGTGGTGGAGAAGCCCTATATAGACAATGTGAAGATGAGGTTACAGATACACGTGGTGGAGAAGCCCTATATAGACAATGTGAAGATGACGTTACAGATACACGTGGTGGAGAAGCCCTATATAGACAATGTGAAGATGAGGTTACAGATACACGTGGTGGAGAAGCCCTAGCTAGACAATGTGAAGTTGAGGTTACAGATACACGTGGTGGAGAAGCCCTAGCTAGACAATGTGAAGATGAGGTTACAGATACACGTGGTGGAGAAGCCCTATATAGACAATGTGAAGATGAGGTTACAGATACACGTGGTGGAGAAGCCCTATATAGACAATGTGAAGATGACGTTACAGATACACATGGTGGAGAAGCCCTATATAGACAATGTGAAGATGAGGTTACAGATACACGTGGTGGAGAAGCCCTAGCTAGACAATGTGAAGATGAGGTTACAGATACACGTGGTGGAGAAGCCCTAGCTAGACAATGTGAAGATGAGGTTACAGATACACGTGGTGGAGAAGCCCTATATAGACAATGTGAAGATGAGGTTACAGATACACGTGGTGGAGAAGTCCTATATAGACAATGTGAAGATGAGGTTAGACATACACGTGGTGGAGAAGCCGTAGCTAGACAATGTGAAGATGAGGCTAGAGATACACGTGGTGAAGAAGTCCTAGCTAGACAATGTGAAGATGAGGTTACAGATACACGTGGTGGAGAAGTCCTATATAGACAATGTGTAGATGAGGTTACAGATACACGTGGTGGAGAAGTCCTATATAGACAATGTGAAGATGAGGTTAGAGATACACGTGGTGGAGAAGTCCTATATAGACAATGTGAAGTTGAGGTTACAGATACACGTGGTGGAGAAGCCCTATATAGACAATGTGAAGATGAGGTTACAGATACACGTGGTGGAGAAGCCCTATATAGACAATGTGAAGATGACGTTACAGATACACGTGGTGGAGAAGCCCTAGCTAGACAAGCTGAAGATGAGGTTACAGTTACACGTGGTGAACAAGTCCTAGCTAGGCAATGTGAAGATGAGGTTACAGATACACGTGGTGGAGAAGCCCTATATAGACAATGTGAAGATGAGGTTACAGATACACGTGGTGGAGAAGACCGATATAGACATTGGGAAGATGAGGTTAGAGATACACGTGGTGGAGTAGACCTATATAGACAATGTGAAGATGAGGTTACAGATACACGTTGTGGAGAAGCCCTATATAGACAATGTGAAGATGAGGTTACAGATACACGTGGTGGAGAAGCCCTAGCTAGACAATGTGACGATGAGGTTAGAGATACACGTGGTGGAGAAGCCCTAGCTAGACAATGTGAAGATGAGGTTACAGATACACGTGGTGGAGAAGCCCTATATAGACAATGTGAAGATGAGGTTACAGATACACGTGGTGAAGAAGCCCTAGCTAGACAATGTGAAGATGAGGTTAGAGATACACGTGGTGGAGAAGCCCTAGCTAGACAATGTGAAGATGAGGTTACAGATACACGTGGTGGAGAAGCCGTATATAGACAATGTGAAGATGAGGTTAGAGATACACGTGGTGAAGAAGCCCTATATAGACAATGTGAAGATGAGGTTACCGATACACGTGGTGGAGAAGACCTATATAGACAATGTGAAGATGAGGTTAGAGATACACGTGGTGGAGAAGGCCTAGCTAGACAATGTGAAGATGAGGTTAGAGATACACGTGGTGAAGAAGCCCTATATAGACAATGTGAAGATGAGGTTACAGATACACGTGGTGGAGAAGGCCTAGCTAGACAATCTGAAGATGAGGTTAGAGATACACGTGGTGGAGAAGCCCTAGCTAGACAATGTGAAGATGAGGTTACAGATACACGTGGTGGAGAAGCCCTAGCTAGACAATCTGAAGATGAGGTTAGAGATACACGTGGTGGAGAAGCCCTAGCTAGACAATGTGAAGATGAGGTTACAGATACACGTGGTGGAGAAGCCCTAGCTTGACAATGTGAAGATGAGGTTACAGATACACGTGGTGGAGAAGCCCTAGCTAGACAATGTGAAGATGAGGTTACAGATACACGTGGTGTAGAAGCCCTAGCTAGACAATGTGAAGATGAGGTTACAGATGCACGCGGTGGAGAAGTCCTAGCTAGACAATGTGAAGATGAGGTTAGAGATACACGTGGTGGAAAAGCCCTATATAGACAATGTGAAGATGAGGTTACAGATACACGTGGTGGAGAAGCCCTAGCTAGACAATGTGAAGATGAGGTTACAGATACACGTGGTGAAGAAGCCCTATATACACAATGTGAAGATGAGGTTACAGATACACGTGGTGGAGAAGCCCTAGCTAGACAATGTGAAGATGAGGTTACAGAGCCACGTGGTGAAGAAGCCCTATATAGACAATGTGAAGACGAGGTTATAGATACACGTGGTGGAGAAGCCCTAGCTAGACAATGTGAAGATGAGGTTAGAGATACACGTGGTGAAGAAGCCCTATATAGACAATGTGAAGATGAGGTTACAGATGCACGTGGTGGAGAAGCCCTAGCTAGACAATGTGAAGATGAGGTTACAGATACACGTGGTGAAGAAGCCCTAGCTAGACAATGTGAAGATGAGGTTAGAGATACACGTGGTGGAGAAGCCCTAGCTAGACAATGTGAAGATGAGGTTACAGATACACGTGGTGGAGAAAACCTATATAGACAATGTGAAGATGAGGTTAGAGATACACGTGGTGGAGAAGTCCTATATAGACAATGGGAAGATGAGGTTACAGATACACGTGGTGGAGAAGCCCTAGCTAGACAATGTGAAGATGAGGTTAGAGATACACGTAGTGGAGAAGTCCTAGCTAGACAATGTGAAGATGAGGTTAGAGATACACGTGGTGGAGAAGCCCTAGCTAGACAATGAGAAGATGAGGTTAGAGATACACGTGGTGGAGAAGCCCTATCTAGACAATGTGAAGATGAGGTTAGAGATACACGTGGTGGAGAAGTCCTATATAGACAATGTGAAGGTGAGGTTAGAGATACACGTGGTGGAGAAGTCCTATATAGACAATGTGAAAATGAGGTTAGAGATACACGTGGTGGAGAAGACCTATATAGACAATGTGAAGATGAGGCTACAGATACACGTGGTGGAGAAGCCCTAGCTAGACAATGTGAAGATGAGGTTACAGATACACGTGGTGGAGAAGCCCTAGCTGGACAATGTGAAGATGAGGTTAGAGATACACGTGGTGGAGAAGCCCTAGCTAGACAATGTGAAGATGAGGATACAGATACACGTGGTGGAGAAGCCCTATATAGACAATGTGAAGATGAGGTTACAGATACACGTGGTGGAGAAGCCCTATATAGACAATGTGAAGATGAGGTTAGAGATACACGTGGTGGAGAAGCCCTAGCTAGACAATGTGAAGATGAGGTTACAGATACACGTGGTGGGGAAGCCCTATATAGACAATGTGAAGATGAGGTTACAGATACACTAGGTGGAGAAGTCCTATATAGACAATGTGAAGATGAGGTTAGAGATACACGTGGTGGAGAAGTCCTATATAGACAATGTGAAGATGACGTTACAGATACACGTGGTGGAGAAGCCCTACCTGGACAATATGAAGATGAGGTTACAGATACACGTGCTGGAGAAGCCCTATATAGACAATGTGAAGATGAGGTTAGAGATACACGTGGTGGAAAAGCCCTATATAGACAATGTGAAGATGAGGTTAGAGATACACGTGGTGGAGAAGCCCTATATAGACAATGTGAAGATGAGGATACAGATACACGTGGTGGAGAAGCCCTAGCTAGATAATGTGAAGATGAGGTTACAGATGCACGTGTTGGAGAAGCCCTAGCTAGACAATGTGAAGATGAGGTTAGTGATACACGTGGTGGGGAAGCCCTATATAGACAATGTGAAGATGAGGTTACAGATACACGTGGTGGAGAAGTCCTAGCTAGACAATGTGAAGATGAGGTTAGAGATACACGTGGTGGAGAAGTCCCAGCTAGACAATGTGAAGATGAGGTTAGAGATACACGTGGTGGAGAAGTCCTAGCTAGACAATGTGAAGTAGAGGTTAGAGATACACGTGGTGGAGAAGTCCTAGCTAGACAATGTGAAGATGAGGTTACAGATACACGTGGTGGAGAAGTGCTAGCTAGACAATGTGAAGATGAGGTTAGAGATCCACGTGGTGGAGAAGCCCTATATAGACAATGTGAAGATGAGGTTACAGATACACGTGGTGGAGTAGACCTATGTAGACAATGTGAAGATGAGGTTACAGATACACGTGGTGGAGAAGCCCTATATAGACAATGTGAAGATGAGGTTACAGATACACGTGGTGGAGAAGCCCTCTATAGACAATGTGAAGATGAGGTTACAGATACACGTGGTGGAGAAGCCCTCTATAGACAATGTGAAGATGAGGTTACAGATACACGTGGTGGAGAAGCCCTAGCTAGACAATGTGAAGATGAGGTTAGAGATACACGTGGTGGAGAAGCCCTATATAGACAATGTGAAGATGAGGTTACAGATACACGTGGTGGAGATGCCCTATATAGACAATGTGAAGATGACGTTACAGATACACGTGGTGGAGAAGCCCTATATAGACGATGTGAAGATGAGGTTACAGATACACGTGGTGGAGAAGCCCTAGCTAGACAATGTGAAGTTGAGGTTACAGATACACGTGGTGGAGAAGCCCTAGCTAGACAATGTGAAGATGAGGTTACAGATACACGTGGTGGAGAAGCCCTATATAGACAATGTGAAGATGAGGTTACAGATACACGTGGTGGAGAAGCCCTATATAGACAATGTGAAGATGACGTTACAGATACACGTGATGGAGAAGCCCTATATAGACAATGTGAAGATGAGGTTACAGATACCCGTGGTGGAAAAGCCCTAGCTAGACAATGTGAAGATGAGGTTAGAGATACACGTGGTGGAGAAGCCCTATATAGACAATGTGAAGATGAGGTTACAGATACACGTGGTGGAGAAGTCCTATATAGACAATGTGAAGATGAGGTTACAGATACACGTGGTGGAGAAGTCCTATATAGACAATGTGAAGATGAGGTTAGAGATACACGTGGTGGAGAAGTCCTATACAGACAATGTGAAGATGAGGCTAGAGATACACGTGGTGAAGAAGTCCTAGCTAGACAATGTGAAGATGAGGTTACAGATACACGTGGTGGAGAAGTCCTATATAGACAATGTGTAGATGAGGTTAGAGATACACGTGGTGGAGAAGTCCTATATAGACAATGTGTAGATGAGGTTAGAGATACACGTGGTGGAGAAGCCCTAGCTAGACAATGTGTAGATGAGGTTAGAGATACACGTGGTGGAGAAGCCCTAGCTAGACAATGTGAAGATGAGGTTAGAGATACACGTGGTGGAGAAGTCCTATATAGACAATGTGAAGTTGAGGTTACAGATACACGTGGTGGAGAAGTCCTATATAGACAATGTGTAGATGAGGTTACAGATACACGTGGTGGAGAAGTCCTATATAGACAATGTGTAGATGAGGTTACAGATACACGTGGTGGAGAAGTCCTATATAGACAATGTGTAGATGAGGTTAGAGATACACGTGGTGGAGAAGCCCTAGCAAGACAATGTGAAGATGAGGTTAGAGATACACGTGGTGGAGAAGCCCTAGCTAGACAATGTGAAGATGACGTTAGAGATACACGTGGTGGAGAAGTCCTATATAGACAATGTGTAGATGAGGT
This sequence comes from Tenodera sinensis, assembly GCA_030765045.1. Taxonomy (NCBI): domain Eukaryota; kingdom Metazoa; phylum Arthropoda; class Insecta; order Mantodea; family Mantidae; genus Tenodera; species Tenodera sinensis. The sequence goes on from CM060964.1 coordinate 2,537,358, forward strand.
TACAGATACACGTGGTGGAGAAGTCCTATATAGACAATGTGTAGATGAGGTTAGAGATACACGTGGTGGAGAAGCCCTAGCTAGACAATGTGAAGATGAGGTTAGAGATACACGTGGTGGAGAAGCCCTAGCTAGACAATGTGAAGATGACGTTAGAGATACACGTGGTGGAGAAGTCCTATATAGACAATGTGTAGATGAGGTTACAGATACACGTGGTGGAGAAGTCCTATATAGACAATGTGTAGATGAGGTTAGAGATACACGTGGTGGAGAAGCCCTAGCTAGACAATGTGAAGATGAGGTTAGAGATACACGTGGTGGAGAAGTCCTATATAGACAATGTGAAGTTGAGGTTACAGATACACGTGGTGGAGAAGCCCTATATAGACAATGTGAAGATGAGGTTACAGATACAGGTGGTGGAGAAGCCCTATATAGACAATGTGAAGATGAGGTTACAGATACACGTGGTGGAGAAGCCCTAGCTAGACAAGCTGAAGATGAGGTTACAGATACACGTGGTGAACAAGTCCTAGCTAGGCAATGTGAAGATGAGGTTACAGATACACGTGGTGGAGAAGCCCTATATAGACAATGTGAAGATGAGGTTAGAGATACACGTGGTGGAGAAGACCGATATAGACATTGGGAAGATGAGGTTAGAGATACACGTGGTGGAGTAGACCTATATAGACAATGTGAAGATGAGGTTACAGATACACGTGGTGAACAAGTCCTAGCTAGGCAATATGAAGATGAGGTTACAGATACACGTGGTGGAGAAGACCGATATAGACATTGGGAAGATGAGGTTAGAGATACACGTGGTGGAGTAGACCTATATAGACAATGTGAAGATGAGGTTACAGATACACGTTGTGGAGAAGCCCTATATAGACAATGTGAAGATGAGGTTACAGATACACGTGGTGGAGAAGCCCTAGCTAGACAATGTGACGATGAGGTTAGAGATACACGTGGTGGAGAAGCCCTAGCTAGACAATGTGAAGATGAGGTTACAGATACACGTGGTGGAGAAGCCCTATATAGACAATGTGAAGATGAGGTTACAGATACACGTGGTGAAGAAGCCCTAGCTAGACAATGTGAAGATGAGGTTAGAGATACACGTGGTGGAGAAGCCCTAGCTAGACAATGTGAAGATGAGGTTACAGATACACGTGGTGGAGAAGCCCTATATAGACAATGTGAAGATGAGGTTAGAGATACACGTGGTGGAGAAGTCCTATATAGACAATGGGAAGATGAGGTTACAGATACACGTGGTGGAGAAGCCCTAGCTAGACAATGTGAAGATGAGGTTAGAGATACACGTGGTGAAGAAGCCCTATATAGACAATGTGAAGATGAGGTTACCGATACACGTGGTGGAGAAGACCTATATAGACAATGTGAAGATGAGGTTAGAGATACACGTGGTGGAGAAGGCCTAGCTAGACAATGTGAAGATGAGGTTAGAGATACACGTGGCGAAGAAGCCCTATATAGACAATGTGAAGATGAGGTTACAGATACACGTGGTGGAGAAGGCCTAGCTAGACAATCTGAAGATGAGGTTAGAGATACACGTGGTGGAGAAGCCCTAGCTAGACAATGTGAAGATGAGGTTACAGATACACGTGGTGGAGAAGCCCTAGCTAGACAATCTGAAGATGAGGCTAGAGATACACGTGGTGGAGAAGCCCTAGCTAGACAATGTGAAGATGAGGTTACAGATACACGTGGTGGAGAAGCCCTAGCTTGACAATGTGAAGATGAGGTTACAGATACACGTTGTGGAGAAGCCCTAGCTAGACAATGTGAAGATGAGGTTACAGATACACGTGGTGTAGAAGCCCTAGCTAGACAATGTGAAGATGAGGTTACAGATGCACGCGGTGGAGAAGTCCTAGCTAGACAATGTGAAGATGAGGTTAGAGATACACGTGGTGGAAAAGCCCTATATAGACAATGTGAAGATGAGGTTACAGATACACGTGGTGGAGAAGCCCTAGCTAGACAATGTGAAGATGAGGTTACAGATACACGTGGTGAAGAAGCCCTATATACACAATGTGCAGATGAGGTTACAGAGCCACTTGGTGAAGAAGCCCTATATAGACAATGTGAAGACGAGGTTATAGATACACGTGGTGGAGAAGCCCTAGCTAGACAATGTGAAGATGAGGTTAGAGATACACGTGGTGAAGAAGCCCTATATAGACAATGTGAAGATGAGGTTACAGATGCACGTGGTGGAGAAGCCCTAGCTAGACAATGTGAAGATGAGGTTACAGATACACGTGGTGAAGAAGCCCTAGCTAGACAATGTGAAGATGAGGTTAGAGATACACGAGGTGGAGAAGCCCTAGCTAGACAATGTGAAGATGAGGTTAGAGATACACGAGGTGGAGAAGCCCTAGCTGGACAATGTGAAGATGAGGTTACAGATACACGTGGTGAAGAAGCCCTAGCTAGACAATGTGAAGATGAGGTTAGAGATACACGAGGTGGAGAAGCCCTAGCTGGACAATGTGAAGATGAGGTTACAGATACACGTGGTGAAGAAGCCCTAGCTAGACAATGTGAAGATGAGGTTATAGATACACGTGGTGGAGAAGTCCTAGCTAGACAATATTAAGATGAGGTTACAGATACACGTGGTGGAGAAGCCCTAGCTAGACAATGTGAAGATGAGGTTATAGATACAGGTGGTGAAGAAGCCCTAGCTAGACAATGTGAAGATGAGGTTATAGATACACGTGGTGAAGAAGCCCTAGCTAGACAATGTGAAGATGAGGTTACAGATACACGAGGTGAAGAAGCCCTAGCTAGACAATGTGAAGATGAGGTTAGAGATACACGTGGTGAAGAAGCCCTAGCTAGACAATGTGAAGATGAGGTTATAGATACACGTGGTGGAGAAGTCCTATATAGACAATGTGAAGATGAGGTTAGAGATACACGTGGTGGAGAAGCCCTATATAGACAATGTGAAGATGAGGTTACAGATACACGTGGTGGAGAAGTCCTATATAGACAATGTGAAGATGAGGTTAGAGATACACGTGGTGGAGAAGCCCTAGCTAGACAATGTGAAGATGAGGTTACAGATACACGTGGTGGAGAAGCCCTATATAGACAATGTGAAGATGAGGTTACAGATACACTAGGTGGAGAAGTCCTATATAGACAATGTGAAGATGAGGTTAGAGATACACGTGGTGGAGAAGTCCTATATAGACAATGTGAAGATGAGGTTACAGATACACGTGGTGGAGAAGCCCTACCTGGACAATATGAAGATGAGGTTACAGATACACGTGGTGGAGAAGCCCTATATAGACAATGTGAAGATGAGGTTAGAGATACACGTGGTGGAGAAGCCCTATATAGACAATGTGAAGATGAGGTTACAGATACACGTGGTGGAGAAGCCCTAGCTAGATAATGTGAAGATGAGGTTACAGATGCACGTGTTGGAGAAGCCCTAGCTAGACAATGTGAAGATGAGGTTAGTGATACACGTGGTGGGGAAGCCCTATATAGACAATGTGAAGATGAGGTTACAGATACACGTGGTGGAGAAGTCCTAGCTAGACAATGTGAAGATGAGGTAAGAGATACACGTGGTGGAGAAGTCCCAGCTAGACAATGTGAAGATGAGGTTAGAGATACACGTGGTGGAGAAGTCCTAGCTAGACAATGTGAAGTAGAGGTTAGAGATACACGTGGTGGAGAAGTCCTAGCTAGACAATGTGAAGATGAGGTTACAGATACACGTGGTGGAGAAGTCCTAGCTAGACAATGTGAAGATGAGGTTAGAGATCCACGTGGTGGAGAAGCCCTATATAGACAATGTGAAGATGAGGTTACAGATACACGTGGTGGAGTAGACCTATGTAGACAATGTGAAGATGAGGTTACAGATACACGTGGTGGAGAAGCCCTATATAGACAATGTGAAGATGATGTTACAGATACACGTGGTGGAGAAGCCCTCTATAGACAATGTGAAGATGAGGTTACAGATACACGTGGTGGAGAAGCCCTATATAGACAATGTGAAGATGAGGTTACAGATACACGTGGTGGAGAAGCCCTAGCTAGACAATGTGAAGATTAGGTTACAGATACACGTGGTGGAGAAGCCCTCTATAGACAATGTGAAGATGAGGTTACAGATACACGTGGTGGAGAAGCCCTATATAGACAATGTGAAGATGAGGTTACAGATACACGTGGTGGAGAAGCCCTAGCTAGACAATGTGAAGTTGAGGTTACAGATACACGTGGTGGAGAAGCCCTAGCTAGACAATGTGAAGATGAGGTTACAGATACACGTGGTGGAGAAGCCCTATATAGACAATGTGAAGATGAGGTTACAGATACACGTGGTGGAGAAGCCCTATATAGACAATGTGAAGATGACGTTACAGATACACGTGGTGGAGAAGCCCTATATAGACAATGTGAAGATGAGGTTACAGATACACGTGGTGGAGAAGCCCTAGGTAGACAATGTGAAGATGAGGTTACAGATACACGTGGTGGAGAAGCCCTATATAGACAATGTGAAGATGAGGTTACAGATACACGTGGTGGAGAAGTCCTATATAGACAATGTGAAGATGAGGTTACAGATACACGTGGTGGAGAAGTCCTATATAGACAATGTGAAGATGAGGTTAGAGATACACGTGGTGGAGAAGTCCTATACAGACAATGTGAAGATGAGGCTAGAGATACACGTGGTGAAGAAGTCCTAGCTAGACAATGTGAAGATGAGGTTACAGATACACGTGGTGGAGAAGTCCTATATAGACAATGTGTAGATGAGGTTAGAGATACACGTGGTGGAGAAGCCCTAGCTAGACAATGAGAAGATGAGGTTAGAGATACACGTGGTGGAGAAGCCCTATATAGACAATGTGAAGATGAGGTTACAAATACACGTGGTGGAGAAGCCCTATATAGACAATGTGAAGATGAGGTTACAGATACACGTGGTGGAGAAGCCCTATCTAGACAATGTGAAGATGAGGTTAGAGATACACGTGGTGGAGAAGTCCTAGCTAGACAATGTGAAGATGAGATAACAGATACACGTGGTGGAGAAATCCTATATAGACAATGTGAAGATGAGGTTAGAGATACACGTGGTGGAGAAGTCCTATATAGACAATGTGAAAATGAGGTTAGAGATACACGTGGTGGAGAAGACCTATATAGACAATGTGAAGATGAGGTTACAGATACACGTGGTGGAGAAGCCCTAGCTAGACAATGTGAAGATGAGGTTACAGATACACGTGGTGGAGAAGCCCTAGCTGGACAATGTGAAGATGAGGTTAGAGATACACGTGGTGGAGAAGCCCTAGCTAGACAATGTGAAGATGAGATTACAGATACACGTGGTGGAGAAGCCCTATATAGACAATGTGAAGATGAGGTTACAGATACACGTGGTGGAGAAGTCCTATATAGACAATGTGAAGATGAGGTTAGAGATACACGTGGTGGAGAAGCCCTAGCTAGACAATGTGAAGATGAGGTTACAGATACACGTGGTGGAGAAGCCCTATATAGACAATGTGAAGATGAGGTTACAGATACACGTGGTGGAGAAGTCCTATATAGACAATGTGAAGATGAGGTTAGAGATACACGTGGTGGAGAAGTCCTATATAGACAATGTGAAGATGAGGTTACAGATACACGTGGTGGAGAAGCCCTACCTGGACAATATGAAGATGAGGTTACAGATACACGTGGTGGAGAAGCCCTATATAGACAATGTGAAGATGAGGTTACAGATACACGTGGTGGAGAAGCCCTAGCTAGACAATGTGAAGATGAGGTTACAGATACACGTGGTGGAGAAGCCCTATATAGACAATGTGAAGATGAGGTTAGAGATACACGTGGTGGAGAAGCCCTATATAGACAATGTGAAGATGAGGTTAGAGATACACGTGTTGGAGAAGCCCTAGCTAGACAATGTGAAGATGAGGTTAGTGATACACGTGGTGGGGAAGCCCTATATAGACAATGTGAAGATGAGGTTACAGATACACGTGGTGGAGAAGTCCTAGCTAGACAATGTGAAGATGAGGTTAGAGATACACGTGGTGGAGAAGTCCCAGCTAGACAATGTGAAGATGAGGTTAGAGATACACGTGGTGGAGAAGTCCTAGCTAGACAATGTGAAGTAGAGGTTAGAGATACACGTGGTGGAGAAGTCCTAGCTAGACAATGTGAAGATGAGGTTACAGATACACGTGGTGGAGAAGTCCTAGCTAGACAATGTGAAGATGAGGTTAGAGATCCACGTGGTGGAGAAGTCCTATATAGACAATGTGAAGATGAGGTTACAGATACACGTGGTGGAGTAGACCTATGTAGACAATGTGAAGATGAGGTTACAGATACACGTGGTGGAGAAGCCCTATATAGACAATGTGAAGATGAGGTTACAGATACACGTGGTGGAGAAGCCCTCTATAGACAATGTGAAGATGAGGTTACAGATACACGTGGTGGAGAAGCCCTATATAGAGAATGTGAAGATGAGGTTACAGATACACGTGGTGGAGAAGCCCTAGCTAGACAATGTGAAGATGAGGTTACAGATACACGTGGTGGAGAAGCCCTATATAGACAATGTGAAGATGAGGTTACAGATACACGTGGTGGAGAAGCCCTATATAGACAATGTGAAGATGACGTTACAGATACACGTGGTGGAGAAGCCCTATATAGACAATGTGAAGATGAGGTTACAGATACACGTGGTGGAGAAGCCCTAGCTAGACAATGTGAAGTTGAGGTTACAGATACACGTGGTGGAGAAGCCCTAGCTAGACAATGTGAAGATGAGGTTACAGATACACGTGGTGGAGAAGCCCTATATAGACAATGTGAAGATGAGGTTACAGATACACGTGGTGGAGAAGCCCTATATAGACAATGTGAAGATGACGTTACAGATACACATGGTGGAGAAGCCCTATATAGACAATGTGAAGATGAGGTTACAGATACACGTGGTGGAGAAGCCCTAGCTAGACAATGTGAAGACGAGGTTACAGATACACGTGGTGGAGAAGCCCTAGCTAGACAATGTGAAGATGAGGTTACAGATACACGTGGTGGAGAAGCCCTATATAGACAATGTGAAGATGAGGTTACAGATACACGTGGTGGAGAAGTCCTATATAGACAATGTGAAGATGAGGTTAGACATACACGTGGTGGAGAAGCCGTAGCTAGACAATGTGAAGATGAGGCTAGAGATACACGTGGTGAAGAAGTCCTAGCTAGACAATGTGAAGATGAGGTTACAGATACACGTGGTGGAGAAGTCCTATATAGACAATGTGTAGATGAGGTTACAGATACACGTGGTGGAGAAGTCCTATATAGACAATGTGAAGATGAGGTTAGAGATACACGTGGTGGAGAAGTCCTATATAGACAATGTGAAGTTGAGGTTACAGATACACGTGGTGGAGAAGCCCTATATAGACAATGTGAAGATGAGGTTACAGATACACGTGGTGGAGAAGCCCTATATAGACAATGTGAAGATGACGTTACAGATACACGTGGTGGAGAAGCCCTAGCTAGACAAGCTGAAGATGAGGTTACAGTTACACGTGGTGAACAAGTCCTAGCTAGGCAATGTGAAGATGAGGTTACAGATACACGTGGTGGAGAAGCCCTATATAGACAATGTGAAGATGAGGTTACAGATACACGTGGTGGAGAAGACCGATATAGACATTGGGAAGATGAGGTTAGAGATACACGTGGTGGAGTAGACCTATATAGACAATGTGAAGATGAGGTTACAGATACACGTTGTGGAGAAGCCCTATATAGACAATGTGAAGATGAGGTTACAGATACACGTGGTGGAGAAGCCCTAGCTAGACAATGTGACGATGAGGTTAGAGATACACGTGGTGGAGAAGCCCTAGCTAGACAATGTGAAGATGAGGTTACAGATACACGTGGTGGAGAAGCCCTATATAGACAATGTGAAGATGAGGTTACAGATACACGTGGTGAAGAAGCCCTAGCTAGACAATGTGAAGATGAGGTTAGAGATACACGTGGTGGAGAAGCCCTAGCTAGACAATGTGAAGATAAGGTTACAGATACACGTGGTGGAGAAGCCGTATATAGACAATGTGAAGATGAGGTTAGAGATACACGTGGTGAAGAAGCCCTATATAGACAATGTGAAGATGAGGTTACCGATACACGTGGTGGAGAAGACCTATATAGACAATGTGAAGATGAGGTTAGAGATACACGTGGTGGAGAAGGCCTAGCTAGACAATGTGAAGATGAGGTTAGAGATACACGTGGTGGAGAAGCCCTAGCTAGACAATGTGAAGATGAGGTTACAGATACACGTGGTGGAGAAGCCCTAGCTAGACAATCTGAAGATGAGGTTAGAGATACACGTGGTGGAGAAGCCCTAGCTAGACAATGTGAAGATGAGGTTACAGATACACGTGGTGGAGAAGCCCTAGCTTGACAATGTGAAGATGAGGTTACAGATACACGTGGTGGAGAAGCCCTAGCTAGACAATGTGAAGATGAGGTTACAGATACACGTGGTGTAGAAGCCCTAGCTAGACAATGTGAAGATGAGGTTACAGATGCACGCGGTGGAGAAGTCCTAGCTAGACAATGTGAAGATGAGGTTAGAGATACACGTGGTGGAAAAGCCCTATATAGACAATGTGAAGATGAGGTTACAGATACACGTGGTGGAGAAGCCCTAGCTAGACAATGTGAAGATGAGGTTACAGATACACGTGGTGAAGAAGCCCTATATACACAATGTGAAGATGAGGTTACAGATACACGTGGTGGAGAAGCCCTAGCTAGACAATGTGAAGATGAGGTTACAGAGCCACGTGGTGAAGAAGCCCTATATAGACAATGTGAAGACGAGGTTATAGATACACGTGGTGGAGAAGCCCTAGCTAGACAATGTGAAGATGAGGTTAGAGATACACGTGGTGAAGAAGCCCTATATAGACAATGTGAAGATGAGGTTACAGATGCACGTGGTGGAGAAGCCCTAGCTAGACAATGTGAAGATGAGGTTACAGATACACGTGGTGAAGAAGCCCTAGCTAGACAATGTGAAGATGAGGTTAGAGATACACGTGGTGGAGAAGCCCTAGCTAGACAATGTGAAGATGAGGTTACAGATACACGTGGTGGAGAAAACCTATATAGACAATGTGAAGATGAGGTTAGAGATACACGTGGTGGAGAAGTCCTATATAGACAATGGGAAGATGAGGTTACAGATACACGTGGTGGAGAAGCCCTAGCTAGACAATGTGAAGATGAGGTTAGAGATACACGTAGTGGAGAAGTCCTAGCTAGACAATGTGAAGATGAGGTTAGAGATACACGTGGTGGAGAAGCCCTAGCTAGACAATGAGAAGATGAGGTTAGAGATACACGTGGTGGAGAAGCCCTATCTAGACAATGTGAAGATGAGGTTAGAGATACACGTGGTGGAGAAGTCCTATATAGACAATGTGAAGGTGAGGTTAGAGATACACGTGGTGGAGAAGTCCTATATAGACAATGTGAAAATGAGGTTAGAGATACACGTGGTGGAGAAGACCTATATAGACAATGTGAAGATGAGGCTACAGATACACGTGGTGGAGAAGCCCTAGCTAGACAATGTGAAGATGAGGTTACAGATACACGTGGTGGAGAAGCCCTAGCTGGACAATGTGAAGATGAGGTTAGAGATACACGTGGTGGAGAAGCCCTAGCTAGACAATGTGAAGATGAGGATACAGATACACGTGGTGGAGAAGCCCTATATAGACAATGTGAAGATGAGGTTACAGATACACGTGGTGGAGAAGCCCTATATAGACAATGTGAAGATGAGGTTAGAGATACACGTGGTGGAGAAGCCCTAGCTAGACAATGTGAAGATGAGGTTACAGATACACGTGGTGGGGAAGCCCTATATAGACAATGTGAAGATGAGGTTACAGATACACTAGGTGGAGAAGTCCTATATAGACAATGTGAAGATGAGGTTAGAGATACACGTGGTGGAGAAGTCCTATATAGACAATGTGAAGATGACGTTACAGATACACGTGGTGGAGAAGCCCTACCTGGACAATATGAAGATGAGGTTACAGATACACGTGCTGGAGAAGCCCTATATAGACAATGTGAAGATGAGGTTAGAGATACACGTGGTGGAAAAGCCCTATATAGACAATGTGAAGATGAGGTTAGAGATACACGTGGTGGAGAAGCCCTATATAGACAATGTGAAGATGAGGATACAGATACACGTGGTGGAGAAGCCCTAGCTAGATAATGTGAAGATGAGGTTACAGATGCACGTGTTGGAGAAGCCCTAGCTAGACAATGTGAAGATGAGGTTAGTGATACACGTGGTGGGGAAGCCCTATATAGACAATGTGAAGATGAGGTTACAGATACACGTGGTGGAGAAGTCCTAGCTAGACAATGTGAAGATGAGGTTAGAGATACACGTGGTGGAGAAGTCCCAGCTAGACAATGTGAAGATGAGGTTAGAGATACACGTGGTGGAGAAGTCCTAGCTAGACAATGTGAAGTAGAGGTTAGAGATACACGTGGTGGAGAAGTCCTAGCTAGACAATGTGAAGATGAGGTTACAGATACACGTGGTGGAGAAGTGCTAGCTAGACAATGTGAAGATGAGGTTAGAGATCCACGTGGTGGAGAAGCCCTATATAGACAATGTGAAGATGAGGTTACAGATACACGTGGTGGAGTAGACCTATGTAGACAATGTGAAGATGAGGTTACAGATACACGTGGTGGAGAAGCCCTATATAGACAATGTGAAGATGAGGTTACAGATACACGTGGTGGAGAAGCCCTCTATAGACAATGTGAAGATGAGGTTACAGATACACGTGGTGGAGAAGCCCTCTATAGACAATGTGAAGATGAGGTTACAGATACACGTGGTGGAGAAGCCCTAGCTAGACAATGTGAAGATGAGGTTAGAGATACACGTGGTGGAGAAGCCCTATATAGACAATGTGAAGATGAGGTTACAGATACACGTGGTGGAGATGCCCTATATAGACAATGTGAAGATGACGTTACAGATACACGTGGTGGAGAAGCCCTATATAGACGATGTGAAGATGAGGTTACAGATACACGTGGTGGAGAAGCCCTAGCTAGACAATGTGAAGTTGAGGTTACAGATACACGTGGTGGAGAAGCCCTAGCTAGACAATGTGAAGATGAGGTTACAGATACACGTGGTGGAGAAGCCCTATATAGACAATGTGAAGATGAGGTTACAGATACACGTGGTGGAGAAGCCCTATATAGACAATGTGAAGATGACGTTACAGATACACGTGATGGAGAAGCCCTATATAGACAATGTGAAGATGAGGTTACAGATACCCGTGGTGGAAAAGCCCTAGCTAGACAATGTGAAGATGAGGTTAGAGATACACGTGGTGGAGAAGCCCTATATAGACAATGTGAAGATGAGGTTACAGATACACGTGGTGGAGAAGTCCTATATAGACAATGTGAAGATGAGGTTACAGATACACGTGGTGGAGAAGTCCTATATAGACAATGTGAAGATGAGGTTAGAGATACACGTGGTGGAGAAGTCCTATACAGACAATGTGAAGATGAGGCTAGAGATACACGTGGTGAAGAAGTCCTAGCTAGACAATGTGAAGATGAGGTTACAGATACACGTGGTGGAGAAGTCCTATATAGACAATGTGTAGATGAGGTTAGAGATACACGTGGTGGAGAAGTCCTATATAGACAATGTGTAGATGAGGTTAGAGATACACGTGGTGGAGAAGCCCTAGCTAGACAATGTGTAGATGAGGTTAGAGATACACGTGGTGGAGAAGCCCTAGCTAGACAATGTGAAGATGAGGTTAGAGATACACGTGGTGGAGAAGTCCTATATAGACAATGTGAAGTTGAGGTTACAGATACACGTGGTGGAGAAGTCCTATATAGACAATGTGTAGATGAGGTTACAGATACACGTGGTGGAGAAGTCCTATATAGACAATGTGTAGATGAGGTTACAGATACACGTGGTGGAGAAGTCCTATATAGACAATGTGTAGATGAGGTTAGAGATACACGTGGTGGAGAAGCCCTAGCAAGACAATGTGAAGATGAGGTTAGAGATACACGTGGTGGAGAAGCCCTAGCTAGACAATGTGAAGATGACGTTAGAGATACACGTGGTGGAGAAGTCCTATATAGACAATGTGTAGATGAGGTTACAGATACACGTGGTGGAGAAGTCCTATATAGACAATGTGTAGATGAGGTTAGAGATACACGTGGTGGAGAAGCCCTAGCTAGACAATGTGAAGATGAGGTTAGAGATACACGTGGTGGAGAAGCCCTAGCTAGACAATGTGAAGATGACGTTAGAGATACACGTGGTGGAGAAGTCCTATATAGACAATGTGTAGATGAGGTTACAGATACACGTGGTGGAGAAGTCCTATATAGACAATGTGTAGATGAGGTTAGAGATACACGTGGTGGAGAAGCCCTAGCTAGACAATGTGAAGATGAGGTTAGAGATACACGTGGTGGAGAAGTCCTATATAGACAATGTGAAGTTGAGGTTACAGATACACGTGGTGGAGAAGCCCTATATAGACAATGTGAAGATGAGGTTACAGATACAGGTGGTGGAGAAGCCCTATATAGACAATGTGAAGATGAGGTTACAGATACACGTGGTGGAGAAGCCCTAGCTAGACAAGCTGAAGATGAGGTTACAGATACACGTGGTGAACAAGTCCTAGCTAGGCAATGTGAAGATGAGGTTACAGATACACGTGGTGGAGAAGCCCTATATAGACAATGTGAAGATGAGGTTAGAGATACACGTGGTGGAGAAGACCGATATAGACATTGGGAAGATGAGGTTAGAGATACACGTGGTGGAGTAGACCTATATAGACAATGTGAAGATGAGGTTACAGATACACGTGGTGAACAAGTCCTAGCTAGGCAATATGAAGATGAGGTTACAGATACACGTGGTGGAGAAGACCGATATAGACATTGGGAAGATGAGGTTAGAGATACACGTGGTGGAGTAGACCTATATAGACAATGTGAAGATGAGGTTACAGATACACGTTGTGGAGAAGCCCTATATAGACAATGTGAAGATGAGGTTACAGATACACGTGGTGGAGAAGCCCTAGCTAGACAATGTGACGATGAGGTTAGAGATACACGTGGTGGAGAAGCCCTAGCTAGACAATGTGAAGATGAGGTTACAGATACACGTGGTGGAGAAGCCCTATATAGACAATGTGAAGATGAGGTTACAGATACACGTGGTGAAGAAGCCCTAGCTAGACAATGTGAAGATGAGGTTAGAGATACACGTGGTGGAGAAGCCCTAGCTAGACAATGTGAAGATGAGGTTACAGATACACGTGGTGGAGAAGCCCTATATAGACAATGTGAAGATGAGGTTAGAGATACACGTGGTGGAGAAGTCCTATATAGACAATGGGAAGATGAGGTTACAGATACACGTGGTGGAGAAGCCCTAGCTAGACAATGTGAAGATGAGGTTAGAGATACACGTGGTGAAGAAGCCCTATATAGACAATGTGAAGATGAGGTTACCGATACACGTGGTGGAGAAGACCTATATAGACAATGTGAAGATGAGGTTAGAGATACACGTGGTGGAGAAGGCCTAGCTAGACAATGTGAAGATGAGGTTAGAGATACACGTGGCGAAGAAGCCCTATATAGACAATGTGAAGATGAGGTTACAGATACACGTGGTGGAGAAGGCCTAGCTAGACAATCTGAAGATGAGGTTAGAGATACACGTGGTGGAGAAGCCCTAGCTAGACAATGTGAAGATGAGGTTACAGATACACGTGGTGGAGAAGCCCTAGCTAGACAATCTGAAGATGAGGCTAGAGATACACGTGGTGGAGAAGCCCTAGCTAGACAATGTGAAGATGAGGTTACAGATACACGTGGTGGAGAAGCCCTAGCTTGACAATGTGAAGATGAGGTTACAGATACACGTTGTGGAGAAGCCCTAGCTAGACAATGTGAAGATGAGGTTACAGATACACGTGGTGTAGAAGCCCTAGCTAGACAATGTGAAGATGAGGTTACAGATGCACGCGGTGGAGAAGTCCTAGCTAGACAATGTGAAGATGAGGTTAGAGATACACGTGGTGGAAAAGCCCTATATAGACAATGTGAAGATGAGGTTACAGATACACGTGGTGGAGAAGCCCTAGCTAGACAATGTGAAGATGAGGTTACAGATACACGTGGTGAAGAAGCCCTATATACACAATGTGCAGATGAGGTTACAGAGCCACTTGGTGAAGAAGCCCTATATAGACAATGTGAAGACGAGGTTATAGATACACGTGGTGGAGAAGCCCTAGCTAGACAATGTGAAGATGAGGTTAGAGATACACGTGGTGAAGAAGCCCTATATAGACAATGTGAAGATGAGGTTACAGATGCACGTGGTGGAGAAGCCCTAGCTAGACAATGTGAAGATGAGGTTACAGATACACGTGGTGAAGAAGCCCTAGCTAGACAATGTGAAGATGAGGTTAGAGATACACGAGGTGGAGAAGCCCTAGCTAGACAATGTGAAGATGAGGTTAGAGATACACGAGGTGGAGAAGCCCTAGCTGGACAATGTGAAGATGAGGTTACAGATACACGTGGTGAAGAAGCCCTAGCTAGACAATGTGAAGATGAGGTTAGAGATACACGAGGTGGAGAAGCCCTAGCTGGACAATGTGAAGATGAGGTTACAGATACACGTGGTGAAGAAGCCCTAGCTAGACAATGTGAAGATGAGGTTATAGATACACGTGGTGGAGAAGTCCTAGCTAGACAATATTAAGATGAGGTTACAGATACACGTGGTGGAGAAGCCCTAGCTAGACAATGTGAAGATGAGGTTATAGATACAGGTGGTGAAGAAGCCCTAGCTAGACAATGTGAAGATGAGGTTATAGATACACGTGGTGAAGAAGCCCTAGCTAGACAATGTGAAGATGAGGTTACAGATACACGAGGTGAAGAAGCCCTAGCTAGACAATGTGAAGATGAGGTTAGAGATACACGTGGTGAAGAAGCCCTAGCTAGACAATGTGAAGATGAGGTTATAGATACACGTGGTGGAGAAGTCCTATATAGACAATGTGAAGATGAGGTTAGAGATACACGTGGTGGAGAAGCCCTATATAGACAATGTGAAGATGAGGTTACAGATACACGTGGTGGAGAAGTCCTATATAGACAATGTGAAGATGAGGTTAGAGATACACGTGGTGGAGAAGCCCTAGCTAGACAATGTGAAGATGAGGTTACAGATACACGTGGTGGAGAAGCCCTATATAGACAATGTGAAGATGAGGTTACAGATACACTAGGTGGAGAAGTCCTATATAGACAATGTGAAGATGAGGTTAGAGATACACGTGGTGGAGAAGTCCTATATAGACAATGTGAAGATGAGGTTACAGATACACGTGGTGGAGAAGCCCTACCTGGACAATATGAAGATGAGGTTACAGATACACGTGGTGGAGAAGCCCTATATAGACAATGTGAAGATGAGGTTAGAGATACACGTGGTGGAGAAGCCCTATATAGACAATGTGAAGATGAGGTTACAGATACACGTGGTGGAGAAGCCCTAGCTAGATAATGTGAAGATGAGGTTACAGATGCACGTGTTGGAGAAGCCCTAGCTAGACAATGTGAAGATGAGGTTAGTGATACACGTGGTGGGGAAGCCCTATATAGACAATGTGAAGATGAGGTTACAGATACACGTGGTGGAGAAGTCCTAGCTAGACAATGTGAAGATGAGGTAAGAGATACACGTGGTGGAGAAGTCCCAGCTAGACAATGTGAAGATGAGGTTAGAGATACACGTGGTGGAGAAGTCCTAGCTAGACAATGTGAAGTAGAGGTTAGAGATACACGTGGTGGAGAAGTCCTAGCTAGACAATGTGAAGATGAGGTTACAGATACACGTGGTGGAGAAGTCCTAGCTAGACAATGTGAAGATGAGGTTAGAGATCCACGTGGTGGAGAAGCCCTATATAGACAATGTGAAGATGAGGTTACAGATACACGTGGTGGAGTAGACCTATGTAGACAATGTGAAGATGAGGTTACAGATACACGTGGTGGAGAAGCCCTATATAGACAATGTGAAGATGATGTTACAGATACACGTGGTGGAGAAGCCCTCTATAGACAATGTGAAGATGAGGTTACAGATACACGTGGTGGAGAAGCCCTATATAGACAATGTGAAGATGAGGTTACAGATACACGTGGTGGAGAAGCCCTAGCTAGACAATGTGAAGATTAGGTTACAGATACACGTGGTGGAGAAGCCCTCTATAGACAATGTGAAGATGAGGTTACAGATACACGTGGTGGAGAAGCCCTATATAGACAATGTGAAGATGAGGTTACAGATACACGTGGTGGAGAAGCCCTAGCTAGACAATGTGAAGTTGAGGTTACAGATACACGTGGTGGAGAAGCCCTAGCTAGACAATGTGAAGATGAGGTTACAGATACACGTGGTGGAGAAGCCCTATATAGACAATGTGAAGATGAGGTTACAGATACACGTGGTGGAGAAGCCCTATATAGACAATGTGAAGATGACGTTACAGATACACGTGGTGGAGAAGCCCTATATAGACAATGTGAAGATGAGGTTACAGATACACGTGGTGGAGAAGCCCTAGGTAGACAATGTGAAGATGAGGTTACAGATACACGTGGTGGAGAAGCCCTATATAGACAATGTGAAGATGAGGTTACAGATACACGTGGTGGAGAAGTCCTATATAGACAATGTGAAGATGAGGTTACAGATACACGTGGTGGAGAAGTCCTATATAGACAATGTGAAGATGAGGTTAGAGATACACGTGGTGGAGAAGTCCTATACAGACAATGTGAAGATGAGGCTAGAGATACACGTGGTGAAGAAGTCCTAGCTAGACAATGTGAAGATGAGGTTACAGATACACGTGGTGGAGAAGTCCTATATAGACAATGTGTAGATGAGGTTACAGATACACGTGGTGGAGAAGTCCTATATAGACAATGTGAAGATGAGGTTAGAGATACACGTGGTGGAGAAGTCCTATATAGACAATCTGAAGTTGAGGTTACAGATACACGTGGTTGAGAAGCCCTATATAGACAATGTGAAGATGAGGTTACAGATACACGTGGTGGAGAAGCCCTATATAGACAATGTGAAGATGAGGTTACAGATACACGTGGTGGAGAAGCCCTAGCTAGACAAGCTGAAGATGAGGTTACAGATACACGTGGTGAACAAGTCCTAGCTAGGCAATGTGAAGATGAGGTTACAGATACACGTGGTGGAGAAGCCCTATATAGACAATGTGAAGATGAGGTTACAGATACACGTGGTGGAGAAGACCGATATAGACATTGGGAAGATGAGGTTAGAGATACACGTGGTGGAGTAGACCTATATAGACAATGTGAAGATGAGGTTACAGATACACGTTGTGGAGAAGCCCTATATAGACAATGTGAAGATGAGGTTACAGATACACGTGGTGGAGAAGCCCTAGCTAGACAATGTGACGATGAGGT
This sequence comes from Tenodera sinensis, assembly GCA_030765045.1. Lineage (NCBI taxonomy): Eukaryota > Metazoa > Arthropoda > Insecta > Mantodea > Mantidae > Tenodera > Tenodera sinensis. Next base: position 2,555,106 of record CM060964.1, read on the forward strand.
TAGAGATACACGTGGTGGAGAAGCCCTAGCTAGACAATGTGAAGATGAGGTTACAGATACACGTGGTGGAGACGCCCTATATAGACAATGTGAAGATGAGGTTACAGATACACGTGGTGAAGAAGCCCTAGCTAGACAATGTGAAGATAAGGTTAGAGATACACGTGGTGGAGAAGCCCTAGCTAGACAATGTGAAGATGAGGTTACAGATACACGTGGTGGAGAAGCCCTATATAGACAATGTGAAGATGAGGTTAGAGATACACGTGGTGGAGAAGTCCTATATAGACAATGGGAAGATGAGGTTACAGATACACGTGGTGGAGAAGCCCTAGCTAGACAATGTGAAGATGAGGTTAGAGATACACGTGGTGAAGAAGCCCTATATAGACAATGTGAAGATGAGGTTACCGATACACGTGGTGGAGAAGACCTATATAGACAATGTGAAGATGAGGTTAGAGATACACGTGGTGGAGAAGGCCTAGCTAGACAATGTGAAGATGAGGTTAGAGATACACGTGGTGAAGAAGCCCTATATAGACAATGTGAAGATGAGGTTACAGATACACGTGGTGGAGAAGGCCTAGCTAGACAATCTGAAGATGAGGTTAGAGATACACGTGGTGGAGAAGCCCTAGCTAGACAATGTGAAGATGAGGTTACAGATACACGTGGTGGAGAAGCCCTAGCTAGACAATCTGAAGATGAGGTTAGAGATACACGTGGTGGAGAAGCACTAGCTAGACAATGTGAAGATGAGGTTACAGATACACGTGGTGGAGAAGCCCTAGCTTGACAATGTGAAGATGAGGTTACAGATACACGTGGTGGAGAAGCCCTAGCTAGACAATGTGAAGATGAGGTTACAGATACACGTGGTGTAGAAGCCCTAGCTAGACAATGTGAAGATGAGGTTACAGATGCACGCGGTGGAGAAGTCCTAGCTAGACAATGTGAAGATGAGGTTAGAGATACACGTGGTGGAAAAGCCCTATATAGACAATGTGAAGATGAGGTTACAGATACACGTGGTGGAGAAGCCCTAGCTAGACAATGTGAAGATGAGGTTACAGATACACGTGGTGAAGAAGCCCTATATACACAATGTGAAGATGAGGTTACAGATACACGTAGTGGAGAAGCCCTAGCTAGACAATGTGAAGATGAGGTTACAGATGCACGTGGTGGAGAAGCCCTAGCTAGACAATGTGAAGATGAGGTTACAGATACACGTGGTGAAGAAGCCCTAGCTAGACAATGTGAAGATGAGGTTAGAGATACACGAGGTGGAGAAGCCCTAGCTAGACAATGTGAAGATGAGGTTACAGATACACGTGGTGGAGAAGCCCTATATAGACAATGTAAAGATGAGGTTAGAGATACACGTGGTGGAGAAGTCCTATATAGACAATGTGAAAATGAGGTTAGAGATACACGTGGTGGAGAAGACCTATATAGACAATGTGAAGATGAGGTTACAGATACACGTGGTGGAGAAGCCCTAGCTAGACAATGTGAAGATGAGGTTACAGATACACGTGGTGGAGAAGCCCTAGCTGGACAATGTGAAGATGAGGTTAGAGATACACGTGGTGGAGAAGCCCTAGCTAGACAATGTGAAGATGAGGTTACAGATACACGTGGTGGAGAAGCCCTATATAGACAATGTGAAGATGAGGTTACAGATACACGTGGTGGAGAAGTCCTATATAGACAATGTGAAGATGAGGTTAGAGATACACGTGGTGGAGAAGCCCTAGCTAGACAATGTGAAGATGAGGTTACAGATACACGTGGTGGAGAAGCCCTATATAGACAATATGAAGATGAGGTTACAGATACACGTGGTGGAGAAGTCCTATATAGACAATGTGAAGATGAGGTTAGAGATACACGTGGTGGAGAAGTCCTATATAGACAATGTGAAGATGAGGTTACAGATACACGTGGTGGAGAAGCCCTACCTGGACAATATGAAGATGAGGTTACAGATACACGTGGTGGAGAAGCCCTATATAGACAATGTGAAGATGAGGTTACAGATACACGTGGTGGAGAAGTCCTAGCTAGACAATGTGAAGATCAGGTTACAGATACACGTGGTGGAGAAGCCCTAGCTAGACAATGTGAAGATGAGGTTACAGATACACGTGGTGGAGAAGCCCTATATAGACAATGTGAAGATGAGGTTAGAGATACACGTGGTGGAGAAGCCCTATATGGATAATGTGAAGATGAGGTTAGAGATACACGTGGTGGAGAAGCCCTATATAGACAATGTGAAAATGAGGTTACAGATACACGTGGTGGAGAAGTCCTATATAGACAATGTGAAGATGAGGTTACAGATACACGTGGTGGAGAAGCCCTAGCTAGACAATGTGAAGATGAGGTTACAGATACACGTGGTGGAGAAGCCCTAGCTAGACAATGTGAAGATGAGGTTACAGATACACGTGGTGGAGAAGCCCTATATAGACAATATGAAGATGAGGTTACAGATACACGTGGTGGAGAAGTCCTATATAGACAATGTGAAGATGAGGTTAGAGATACACGTGGTGGAGAAGTCCTATATAGACAATGTGAAGATGAGGTTACAGATACACGTGGTGGAGAAGCCCTACCTGGACAATATGAAGATGAGGTTACAGATACACGTGGTGGAGAAGCCCCATATAGACAATGTGAAGATGAGGTTACAGATACACGTGGTGGAGAAGTCCTAGCTAGACAATGTGAAGATGAGGTTACAGATACACGTGGTGGAGAAGCCCTAGCTAGACAATGTGAAGATGAGGTTACAGATACACGTGGTGGAGAAGCCCTATATAGACAATGTGAAGATGAGGTTAGAGATACACGTGGTGGAGAAGCCCTATATAGATAATGTGAAGATGAGGTTAGAGATACACGTGGTGGAGAAGCCCTATATAGACAATGTGAAAATGAGGTTACAGATACACGTGGTGGAGAAGCCCTAACTAGATAATGTGAAGATGAGGTTACAGATGCACGTGTTGGAGAAGCCCTAGCTAGACAATGTGAAGATGAGGTTAGTGATACACGTGGTGGGGAAGCCCTATATAGACAATGTGAAGATGAGGTTACAGATACACGTGGTGGAGAAGTCCTAGCTAGACAATGTGAAGATGAGGTTAGAGATACACGTGGTGGAGAAGTCCCAGCTAGACAATGTGAAGATGAGGTTAGAGATACACGTGGTGGAGAAGTCCTAGCTAGACAATGTGAAGTAGAGGTTAGAGATACACGTGGTGGAGAAGTCCTAGCTAGACAATGTGAAGATGAGGTTACAGATACACGTGGTGGAGAAGCCCTATATAGACAATGTGAAGATGAGGTTAGAGATACACGTGGTGGAGAAGCCCTATATAGACAATGTGAAGATGAGGTTACAGATACACGTGGTGAAGAAGCCCTAGCTAGACAATGTGAAGATGAGGTTAGAGATACACGTGGTGGAGAAGCCCTATATAGACAATGTGAAGATGAGGTTACAGATACACGTGGTGGAGAAGCCCTATATAGACAATGTGAAGATGACGTTACAGATACACGTGGTGGAGAAGCCCTATATAGACAATGTGAAGATGAGGTTACAGATACACGTGGTGGAGAAGCCCTAGCTAGACAATGTGAAGTTGAGGTTACAGATACACGTGGTGGAGAAGCCCTAGCTAGACAATGTGAAGATGAGGTTACAGATACACGTGGTGGAGAAGCCCTATATAGACAATGTGAAGATGAGGTTACAGATACACGTGGTGGAGAAGCCCTATATAGACAATGTGAAGATGACGTTACAGATACACATGGTGGAGAAGCCCTATATAGACAATGTGAAGATGAGGTTACAGATACACGTGGTGGAGAAGCCCTAGCTAGACAATGTGAAGATGAGGTTACAGATACACGTGGTGGAGAAGCCCTAGCTAGACAATGTGAAGATGAGGTTACAGATACACGTGGTGGAGAAGCCCTATATAGACAATGTGAAGATGAGGTTACAGATACACGTGGCGGAGAAGTCCTATATAGACAATGTGAAAATGAGGTTAGACATACACGTGGTGGAGAAGCCGTAGCTAGACAATGTGAAGATGAGGTTACAGATACACGTGGTGGAGAAGCCCTATATAGACAATGTGAAGATGAGGTTACAGATACACGTGGTGGAGAAGTCCTATATAGACAATGTGAAGATGAGGTTAGAGATACACGTGGTGGAGAAGCCCTAGCTAGACAATGTGAAGATGAGGTTACAGATACACGTGGTGGTGAAGTCCTATATAGACAATGTGAAGATGAGGTTACAGATACACGTGGTGTAGAAGCCCTAGCTAGACAATGTGAAGATGAGGTTACAGATACACGTGGTGGAGAAGCCCTAGCTAGACAATGTGAAGATGAGGTTACAGATACACGTGGTGGAGAAGCCCTATATAGACAATGTGAAGATGAGGTTACAGATACACGTGGTGGAGAAGCCCTATATAGACAATGTGAAGATGAGGTTAGATATACACGTGGTGGAGAAGTCCTATATAGACAATGTGAAGATGAGGTTACAGACACATGTGGTGGAGAAGCCCTATATAGACAATGTGAAGATGAGGTTACAGATACACGTGGTGGAGAAGCCCTATATAGACAATGTGAAGATGAGGTTAGATATACACGTGGTGGAGAAGTCCTATATAGACAATGTGAAGATGAGGTTACAGACACATGTGGTGGAGAAGCCCTATATAGACAATGTGAAGATGAGGTTACAGATACACGTGGTGGAGAAGCCCTATATAGACAATGTGAAGATGAGGTTACAGATACACGTGGTGGAGAAGTCATATATAGACAATGTGAAGATGAGGTTAGATATACACGTGGTGGAGAAGTCCTATATAGACAATGTGAAGATGAGGTTACAGACACATGTGGTGGAGAAGTCCTAGCTAGACAATATGAAGGTGAGGTTACAGATACACGTGGTGGAGAAGCCCTATATAGACAATGTGAAGATGAGGTTACAGATACACGTGGTGGAGAAGCCCTAGCTAGACAATGTGAAGATGAGGTTAGAGATACAAGTGGTGGAGAAGCCGTAGCTAGACAATGTGAAGATGAGGTTAGAGATACACGTGGTGGAGAAGAGCTATATTAACAATGTGAAGATGAGGTTAGAGATACACGTGGTGGAGAAGCCCTAGCTAGACAATGTGAAGATGAGGTTACAGATACGCGTGGTGGAGAAGCCCTATATAGACAATGTGAAGATAAGGTTACAGATACAGGTGGTGGAGAAGCCCTAGCTAGACAATGTGAAGATGAGGTTACAGATACACGTGGTGGAGAAGCCCTATATAGACAATGTGAAGCTGAGGTTAGAGATACACGTGGTGGAGAAGCCCTATATAGACAATGTGAAGATGAGGTTAGAGATACACGTGGTGGAGAAGCCCTATATAGACAACGTGAAGATGAGGTTACAGATACACGTGGTGGAGAAGCCCTAGCTAGACAATGTGAAGATGAGGTTAGAGATACACGTGGTGGAGAAGCCCTAGCTAGACAATGTGTAGATGAGGTTACAGATGCACGTGGTGGAGAAGCCCTAGCTAGACAATGTGAAGATGAGGTTAGAGATACACGTGGTGGAGAAGTCCTAGCTAGACAATGTGAAGATGAGGTTACAGATACACGTCGTGGAGAAGTCCTAGCTAGACAATGTGAAGATGAGGTTACAGATACACGTGGTGGAGAAGCCCTAGCTAGACAATGTGAAGATGAGGTTACAGATACACGTGGTGGAGAAGTCCTATATAGACAATGTGAAGATTAGGTTACAGATACACGTGGTGGAGACGCCCTAGCTAGACAATGTGAAGATGAGGTTACAGATACACGTGGTGGAGAAGTCCTATATAGACAATGTGAAGGTGAGGTTAGAGATACACGTGGTGGAGAAGCCCTATATAGACAATGTGAAGATGAGGTTAGAGATACACGTCTTGGAGAAGCCCTATATAGACAATGTGAAGATGAGGTTACAGACACACGTGGTGGAGAAGCCGTAGCTAGACAATGTGAAGATGAGGTTACAGATGCACGTGGTGGAGAAGCCCTAGCTAGACAATGTGAAGATGAGGTTAGAGATACACGTGGTGGAGAAGCCCTAGCTAGGAAGTGAGTGAATGTCACCAACATGATACACTTGAGATATACAGGAAGTAGGTGAATGTCACCACCATGATACACTTGGGATATACAGGAAGTGAGTGAATGTCACCACCATGATACACTTGAGATATACAGGAAGTGAGTGAATGTCACCACCATGATACACTTGAGATATACAGGAAGTGAGTGAATGTCACCACCATGATACACTAGAGATATACAGGAAGTGAGTGAATGTCACCACCATGATACACTTGAGATATACAGGAAGTGAGTGAATGTCACCACCATGATACACTTGAGATATACAGGAAGTGAGTGAATGTCACCACCATGATACACTTGAGATATACAGGAAGTGTGTGAATGTCACCACCATGATACACTTGAGATATACAGGAAGTGAGTGAATGTCACCACCATGATACACTAGAGATATACAGGAAGTGAGTGAATGTCACCACCATGATACACTTGAGATATACAGGAAGTGAGTGAATGTCACCAACATGATACACTTGAGATATACAGGAAGTGAGTGAATGTCACCAACATGATACACTTGAGATATACAGGAAGTGAGTGAATGTCACCACCATGATACACTTGAGATATACAGGAAGTGAGTGAATGTCACCACCATGATACACTTGAGATATACAGGAAGTGAGTGAATGTCACCAACATGATACACTTGAGATATACAGGAAGTGAGTGAATGTCACCAACATGATACACTTGAGATATACAGGAAGTGAGTGAATGTCACCACCATGATACACTTGAGATATACAGGAAGTGAGTGAATGTCACCAACATGATACACTTGAGATATACAGGAAGTGAGTGAATGTCACCACCATGATACACTTGAGATATACAGGAAGTGAGTGAATGTCACCAACATGATACACTTGAGATATACAGGAAGTGAGTGAATGTCACCACCATGATACACTTGAGATATAGAGGAAGTGAGTGAATGTCACCACCATGATACACTTGAGATATACAGGAAGTGAGTGAATGTCACCAACATGATACACTTGAGATATAAAGGAAGTGAGTGAATGTCACCACCATGATACACTTGAGATATACAGGAAGTGAGTGAATGTCACCACCATGATACACTTGAGATATACAGGAAGTGAGTGAATGTCACCACCATGATACACTTGAGATATACAGGAAGTGAGTGAATGTCACCACCATGATACACTTGAGATATACAGGAAGTGAGTGAATGTCACCAACATGATACACTTGAGATATAGAGGAAGTGAGTGAATGTCACCACCATGATACACTTGAGATATACAGGAAGTGAGTGAATGTCACCAAAATGATACACTTGAGATATACAGGAAGTGAGTGAATGTCACCACCATGATACACTTGAGATATACAGGAAGTGAGTGAATGTCACCAACATGATACACTTGAGATATACAGGAAGTGTGTGAATGTCACCACCATGATACACTTGAGATATACAGGAAGTGAGTGAATGTCACCACCATGATACACTTGAGATATACAGGAAGTGAGTGAATGTCACCAACATGATACACTTGAGATATACAGGAAGTGAGTGAATGTCACCAACATGATACACTTGAGATATACAGGAAGTGAGTGAATGTCACCACCATGATACACTTGAGATATACAGGAAGTGAGTGAATGTCACCACCATGATACACTTGAGATATACAGGAAGTGAGTGAATGTCACCAACATGATACACTTGAGATATACAGGAAGTGTGTGAATGTCACCAACATGATACACTTGAGATATACAGGAAGTGAGTGAATGTCACCACCATGATACACTTGAGACATACAGGAAGTGAGTGAATGTCACCACCATGATACACTTGAGATATACAGGAAGTAGGTGATTGTCACCACCATGATACACTTGAGATATACAGGAAGTGAGTGAATGTCACCACCATGATACACTTGAGATATACAGGAAGTAGGTGAATGTCACCACCATGATACACTTGAGATATACAGGAAGTAGGTGAATGTCACCACCATGATACACTTGAGACATACAGGAAGTGAGTGAATGTCACCACCATGATACACTTGAGATATACAGGAAGTAGGTGAATGTCACCACCATGATACACTTGAGATATACAGGAAGTGAGTGAATGTCACCAACATGATACACTTGAGATATACAGGAAGTGAGTGAATGTCACCAACATGATACACTTGAGATATACAGGAAGTGAGTGAATGTCACCACCATGATACACTTGAGATATACAGGAAGTGAGTGAATGTCACCACCATGATACACTTGAGATATACAGGAAGTAGGTGATTGTCACCACCATGATACACTTGAGATATACAGGAAGTAGGTGAATGTCACCACCATGATACACTTGAGACATACAGGAAGTGAGTGAATGTCACCACCATGATACACTTGAGATATACAGGAAGTAGGTGATTGTCACCACCATGATACACTTGAGATATACAGGAAGTGAGTGAATGTCACCACCATGATACACTTGGGATATACAGGAAGTGTGTGAATGTCACCAACATGATACACTTGAGATATACAGGAAGTGAGTGAATGTCACCAACATGATACACTTGAGATATACAGGAAGTGAGTGAATGTCACCACCATGATACACTTGAGATATACAGGAGGTGTGTGAATGTCACCACCATGATACACTTGGGATATACAGGAAGTGAGTGAATGTCACCACCATGATACACTTGGGATATACAGGAAGTGAGTGAATGTCACCACCATGATACACTTGAGATATACAGGAAGTGTGTGAATGTCACCACCATGATACACTTGAGATATACAGGAAGTGAGTGAATGTCACCAACATGATACACTTGAGATATACAGGAAGTAGGTGAATGTCACCAACATGATACACTTGAGATATAGAGGAAGTGAGTGAATGTCACCACCATGATACACTTGGGATATACAGGAAGTGTGTGAATGTCACCACCATGATACACTTGAGATATACAGGAAGTGTGTGAATGTCACCACCATGATACACTTGGGATATACAGGAAGTGAGTGAATGTCACCACCATGATACACTTGAGATATACAGGAAGTGAGTGAATGTCACCACCATGATACACTTGGGATATACAGGAAGTGAGTGAATGTCACCACCATGATACACTTGAGATATACAGGAAGTGAGTGAATGTCACCACCATGATACACTTGAGATATACAGGAAGTAGGTGAATGTCACCAACATGATACACTTGAGATATACAGGAAGTGAGTGAATGTCACCACCATGATACACTTGAGATATACAGGAAGTAGGTGAATGTCACCAACATGATACACTTGAGATATACAGGAAGTGAGTGAATGTCACCACCATGATACACTTGAGATATACAGGAAGTGAGTGAATGTCACCACTATGTTACACTTGAGATATAGAGGAAGTGAGTGAATGTCACCACCATGATACACTTGGGATATACAGGAAGTGTGTGAATGTCACCAACATGATACACTTGAGATATACAGGAAGTGAGTGAATGTCACCAACATGATACACTTGAGATATACAGGAAGTAGGTGAATGTCACCACCATGATACACTTGAGATATACAGGAAGTGAGTGAGTGTCACCACCATGATACACTTGAGATATACAGGAAGTAGGTGATTGTCACCACCATGATACACTTGAGATATACAGGAAGTAGGTGAATGTCACCACCATGATACACTTGAGATATACAGGAAGTGAGTGAGTGTCACCAACATGATACACTTGAGATACACAGGAAGTAGGTGAATGTCACCACCATGATACACTTGAGATATACAGGAAGTAGGTGAATGTCACCACCATGATACACTTGAGATATACAGGAAGTAGGTGAATGTCACCACCATGATACACTTGAGATATACAGGAAGTAGGTGAATGTCACCACCATGATACACTTGAGATATACAGGAAGTAGGTGAATGTCACCACCATGATACACTTGAGATATACAGGAAGTAGGTGAATGTCACCACCATGATACACTTGAGATATACAGGAAGTAGGTGAATGTCACCACCATGATACACTTGAGATATACAGGAAGTAGGTGAATGTCACCACCATGATACACTTGAGATATACAGGAAGTAGGTGAATGTCACCACCATGATACACTTGAGATATACAGGAAGTAGGTGAATGTCACCACCATGATACACTTGAGATATACAGGAAGTAGGTGAATGTCAGCACCATGATACACTTGAGATACACAGGAAGTAGGTGAATGTCACCACCATGATACACTTGAGATATACAGGAAGTAGGTGAATGTCACCACCATGATACACTTGAGATATACAGGAAGTAGGTGAATGTCACCACCATGATACACTTGAGATATACAGGAAGTGAGTGAGTGTCACCACCATGATACACTTGAGATATACAGGAAGTAGGTGAATGTCACCACCATGATACACTTGAGATATACAGGAAGTAGGTGAATGTCACCACCATGATACACTTGAGATATACAGGAAGTAGGTGAATGTCACCACCATGATACACTTGAGATATACAGGAAGTAGGTGAATGTCACCACCATGATACACTTGAGATATACAGGAAGTGAGTGAGTGTCACCACCATGATACACTTGAGATATACAGGAAGTGAGTGAGTGTCACCACCATGATACACTTGAGATATACAGGAAGTAGGTGAATGTCACCACCATGATACACTTGAGATATACAGGAAGTGAGTGAGTGTCACCACCATGATACACTTGAGATATACAGGAAGTGAGTGAGTGTCACCACCATGATACACTTGAGATACACAGGAAGTAGGTGAATGTCACCACCATGATACACTTGAGATATACAGGAAGTAGGTGAATGTCACCACCATGATACACTTGAGATATACAGGAAGTAGGTGAATGTCACCACCATGATACACTTGAGATATACAGGAAGTGAGTGAGTGTCACCACCATGATACACTTGAGATATACAGGAAGTAGGTGAATGTCACCACCATGATACACTTGAGATATACAGGAAGTAGGTGAATGTCACCACCATGATACACTTGAGATATACAGGAAGTAGGTGAATGTCACCACCATGATACACTTGAGATATACAGGAAGTGAGTGAGTGTCACCACCATGATACACTTGAGATTTACAGGAAGTAGGTGAATGTCACCACCATGATACACTTGAGATATACAGGAAGTGAGTGAGTGTCACCACCATGATACACTTGAGATATACAGGAAGTAGGTGAATGTCACCACCATGATACACTTGAGATATACAGGAAGTGAGTGAGTGTCACCACCATGATACACTTGAGATATACAGGAAGTGAGTGAATGTCACCACCATGATACACTTGAGATATACAGGAAGTAGGTGAATGTCACCACCATGATACACTTGAGATATACAGGAAGTGAGTGAGTGTCACCACCATGATACACTTGAGATATACAGGAAGTAGGTGAATGTCACCACCATGATACACTTGAGATATACAGGAAGTGAGTGAATGTCACCACCATGATACACCAAAGATATACAGGAAGTGAGTGAATGTCACCACCATGATATACTAGAGATATACAGGAAGTGAGTGAATGTCACCACCATGATACACTTGAGATATACAGGAAGTGAGTGAATGTCACCACCATGATACACTTGAGATATACAGGAAGTGAGTGAGTGTCACCACCATGATACACTTGAGATATACAGGAAGTAGGTGAATGTCACCACCATGATACACTTGAGATATACAGGATGTAGGTGAATGTCACCACCATGATACACTTGAGATATACAGGAAGTAGGTGAATGTCACCACCATGATACACTTGAGATATACAGGATGTAGGTGAGTGTCACCACCATGATACACTTGAGATATACAGGAAGTGAGTGAATGTCACCAACATGATACACTTGAGATATACAGGATGTAGGTGAATGTCACCACCATGATACACTTGAGATATACAGGAAGTAGGTGAATGTCACCACCATGATACACTTGAGATATACAGGAAGTAGGTGAATGTCACCACCATGATACACTTGAGATATACAGGAACTGAGTGAGTGTCACCACCATGATACACTTGAGATATACAGGAAGTAGGTGAATGTCACCACCATGATACACTTGAGATATACAGGAACTGAGTGAGTGTCACCACCATGATACACTTGAGATATACAGGAAGTAGGTGAATGTCACCACCATGATACACTTGAGATATACAGGAAGTGAGTGAATGTCACCACCATGATACACTTGAGATATACAGGAAGTGAGTGAGTGTCACCACCATGATACACTTGAGATATACAGGAAGTAGGTGAATGTCACCACCATGATACACTTGAGATATACAGGATGTAGGTGAATGTCACCACCATGATACACTTGAGATATACAGGAAGTAGGTGAATGTCACCACCATGATACACTTGAGATATACAGGATGTAGGTGAGTGTCACCACCATGATACACTTGAGATATACAGGAAGTGAGTGAATGTCACCAACATGATACACTTGAGATATACAGGATGTAGGTGAATGTCACCACCATGATACACTTGAGATATACAGGAAGTAGGTGAATGTCACCACCATGATACACTTGAGATATACAGGGAGTAGGTGAATGTCACCACCATGATACACTTGAGATATACAGGAACTGAGTGAGTGTCACCACCATGATACACTTGAGATATACAGGAAGTAGGTGAATGTCACCAACATGATACACTTGAGATATACAGGAAGTGAGTGAATGTCACCACCATGATGCACTTGAGATATACAGGAAGTGAGTGAATGTCACCACCATGATACACTTGAGATATACAGGAAGTGAGTGAATGTCACCACCATGATACACTTGAGATATACAGGAAGTGAGTGAATGTCACCACCATGATACACTTGAGATATACAGGAAGTGAGTGAATGTCACCACCATGATACACTTGAGATATACAGGAAGTAGGTGAATGTCACCACCATGATACACTTGAGATATACAGGAAGTGAGTGAGTGTCACCACCATGATACACTTGAGATATACAGGAAGTAGGTGAATGTCACCACCATGATACACTTGAGATATACAGGAAGTGAGTGAATGTCACCACCATGATACACCAAAGATATACAGGAAGTGAGTGAATGTCACCACCATGATACACTAGAGATATACAGGAAGTGAGTGAATGTCACCACCATGATACACTTGAGATATACAGGAAGTGAGTGAATGTCACCACCATGATACACTTGAGATATACAGGAAGTGAGTGAGTGTCACCACCATGATACACTTGAGATATACAGGAAGTAGGTGAATGTCACCACCATGATACACTTGAGATATACAGGAAGTAGGTGAATGTCACCACCATGATACACTTGAGATATACAGGAAGTAGGTGAATGTCACCAACATGATACACTTGAGATATACAGGAAGTGAGTGAATGTCACCACCATGATGCACTTGAGATATACAGGAAGTGAGTGAATGTCACCACCATGATACACTTGAGATATACAGGAAGTGAGTGAATGTCACCACCATGATACACTTGAGATATACAGGAAGTGAGTGAATGTCACCACCATGATACACTTGAGATATACAGGAAGTGAGTGAATGTCACCACCATGATACACTTGAGATATACAGGAAGTGAGTGAATCTCACCAACATGATACACTTGAGATATACAGGAAGTGAGTGAATGTCACCACCATGATACACTTGAGATATACAGGAAGTGAGTGAATGTCACCACCATGATACACTTGAGATATACAGGAAGTAGGTGAATGTCACCACCATGATACACTTGAGATATACAGGAAGTGAGTGAGTGTCACCACCATGATACACTTGAGATATACAGGAAGTAGGTGAATGTCACCACCATGATACACTTGAGATATACAGGAAGTGAGTGAATGTCACCACCATGATACACTTGAGATATACAGGAAGTGAGTGAATGTCACCAACATGATACACTTGAGATATACAGGAAGTGAGTGAATGTCACCACCATGATACACTTGAGATATACAGGAAGTGAGTGAATCTCACCAACATGATACACTTGAGATATACAGGAAGTGAGTGAATGTCACCAACATGATACACTTGAGATATACAGGAAGTGAGTGAATGTCACCACCATGATACACTTGAGATATACAGGAAGTGAGTGAGTGTCACCACCATGATACACTTGAGATATACAGGAAGTAGGTGAATGTCACCAACATGATACACTTGAGATATACAGGAAGTGAGTGAATGTCACCACCATGATACACTTGAGATATACAGGAAGTGAGTGAATGTCACCAACATGATACACTTGAGATATACAGGAAGTGTGTGAATGTCACCAACATGATACACTTGAGATATACAGGAAGTGAGTGAATGTCACCACCATGATACACTTGAGATATACAGGAAGTGAGTGAATGTCACCAACATGATACACTTGAGATATACAGGAAGTGAGTGAATGTCACCAACATGATACACTTGAGATATACAGGAAGTGAGTGAATGCCACCAAAATGATACACTTGAGACATACAGGAAGTGAGTGAATGTCACCAACATGATACACTTGAGATATACAGGAAGTGTGTGAATCCCACCAACATGATACACTAGAGATATACAGGAAGTGAGTGAATGTCACCAACATGATACACTTGAGATATACAGGAAGTGTGTGAATCCCACCAGCATGATACACTTGAGATATACAGGAAGTGAGTGAATGTCACCAACATGATACACTTGAGATATACAGGAAGTGAGTGAATCTCACCAACATGATACACTTGAGATATACAGGAAGTGAGTGAATCTCACCAACATGATACACTTGAGATATACAGGAAGTGTGTGAATCTCACCAACATGATACACTAGAGACATACAGGAAGTGAGTGAATGTCACCAACATGATACACTTGAGATATACAGGAAGTGAGTGAATCTCACCAACATGATACACTTGAGATATACAGGAAGTGAGTGAATGTCACCAACATGATACACTAGAGATATACAGGAAGTGAGTGAATGTCACCAACATGATACACTTGAGATATACAGGAAGTGAGTGAATGTCACCAACATGATACACTTGAGATATACAGGAAGTGAGTGAATCTCACCAACATGATACACTTGAGATATACAGGAAGTGAGTGAATCTCACCAACATGATACACTAGAGATATACAGGAAGTGAGTGAATGTCACCACCATGATACACTTGAGATATACAGGAAGTGAGTGAATGTCACCAACATGATACACTTGAGATATACAGGAAGTGTGTGAATGTCACCAACATGATACACTTGAGATATACAGGAAGTGAGTGAATGTCACCAACATGATACACTTGAGATATACAGGAAGTGAGTGAATGTCACCAACATGATACACTTGAGATATACAGGAAGTGTGTGAATGTCACCACCATGATACACTTGAGATATACAGGAAGTGAGTGAATGTCACCAACATGATACACTTGAGATATACAGGAAGTGAGTGAATGTCACCAACATGATACACTTGAGATATACAGGAAGTGTGCGAATGTCACCACCATGATACACTTGAGATATACAGGAAGTGAGTGAATGTCACCAACATGATACACTTGAGATATACAGGAAGTGAGTGAGTGTCACCACCATGATACACTTGAGATATACAGGAAGTAGGTGAATGTCACCACCATGATACACTTGAGATATACAGGAAGTGAGTGAATGTCACCACCATGATACACTAGAGATATACAGGAAGTGAGTGAATGTCACCACCATGATACACTTGAGATATACAGGAAGTGAGTGAATGTCACCACCATGATACACTTGAGATATACAGGAAGTGAGTGAGTGTCACCACCATGATACACTTGAGATATACAGGAAGTAGGTGAATGCCACCACCATGATACACTTGAGATATACAGGAAGTAGGTGAATGTCACCACCATGATACACTTGAGATATACAGGAAGTAGGTGAATGTCACCACCATGATACACTTGAGATATACAGGAACTGAGTGAGTGTCACCACCATGATACACTTGAGATATACAGGAAGTGAGTGAATGTCACCACCATGATACACTTGAGATATACAGGAAGTGAGTGAGTGTCACCACCATGATACACTTGAGATATACAGGAACTGAGTGAGTGTCACCACCATGATACACTTGAGATATACAGGAAGTAGGTGAATGCCACCACCATGATACACTTGAGATATACAGGAAGTGAGTGAATGTCACCACCATGATACACTTGAGATATACAGGAAGTGAGTGAATCTCACCACCATGATACACTTGAGATATACAGGAACTGAGTGAGTGTCACCACCATGATACACTTGAGATATACAGGAAGTAGGTGAATGTCACCACCATGATACACTTGAGATATACAGGAAGTAGGTGAATGTCACCACCATGATACACTTGAGATATACAGGAACTGAGTGAGTGTCACCACCATGATACACTTGAGATATACAGGAAGTAGGTGAATGTCACCACCATGATACACTTGAGATATACAGGAAGTAGGTGAATGTCACCACCATGATACACTTGAGATATACAGGAACTGAGTGAGTGTCACCACCATGATACACTTGAGATATACAGGAAGTAGGTGAATGCCACCACCATGATACACTTGAGATATACAGGAAGTGAGTGAATGTCACCACCATGATACACTTGAGATATACAGGAAGTGAGTGAATCTCACCAACATGATACACTTGAGATATACAGGAAGTGAGTGAATGTCACCAACATGATACACTTGAGATATACAGGAAGTGAGTGAATGTCACCACCATGATACACTTGAGATATACAGGAAGTGAGTGAGTGTCACCACCATGATACACTTGAGATATACAGGAAGTAGGTGAATGTCACCAACATGATACACTTGAGATATACAGGAAGTGAGTGAATGTCACCACCATGATACACTTGAGATATACAGGAAGTGAGTGAATGTCACCAACATGATACACTTGAGATATACAGGAAGTGAGTGAATGTCACCACCATGATACACTAGAGATATACAGGAAGTGAGTGAATGTCACCAACATGATACACTTGAGATATACAGGAAGTAGGTGAATGTCACCAACATGATACACTTGAGATATACAGGAAGTGTGTGAATGTCACCAACATGATACACTTGAGATATACAGGAAGTGAGTGAATGTCACCACCATGATACACTTGAGATATACAGGAAGTGAGTGAATGTCACCAACATGATACACTTGAGATATACAGGAAGTGAGTGAATGTCACCAACATGATACACTTGAGATATACAGGAAGTGAGTGAATGCCACCAAAATGATACACTTGAGACATACAGGAAGTGAGTGAATGTCACCAACATGATACACTTGAGATATACAGGAAGTGTGTGAATCCCACCAACATGATACACTAGAGATATACAGGAAGTGAGTGAATGTCACCAACATGATACACTTGAGATATACAGGAAGTGTGTGAATCCCACCAACATGATACACTAGAGACATACAGGAAGTGAGTGAATGTCACCAACATGATACACTTGAGATATACAGGAAGTGAGTGAATCTCACCAACATGATACACTTGAGATATACAGGAAGTGAGTGAATGTCACCAACATGATACACTAGAGATATACAGGAAGTGAGTGAATGTCACCAACATGATACACTTGAGATATACAGGAAGTGAGTGAATGTCACCAACATGATACACTTGAGATATACAGGAAGTGAGTGAATCTCACCAACATGATACACTTGAGATATACAGGAAGTGAGTGAATCTCACCAACATGATACACTAGAGATATACAGGAAGTGAGTGAATGTCACCACCATGATACACTTGAGATATACAGGAAGTGAGTGAATGTCACCAACATGATACACTTGAGATATACAGGAAGTGTGTGAATGTCACCAACATGATACACTTGAGATATACAGGAAGTGAGTGAATGTCACCAACATGATACACTTGAGATATACAGGAAGTGAGTGAATGTCACCAACATGATACACTTGAGATATACAGGAAGTGTGTGAATGTCACCACCATGATACACTTGAGATATACAGGAAGTGAGTGAATGTCACCAACATGATACACTTGAGATATACAGGAAGTGAGTGAATGTCACCAACATGATACACTTGAGATATACAGGAAGTGTGTGAATGTCACCACCATGATACACTTGAGATATACAGGAAGTGAGTGAATGTCACCAACATGATACACTTGAGATATACAGGAAGTGTGTGAATGTCACCACCATGTTACACTTGAGATATACAGGAAGTGAGTGAATGTCACCACCATGATACACTAGAGATATACAGGAAGTGAGTGAATGTCACCAACATGATACACTTGAGATATACAGGAAGTGAGTGAATCTCACCAACATGATACACTTGAGATATACAGGAAGTGTGTGAATGTCACCACCATGTTACACTTGAGATATACAGGAAGTGAGTGAATGTCACCACCATGATACACTAGAGATATACAGGAAGTGAGTGAATGTCACCAACATGATACACTTGAGATATACAGGAAGTGAGTGAATCTCACCAACATGATACACTTGAGATATACAGGAAGTGAGTGAATGTCACCAACATGATACACTTGAGATATACAGGAAGTGTGTGAATCTCACCAACATGATACACTTGAGATATACAGGAAGTGAGTGAATGTCACCAACATGATACACTTGAGATATACAGGAAGTGAGTGAATCTCACCAACATGATACACTTGAGATATACAGGAAGTGTGTGAATGTCACCAACATGATACACTTGAGATATACAGGAAGTGTGTGAATGTCACCAACATGATACACTAGAGATATACAGGAAGTGAGTGAATGTCACCAACATGATACACTTGAGATATACAGGAAGTGAGTGAATGTCACCAACATGATACACTTGAGATATACAGGAAGTGAGTGAATGTCACCAACATGATACACTCTAGATATACAGGAAGTGAGTGAATCTCACCAACATGATACACTTGATATATACAGGAAGTGAGTGAATCTCACCAACCTGATACACTTGAGATATACAGGAAGTGAGTGAATGTCACCAACATGATACACTTGAGACATTGAGGAAGTGAGTGAATCTCACCAGCATGTTACACTTGAGATATACAGGAAGTGAGTGAATGTCACCAACATGATACACTTGAGATATACAGGAAGTAGGTGAATGTCACCAACATGATACACTTGAGATATACAGGAAGTGTGTGAATGTCACCACCATGATACACTAGAGATATACAGGAAGTGAGTGAATCTCACCAACATGATACACTTGAGATATACAGGAAGTAGGAGAATGTCACCAACATGATACACTTGAGATATACAGGAAGTGTGTGAATGTCACCACCATGATACACTAGAGATATACAGGAAGTGAGTGAATGTCACCACCATGATACACTAGAGATATACAGGAAGTGAGTGAATGTCACCACCATGATACACTAGAGATATACAGGAAGTGAGTGAATGTCACCACCATGATACACTTGAGATATACAGGAAGTGAGTGAATGTCACCAACATGATACACTTGAGATATACAGGAAGTGTGTGAATGTCACCAACATGATACACTCTAGATATACAGGAAGTGAGTGAATATCACCAACATGATACACTTGAGATATACAGGAAGTAGGTGAATGTCACCAACATGATACACTTGAGATATACAGGAAGTGAGTGAATGTCACCAACATGATACACTTGAGATATACAGGAAGTGAGTGAATGTCACCAACATGATACACTTGAGATATACAGGAAGTGTGTGAATGTCACCAACATGATACACTTGAGATATACAGGAAGTGAGTGAATGTCACCAACATGATACACTTGAGATATACAGGAAGTGAGTGAATGTCACCAACATGATACACTTGAGATATACAGGAAGTGAGTGAATGTCACCAACATGATACACTTGAGATATACAGGAAGTAGGTGAATCTCACCACCATGATACACTTGAGATATACAGGAAGTGTGTGAATGTCGCCAACATGATAAACTTGAGATAAACAGGAAGTGAGTGAATGTCACCAACATGATACACTTGAGATATACAGGAAGTGAGTGAATGTCACCAACATGATACACTTGAGATATACAGGAAGTAGGTGAATCTCACCACCATGTTACACTTGAGATATACAGGAAGTGTGTGAATGTCACCAACATGATACACTTGAGATATACAGGAAGTGTGTGAATGTCACCACCATGATACACTTGAGATATACAGGAAGTGAGTGAATGTCGCCAACATGATACACTTGAGATATACAGGAAGTGAGTGAATGTCACCACCATAATACACTTGAGATATACAGGAAGTGTGTGAATGTCGCCAACATGATACACTTGAGATATACAGGATGTGAGTGAATGTCACCACCATGATACACTTGAGATATACAGGAAGTGAGTGAATGTCACCAACATGATACACTTGAGATATACAGGAAGTGAGTGAATGTCACCAACATGATACACTTAAGATATACAGGAAATAGGTGAATGTCACCAACATGATACACTTGAGATATACAGGAAGTAGGTGAATGTCACCAACATGATACACTTGAGATATACAGGAAGTAGGTGAATGTCACCAACATGATACACTTGAGATATACAGGAAGTAGGTGAATGTCACCAACATGATACACTTGAGATATACAGGAAGTGAGTGAATGTCACCACCATGTTACACTTGAGATATACAGGAAGTGAGTGAATGTCACCACCATGATACACTTGAGATATACAGGAAGTGAGTGAATGTCACCACCATGATACACTTGAGATATACAGGAAGTGAGTGAATGTCACCAACATGATACACTTGAGATATACAGGAAATAGGTGAATGTCACCAACATGATACACTTGAGATATACAGGAAGTAGGTGAATGTCACCAACATGATACACTTGAGATATACAGGAAGTAGGTGAATGTCACCAACATGATACACTTGAGATATACAGGAAGTAGGTGAATGTCACCAACATGATACACTTGAGATATACAGGAAGTAGGTGAATGTCACCAACATGATACACTTGAGATATACAGGAAGTAGGTGAATGTCACCAACATGATACACTTGAGATATACAGGAAGTAGGTGAATGTCACCAACATGATACACTTGAGATATACAGGAAGTGTGTGAATGTCACCACCATGATACACTTGAGATATACAGGAAGTGAGTGAATGTCACCACCATGTTACACTAGAGATATACAGGAAGTGAGTGAATGTCACCACCATGATACACTTGAGATATACAGGAAGTGAGTGAATGTCACCACCATGATACACTTGAGATATACAGGAAGTGAGTGAATGTCACCACCATGATACACTTGAGATATACAGGAAGTGAGTGAATGTCACCACCATGATACACTTGAGATATACAGGAAGTGAGTGAATGTCACCAACATGATACACTTGAGATATACAGGAAGTGAGTGAATGTCACCAACATGATACACTTGAGATATACAGGAAGTAGGTGAATGTCACCAACATGATTCACTTGAGATATAGAGGAAGTAGGTGAATGTCACCAACATGATACACTTGAGATATACAGGAAGTAGGTGAATGTCACCAACATGATACACTTGAGATATACAGGAAGTGAGTGAATGTCACCACCATGTTACACTTGAGATATACAGGAAGTGAGTGAATGTCACCACCATGATACACTTGAGATATACAGGAACTGAGTGAGTGTCACCACCATGATACACTTGAGATATACAGGAAGTGAGTGAATGTCACCACCATGATACACTTGAGATATACAGGAAGTGAGTGAATGTCACCACCATGATACACTTGAGATATACAGGAAGTAGGTGAATGTCACCAACATGATACACTTGAGATATACAGGAAGTGAGTGAATGTCACCACCATGTTACACTTGAGATATACAGGAAGTGAGTGAATGTCACCACCATGATACACTTGAGATATACAGGAAGTGAGTGAATGTCACCAACATGATACACTTGAGATATACAGGAAGTGTGTGAATGTCACCAACATGATACACTCTAGATATACAGGAAGTGAGTGAATATCACCAACATGATACACTTGAGATATACAGGAAGTAGGTGAATGTCACCAACATGATACACTTGAGATATACAGGAAGTGAGTGAATGTCACCAACATGATACACTTGAGATATACAGGAAGTGAGTGAATGTCACCAACATGATACACTTGAGATATACAGGAAGTGTGTGAATGTCACCAACATGATACACTTGAGATATACAGGAAGTGAGTGAATGTCACCAACATGATACACTTGAGATATACAGGAAGTGAGTGAATGTCACCAACATGATACACTTGAGATATACAGGAAGTGAGTGAATGTCACCAACATGATACACTTGAGATATACAGGAAGTAGGTGAATCTCACCACCATGATACACTTGAGATATACAGGAAGTGTGTGAATGTCGCCAACATGATAAACTTGAGATAAACAGGAAGTGAGTGAATGTCACCAACATGATACACTTGAGATATACAGGAAGTGAGTGAATGTCACCAACATGATACACTTGAGATATACAGGAAGTAGGTGAATCTCACCACCATGTTACACTTGAGATATACAGGAAGTGTGTGAATGTCACCAACATGATACACTTGAGATATACAGGAAGTGTGTGAATGTCACCACCATGATACACTTGAGATATACAGGAAGTGAGTGAATGTCGCCAACATGATACACTTGAGATATACAGGAAGTGAGTGAATGTCACCACCATAATACACTTGAGATATACAGGAAGTGTGTGAATGTCGCCAACATGATACACTTGAGATATACAGGATGTGAGTGAATGTCACCACCATGATACACTTGAGATATACAGGAAGTGAGTGAATGTCACCAACATGATACACTTGAGATATACAGGAAGTGAGTGAATGTCACCAACATGATACACTTAAGATATACAGGAAATAGGTGAATGTCACCAACATGATACACTTGAGATATACAGGAAGTAGGTGAATGTCACCAACATGATACACTTGAGATATACAGGAAGTAGGTGAATGTCACCAACATGATACACTTGAGATATACAGGAAGTAGGTGAATGTCACCAACATGATACACTTGAGATATACAGGAAGTGAGTGAATGTCACCACCATGTTACACTTGAGATATACAGGAAGTGAGTGAATGTCACCACCATGATACACTTGAGATATACAGGAAGTGAGTGAATGTCACCACCATGATACACTTGAGATATACAGGAAGTGAGTGAATGTCACCAACATGATACACTTGAGATATACAGGAAATAGGTGAATGTCACCAACATGATACACTTGAGATATACAGGAAGTAGGTGAATGTCACCAACATGATACACTTGAGATATACAGGAAGTAGGTGAATGTCACCAACATGATACACTTGAGATATACAGGAAGTAGGTGAATGTCACCAACATGATACACTTGAGATATACAGGAAGTAGGTGAATGTCACCAACATGATACACTTGAGATATACAGGAAGTAGGTGAATGTCACCAACATGATACACTTGAGATATACAGGAAGTAGGTGAATGTCACCAACATGATACACTTGAGATATACAGGAAGTGTGTGAATGTCACCACCATGATACACTTGAGATATACAGGAAGTGAGTGAATGTCACCACCATGTTACACTAGAGATATACAGGAAGTGAGTGAATGTCACCACCATGATACACTTGAGATATACAGGAAGTGAGTGAATGTCACCACCATGATACACTTGAGATATACAGGAAGTGAGTGAATGTCACCACCATGATACACTTGAGATATACAGGAAGTGAGTGAATGTCACCACCATGATACACTTGAGATATACAGGAAGTGAGTGAATGTCACCAACATGATACACTTGAGATATACAGGAAGTGAGTGAATGTCACCAACATGATACACTTGAGATATACAGGAAGTAGGTGAATGTCACCAACATGATTCACTTGAGATATAGAGGAAGTAGGTGAATGTCACCAACATGATACACTTGAGATATACAGGAAGTAGGTGAATGTCACCAACATGATACACTTGAGATATACAGGAAGTGAGTGAATGTCACCACCATGTTACACTTGAGATATACAGGAAGTGAGTGAATGTCACCACCATGATACACTTGAGATATACAGGAACTGAGTGAGTGTCACCACCATGATACACTTGAGATATACAGGAAGTGAGTGAATGTCACCACCATGATACACTTGAGATATACAGGAAGTGAGTGAATGTCACCACCATGATACACTTGAGATATACAGGAAGTAGGTGAATGTCACCAACATGATACACTTGAGATATACAGGAAGTGAGTGAATGTCACCACCATGTTACACTTGAGATATACAGGAAGTGAGTGAATGTCACCACCATGATACACTTGAGATATACAGGAACTGAGTGAGTGTCACCACCATGATACACTTGAGATATACAGGAAGTGAGTGAATGTCACCACCATGATACACTTGAGATATACAGGAAGTGAGTGAATGTCACCACCATGATACACTTGAGATATACAGGAAGTGAGTGAATGTCACCACCATGATACACTTGAGATATACAGGAAGTGAGTGAATGTCACCACCATGATACACTTGAGATATACAGGAAGTGAGTGAATGTCACCAACATGATACACTTGAGATATACAGGAAGTGAGTGAATCTCACCAACATGATACACTTGAGATATACAGGAAGTGAGTGAATGTCACCACCATGATGCACTTGAGATATACAGGAAGTGAGTGAATGTCAC
Organism: Tenodera sinensis; assembly: GCA_030765045.1. NCBI lineage: Eukaryota > Metazoa > Arthropoda > Insecta > Mantodea > Mantidae > Tenodera > Tenodera sinensis. The sequence continues at coordinate 2,580,512 of CM060964.1, forward strand.
CACCATGATACACTTGAGATATACAGGAAGTGAGTGAATGTCACCACCATGATACACTTGAGATATACAGGAAGTGAGTGAATGTCACCACCATGATACACTTGAGATATACAGGAAGTGAGTGAATGTCACCACCATGATACACTTGAGATATACAGGAAGCTAGTGAATGTCACCACCATGATACACTTGAGATATACAGGAAGTGAGTGAATCTCACCAACATGATACACTTGAGATATACAGGAAGTGAGTGAATGTCACCACCATGATGCACTTGAGATATACAGGAAGTGAGTGAATGTCACCACCATGATACACTTGAGATATACAGGAAGTGAGTGAATGTCACCACCATGATACACTTGAGATATACAGGAAGTGAGTGAATGTCACCACCATGATACACTTGAGATATACAGGAAGTGAGTGAATGTCACCACCATGATACACTTGAGATATACAGGAAGTGAGTGAATGTCACCAACATGATACACTTGAGATATACAGGAAGTGAGTGAATGTCACCACCATGATACACTAGAGATATACAGGAAGTGAGTGAATGTCACCAACATGATACACTTGAGATATACAGGAAGTAGGTGAATGTCACCAACATGATACACTTGAGATATACAGGAAGTGTGTGAATGTCACCAACATGATACACTTGAGATATACAGGAAGTGAGTGAATGTCACCACCATGATACACTTGAGATATACAGGAAGTGAGTGAATGTCACCAACATGATACACTTGAGATATACAGGAAGTGAGTGAATGTCACCAACATGATACACTTGAGATATACAGGAAGTGAGTGAATGCCACCAAAATGATACACTTGAGACATACAGGAAGTGAGTGAATGTCACCAACATGATACACTTGAGATATACAGGAAGTGTGTGAATCCCACCAACATGATACACTAGAGATATACAGGAAGTGAGTGAATGTCACCAACATGATACACTTGAGATATACAGGAAGTGTGTGAATCCCACCAACATGATACACTAGAGACATACAGGAAGTGAGTGAATGTCACCAACATGATACACTTGAGATATACAGGAAGTGAGTGAATCTCACCAACATGATACACTTGAGATATACAGGAAGTGAGTGAATGTCACCAACATGATACACTAGAGATATACAGGAAGTGAGTGAATGTCACCACCATGATACACTTGAGATATACAGGAAGTGAGTGAATGTCACCAACATGATACACTTGAGATATACAGGAAGTGTGTGAATGTCACCAACATGATACACTTGAGATATACAGGAAGTGAGTGAATGTCACCAACATGATACACTTGAGATATACAGGAAGTGAGTGAATGTCACCAACATGATACACTTGAGATATACAGGAAGTGTGTGAATGTCACCACCATGATACACTTGAGATATACAGGAAGTGAGTGAATGTCACCAACATGATACACTTGAGATATACAGGAAGTGAGTGAATGTCACCAACATGATACACTTGAGATATACAGGAAGTGTGTGAATGTCACCACCATGATACACTTGAGATATACAGGAAGTGAGTGAATGTCACCAACATGATACACTTGAGATATACAGGAAGTGTGTGAATGTCACCACCATGTTACACTTGAGATATACAGGAAGTGAGTGAATGTCACCACCATGATACACTAGAGATATACAGGAAGTGAGTGAATGTCACCAACATGATACACTTGAGATATACAGGAAGTGAGTGAATCTCACCAACATGATACACTTGAGATATACAGGAAGTGTGTGAATGTCACCACCATGATACACTTGAGATATACAGGAAGTGAGTGAATGTCACCAACATGATACACTTGAGATATACAGGAAGTGAGTGAATGTCACCAACATGATACACTCTAGATATACAGGAAGTGAGTGAATCTCACCAACATGATACACTTGATATATACAGGAAGTGAGTGAATCTCACCAACCTGATACACTTGAGATATACAGGATGTAGGTGAATGTCACCAACATGATACACTTGAGATATACAGGAAGTGTGTGAATGTCACCACCATGATACACTAGAGATATACAGGAAGTGAGTGAATCTCACCAACATGATACACTTGAGATATACAGGAAGTAGGTGAATGTCACCAACATGATACACTTGAGATATACAGGAAGTGTGTGAATGTCACCACCATGATACACTAGAGATATACAGGAAGCGAGTGAATGTCACCACCATGATACACTAGAGATATACAGGAAGTGAGTGAATGTCACCACCATGATACACTAGAGATATACAGGAAGTGAGTGAATGTCACCACCATGATACACTTGAGATATACAGGAAGTGAGTGAATGTCACCAACATGATACACTTGAGATATACAGGAAGTGAGTGAATGTCACCAACATGATACACTTGAGTTATACAGGAAATAGGTGAATGTCACCAACATGATACACTTGAGATATACAGGAAGTAGGTGAATGTCACCAACATGATACACTTGAGATATACAGGAAGTAGGTGAATGTCACCAACATGATACACTTGAGATATACAGGAAGTAGGTGAATGTCACCAACATGATACACTTGAGATATACAGGAAGTGAGTGAATGTCACCACCATGTTACACTTGAGATATACAGGAAGTGAGTGAATGTCACCACCATGATACACTTGAGATATACAGGAAGTGAGTGAATGTCACCACCATGATACACTTGAGATATACAGGAAGTAGGTGAATGTCACCAACATGATACACTTGAGATATACAGGAAGTAGGTGAATGTCACCAGCATGATACACTTGAGATATACAGGAAGTAGGTGAATGTCACCAACATGATACACTTGAGATATACAGGAAGTGAGTGAATGTCACCACCATGTTACACTTGAGATATACAGGAAGTGAGTGAATGTCACCACCATGATACACTTGAGATATACAGGAAGTGAGTGAATGTCACCACCATGATACACTTGAGATATACAGGAAGTAGGTGAATGTCACCAACATGATACACTTGAGATATACAGGAAGTAGGTGAATGTCACCAACATGATACACTTGAGATATACAGGAAGTAGGTGAATGTCACCAACATGATACACTTGAGATATACAGGAAGTAGGTGAATGTCACCAACATGATACACTTGAGATATACAGGAAGTAGGTGAATGTCACCAACATGATACACTTGAGATATACAGGAAGTAGGTGAATGTCACCAACATGATACACTTGAGATATACAGGAAGTGTGTGAATGTCACCACCATGATACACTTGAGATATACAGGAAGTGAGTGAATGTCACCACCATGTTACACTAGAGATATACAGGAAGTGAGTGAATGTCACCACCATGATACACTTGAGATATACAGGAAGTGAGTGAATGTCACCACCATGATACACTTGAGATATACAGGATGTGAGTGAATGTCACCACCATGATACACTTGAGATATACAGGAAGTGAGTGAATGTCACCACCATGATACACTTGAGATATACAGGAAGTGAGTGAATGTCACCAACATGATACACTTGAGATATACAGGAAATAGGTGAATGTCACCACCATGATACACTTGAGATATACAGGAAGTGAGTGAATGTCACCAACATGATACACTTGAGATATACAGGAAATAGGTGAATGTCACCACCATGATACACTTGAGATATACAGGATGTGAGTGAATGTCACCACCATGATACACTTGAGATATACAGGAAGTGAGTGAATGTCACCACCATGATACACTTGAGATATACAGGAAGTGAGTGAATGTCACCAACATGATACACTTGAGATATACAGGAAATAGGTGAATGTCACCACCATGATACACTTGAGATATATAGGAAGTGAGTGAATGTCACCACCATGATACACTTGAGATATACAGGAAGTGAGTGAATCTCACCAACATGATACACTTGAGATATACAGGAAGTGAGTGAATGTCACCACCATGTTACACTTGAGATATACAGGAAGTGAGTGAATGTCACCACCATGATACACTTGAGATATACAGGAAGTGAGTGAATCTCACCAACATGATACACTTGAGATATACAGTAAGTAGGTGAATGTCACCAACATGATACACTTGAGATATACAGGAAGTAGGTGAATGTCACCAACATGTTACACTTGAGATATACAGGAAGTGTGTGAATGTCACCAACATGATACACTTGAGATATACAGGAAGTGAGTGAATGTCACCACCATGATACACTTGAGATATACAGGAAGTGAGTGACTGTCACCAACATGATACACTTGAGACATACAGGAAGTGAGTGAATGTCACCACCATGATACACTTGAGATATATAGGAAGTGTGTGAATGTCACCACAATGATACACTTGAGATATATAGGAAGTGTGTGAATGTCACCACCATGATACACTTGAGATATATAGGAAGTGTGTGAATGTCACCACCATGATACACTTGAGATATATAGGAAGTGTGTGAATGTCACCACCATGATACACTTGAGATATATAGGAAGTGTGTGAATGTCACCACCATGATACACTTGAGATATACAGGAAGTGAGTGAATGTCACCACCATGATACACTTGAGATATATAGGAAGTGTGTGAATGTCACCACCATGATACACTTGAGATATACAGGAAGTGAGTGAATGTCACCACCATGATACACTTGAGATATATAGGAAGTGTGTGAATGTCACCTCCATGATACACTTGAGATATATAGGAAGTGAGTGAATGTCACCACAATGATACACTTGAGATATATAGGAAGTGTGTGAATGTCACCACCATGATACACTTGAGATATACAGGAAGTGAGTGAATGTCACCACCATGATACACTTGAGATATACAGGAAGTGAGTGAATGTCACCACCATGATACACTTGAGATATACAGGAAGTAGGTGAATATCACCAACATGATACACTTGAGATATACAGGAAGTGAGTGAATATCACCAACATGATACACTTGAGATATACAGGAAGTGTGTGAATGTCACCACCATGATACACTTGAGATATATAGGAAGTGTGTGAATGTCACCACAATGATACACTTGAGATATATAGGAAGTGTGTGAATGTCACCACCATGATACACTTGAGATATACAGGAAGTGAGTGAATGTCACCAACATGATACACTTGAGATATACAGGAAGTGAGTGAATGTCACCAACATGATACACTTGAGATATACAGGAAGTGAGTGAATGTCACCACCATGATACACTTGAGATATACAGGAAGTGAGTGAATGTCACCAACATGATACACTTGAGATATACAGGAAGTGAGTGAATGTCACCACCATGATACACTTGAGATATACAGGAAGTGAGTGAATGTCACCAACATGATACACTTGAGATATACAGGAAGTGTGTGAATGTCACCACCATGATACACTTGAGATATACAGGAAGTGAGTGAATGTCACCAACATGATACACTTGAGATATACAGGAAGTGAGTGAATGTCACCAACATGATACACTTGAGATATACAGGAAGTAGGTGAATGTCACCAACATGATACACTTGAGATATACAGGAAGTAGGTGAATGTCACCAACATGATACACTTGAGATATACAGGAAGTAGGTGAATGTCACCAACATGATACACTTGAGATATACAGGAAGTAGGTGAATGTCACCAACATGATACACTTGAGATATACAGGAAGTAGGTGAATGTCACCAACATGATACACTTGAGATATACAGGAAGTGTGTGAATGTCACCACCATGATACACTTGAGATATACAGGAAGTGAGTGAATGTCACCACCATGATACACTTGAGATATACAGGAAGTGAGTGAATGTCACCACCATGATACACTTGAGATATACAGGAAGTGAGTGAATGTCACCAACATGATACACTTGAGATATACAGGAAATAGGTGAATGTCACCAACATGATACACTTGAGATATACAGGAAGTAGGTGAATGTCACCAACATGATTCACTTGAGATATACAGGAAGTAGGTGAATGTCACCAACATGATACACTTGAGATATACAGGAAGTAGGTGAATGTCACCAACATGATACACTCTAGATATACAGGAAGTGTGTGAATGTCACCAACATGATACACTTGAGATATACAGGAAGTAGGTGAATGTCACCAACATGATACACTCTAGATATACAGGAAGTGTGTGAATGTCACCAACATGATACACTAGAGATATACAGGAAGTGAGTGAATGTCACCACCATGATACACTTGAGATATACAGGAAGTGAGTGAATGTCACCACCATGATACACTTGAGATATACAGGAAGTAGGTGAATGTCACCAACATGATACACTTGAGATATACAGGAAGTGAGTGAATGTCACCACCATGATACACTTGAGATATACAGGAAGTGTGTGAATGTCACCAACATGATACACTTGAGATATACAGGAAGTGAGTGAATGTCACCAACATGATACACTTGAGATATACAGGAAGTGTGTGAATGTCACCACCATGATACACTTGAGATATACAGGAAGTGAGTGAATGTCACCACCATGATACACTTGAGATATACAGGAAGTGAGTGAATGTCACCAACATGATACACTTGAGATATACAGGAAGTGTGTGAATGTCACCACCATGATACACTTGAGATATACAGGAAGTGAGTGAATGTCACCACCATGATACACTAGAGATATACAGGAAGAGAGTGAATGTCACCAACATGATACACTTGAGATATACAGGAAGTGTGTGAATGTCACCAACATGATACACTTGAGATATACAGGAAGTGAGTGAATGTCACCAACATGATACACTTGAGATATACAGGAAGTGAGTGAATGTCACCAACATGATACACTTGAGATATACAGGAAGTGTGTGAATGTCGCCAACATGATACACTTGAGATATACAGGAAGTGTGTGAATGTCGCCAACATGATACACTTGAGATATACAGGAAGTGAGTGAATGTCACCACCATAATACACTTGAGATATACAGGAAGTGTGTGAATGTCGCCAACATGATACACTTGAGATATACAGGAAGTGAGTGAATGTCACCACCATAATACACTTGAGATATAGAGGAAGTGAGTGAATGTCACCACCATGATACACTTGAGATATACAGGAAGTGTGTGAATGTCGCCAACATGATACACTTGAGATAAACAGGAAGTGAGTGAATGTCACCAACATGATACACTTGAGATATACAGGAAGTGAGTGAATGTCACCAACATGATACACTTGAGATATACAGGAAGTAGGTGAATCTCACCACCATAATACACTTGAGATATACAGGAAGTGTGTGAATGTCGCCAACATGATACACTTGAGATATACAGGATGTGAGTGAATGTCACCACCATGATACACTTGAGATATACAGGAAGTGAGTGAATGTCACCAACATGATACACTTGAGATATACAGGAAGTGAGTGAATGTCACCACCATGATACACTTGAGATATATAGGAAGTGTGTGAATGTCACCACCATGATACACTTGAGATATACAGGAAGTGAGTGAATGTCACCACCATGATACACTTGAGATATAGAGGAAGTGTGTGAATGTCACCAACATGATACACTTGAGATATACAGGAAGTGAGTGAATGTCACCACAATGATACACTTGAGATATATAGGAAGTGTGTGAATGACACCACCATGATACACTTGAGATATACAGGAAGTGAGTGAATGTCACCAACATGATACACTTGAGATATACAGGAAGTGAGTGAATGTCACCACCATGATACACTTGAGATATATAGGAAGTGTGTGAATGTCACCACCATGATACACTTGAGATATACAGGAAGTGAGTGAATGTCACCACCATGATACACTTGAGATATAGAGGAAGTGTGTGAATGTCACCAACATGATACACTTGAGATATACAGGAAGTGAGTGAATGTCACCACAATGATACACTTGAGATATATAGGAAGTGTGTGAATGACACCACCATGATACACTTGAGATATACAGGAAGTGAGTGAATGTCACCACCATGATACACTTGAGATATATAGGAAGTGTGTGAATGTCACCACCATGATACACTTGAGATATATAGGAAGTGAGTGAATGTCACCACAATGATACACTTGAGATATATAGGAAGTGTGTGAATGTCACCAACATGATACACTTGAGATATACAGGAAGTAGGTGAATGTCACCAACATGATACACTTGAGATATAAAGGAAGTAGGTGAATGTCACCAACATGATACACTTGAGATATACAGGAAGTAGGTGAATGTCACCAACATGATACACTTGAGATATACAGGAAGTAGGTGAATGTCACCAACATGATACACTTGAGATATACAGGAAGTAGGTGAATGTCACCAACATGATACACTTGAGATATACAGGAAGTAGGTGAATGTCACCAACATGATACACTTGAGATATACAGGAAGTGTGTGAATGTCACCACCATGATACACTTGAGATATACAGGAAGTGAGTGAATGTCACCACCATGATACACTTGAGATATACAGGAAGTGAGTGAATGTCACCACCATGATACACTTGAGATATACAGGAAGTGAGTGAATGTCACCAACATGATACACTTGAGATATACAGGAAATAGGTGAATGTCACCAACATGATACACTTGAGATATACAGGAAGTAGGTGAATGTCACCAACATGATTCACTTGAGATATACAGGAAGTAGGTGAATGTCACCAACATGATACACTTGAGATATACAGGAAGTAGGTGAATGTCACCAACATGATACACTTGAGATATACAGGAAGTGAGTGAATGTCACCACCATGTTACACTTGAGATATACAGGAAGTGAGTGAATGTCACCACCATGATACACTTGAGATATACAGGAAGTGAGTGAATCTCACCAACATGATACACTTGAGATATACAGTAAGTAGGTGAATGTCACCAACATGATACACTTGAGATATACAGGAAGTAGGTGAATGTCACCAACATGTTACACTTGAGATATACAGGAAGTGTGTGAATGTCACCAACATGATACACTTGAGATATACAGGAAGTGAGTGAATGTCACCACCATGATACACTTGAGATATACAGGAAGTGAGTGAATGTCACCAACATGATACACTTCAGATATATAGGAAGTGTGTGAATGTCACCACAATGATACACTTGAGATATATAGGAAGTGTGTGAATGTCACCACCATGATACACTTGAGATATATAGGAAGTGTGTGAATGTCACCACCATGATACACTTGAGATATATAGGAAGTGTGTGAATGTCACCACCATGATACACTTGAGATATATAGGAAGTGTGTGAATGTCACCACCATGATACACTTGAGATATACAGGAAGTGAGTGAATGTCACCACCATGATACACTTGAGATATATAGGAAGTGTGTGAATGTCACCACCATGATACACTTGAGATATACAGGAAGTGAGTGAATGTCACCAACATGATACACTAGAGATATACAGGAAGTGAGTGAATGTCACCACCATGATACACTTGAGATATATAGGAAGTGTGTGAATGTCACCACCATGATACACTTGAGATATACAGGAAGTGAGTGAATGTCACCACCATGATACACTTGAGATATATAGGAAGTGTGTGAATGTCACCAACATGATACACTTGAGATATACAGGAAGTGAGTGAATGTCACCACAATGATACACTTGAGATATATAGGAAGTGTGTGAATGTCACCACCATGATACACTTGAGATATACAGGAAGTGAGTGAATGTCACCACCATGATACACTTGAGATATATAGGAAGTGTGTGAATGTCACCACCAAGATACACTTGAGATATATAGGAAGTGAGTGAATGTCACCACAATGATACACTTGAGATATATAGGAAGTGTGTGAATGTCACCACCATGATACACTTGAGATATACAGGAAGTGAGTGAATGTCACCACCATGATACACTTGAGATATACAGGAAGTGTGTGAATGTCACCACCATGATACACTTGAGATATATAGGAAGTGTGTGAATGTCACCACAATGATACACTTGAGATATATAGGAAGTGTGTGAATGTCACCACCATGATACACTTGAGATATATAGGAAGTGTGTGAATGTCACCACAATGATACACTTGAGATATATAGGAAGTGAGTGAATATCACCACCATGATACACTTGAGATATATAGGAAGTGTGTGAATGTCACCACCATGATACACTTGAGATATATAGGAAGTGTGTGAATGTCACCACAATGATACACTTGAGATATATAGGAAGTGAGTGAATATCACCACCATGATACACTTGAGATATACAGGAAGTGAGTGAATGTCACCACCATGATACACTTGAGATATATAGGAAGTGTGTGAATGTCACCACAATGATACACTTGAGATATATAGGAAGTGTGTGAATGTCACCACCATGATACACTTGAGATATATAGGAAGTGTGTGAATGTCACCACCATGATACACTTGAGATATACAGGAAGTGAGTGAATATCACCACCATGATACACTTGAGATATATAGGAAGTGTGTGAATGTCACCACAATGATACACTTGAGATATATAGGAAGTGTGTGAATGTCACCACCATGATACACTTGAGATATACAGGAAGTGAGTGAATATCACCACCATGATACACTTGAGATATACAGGAAGTGAGTGAATGTCTACACCATGATACACTTGAGAGATATAGGAAGTGTGTGAATGTCACCACCATGATACACTTGAGATATACAGGAAGTGAGTGAATGTCACCACCATATTACACTTGAGATATACAGGAACTGAGTGAATGTCACCACCATATTACACTTGAGATATACAGGAAGTGTGTGAATGTCACCACCATGATACACTAGAGATATACAGGAAGTTAGTGAATGTCACCACCTTGATACACTTGAGATATACAGGAAGTGAGTGAAAGTCACCAACATGATACACTTGAGATATACAGGAAGTGTGTGAATGTCACCACCATGATACACTTGAGATATACAGGAAGTGAGTGAATGTCACCACCATGATACACTTGAGATATACAGGAAGTGAGTGAATGTCACCACCATGATACACTTGAGATATACAGGAAGTGAGTGAATGTCACCAACATGATACACTTGAGATATACAGGAAGTGAGTGAATGTCACCAACATGATACACTTGAGATATACAGGAAGTGAGTGAATGTCACCACCATATTACACTTGAGATATACAGGAACTGAGTGAATGTCACCACCATATTACACTTGAGATATACAGGAAGTGTGTGAATGTCACCACCATGATACACTAGAGATATACAGGAAGTGAGTGAATGTCACCACCTTGATACACTTGAGATATACAGGAAGTGAGTGAATGTCACCACCATGATACACTTGAGATATGCAGGAAGTGAGTGAATGTCTACACCATGATACACTTGAGAGATATAGGAAGTGAGTGAATGTCACCAACATGATACACTTGAGATATACAGGAAGTGAGTGAATGTCACCAACATGATACACTAGAGATATACAGGAAGTGAGTGAATGTCACCACCATGATACACTTGAGATATACAGGAAGTGAGTGAATGTCACCAACATGATACACTTGAGATATACAGGAAGTGAGTGAATGTCACCAACATGATACACTAGAGATATACAGGAAGTGAGTGAATGTCACCACCATGATACACTTGAGATATACAGGAAGTGAGTGAATGTCACCAACATGATACACTTGAGATATACAGGAAGTGAGTGAATGTCACCAACATGATACACTAGAGATATACAGGAAGTGAGTGAATGTCACCACCATGATACACTAGAGATATACAGGAAGTGAGTGACTGTCACCAACATGATACACTTGAGATATACAGGAAGTGAGTGAATGTCACCACCATGATACAGTTGAGATATACAGGAAGTGAGTGAATGTCACCACCATGATACACTTGAGATATACAGGAAGTGTGTGAATGTCACCACAATGATACAGTTGAGATATATAGGAAGTGAGTGAATCTCACCAACATGATACACTTGAGATATACAGGAAGTGAGTGAATGTCACCACCATGATACACTTGAGATATACAGGAAGTGAGTGAATGTCACCACCATGATACACTTGAGATATACAGGAAGTGAGTGAATGTCACCAGCATGATACACTTGAGATATACAGGAAGTGAGTGAATGTCACCAACATGATACACTTGAGATATACAGGAAGTGAGTGAATGTCACCACCATGATACACTTGAGATATACAGGAAGTGAGTGAATGTCACCAACATGATACACTTGAGATATACAGGAAGTGAGTGAATGTCACCAACATGATACACTTGAGATATACAGGAAGTAGGTGAATGTCACCAACATGATACACTTGAGATATACAGGAAGTGAGTGAATGTCACCAACATGATACACTTGAGATATACAGGAAGTAGGTGAATGTCACCAACATGATACACTTGAGATATACAGGAAGTGAGTGAATGTCACCAACATGATACACTTGAGATATACAGGAAGTGAGTGAATGTCACCACCATGATACACTTGAGATATACAGGAAGTGAGTGAATGTCACCACAATGATACACTTGAGATATATAGGAAGTGTGTGAATGACACCACCATGATACACTTGAGATATACAGGAAGTGAGTGAATGTCACCAACATGATACACTTGAGATATACAGGAAGTGAGTGAATGTCACCACCATGATACACTTGAGATATATAGGAAGTGTGTGAATGTCACCACCATGATACACTTGAGATATACAGGAAGTGAGTGAATGTCACCACCATGATACACTTGAGATATAGAGGAAGTGTGTGAATGTCACCAACATGATACACTTGAGATATACAGGAAGTGAGTGAATGTCACCACAATGATACACTTGAGATATATAGGAAGTGTGTGAATGACACCACCATGATACACTTGAGATATACAGGAAGTGAGTGAATGTCACCACCATGATACACTTGAGATATATAGGAAGTGTGTGAATGTCACCACCATGATACACTTGAGATATATAGGAAGTGAGTGAATGTCACCAACATGATACACTTGAGATATACAGGAAGTAGGTGAATGTCACCAACATGATACACTTGAGATATACAGGAAGTAGGTGAATGTCACCAACATGATACACTTGAGATATACAGGAAGTAGGTGAATGTCACCAACATGATACACTTGAGATATACAGGAAGTAGGTGAATGTCACCAACATGATACACTTGAGATATACAGGAAGTAGGTGAATGTCACCAACATGATACACTTGAGATATACAGGAAGTAGGTGAATGTCACCAACATGATACACTTGAGATATACAGGAAGTGTGTGAATGTCACCACCATGATACACTTGAGATATACAGGAAGTGAGTGAATGTCACCACCATGATACACTTGAGATATACAGGAAGTGAGTGAATGTCTCCACCATGATACACTTGAGATATACAGGAAGTGAGTGAATGTCACCAACATGATACACTTGAGATATACAGGAAATAGGTGAATGTCACCAACATGATACACTTGAGATATACAGGAAGTAGGTGAATGTCACCAACATGATTCACTTGAGATATACAGGAAGTAGGTGAATGTCACCAACATGATACACTTGAGATATACAGGAAGTGAGTGAATGTCACCACCATGTTACACTTGAGATATACAGGAAGTGAGTGAATGTCACCACCATGATACACTTGAGATATACAGGAAGTGAGTGAATCTCACCAACATGATACACTTGAGATATACAGTAAGTAGGTGAATGTCACCAACATGATACACTTGAGATATACAGGAAGTAGGTGAATGTCACCAACATGATACACTTGAGATATACAGGAAGTAGGTGAATGTCACCAACATGTTACACTTGAGATATACAGGAAGTGTGTGAATGTCACCACAATGATACAGTTGAGATATACAGGAAGTGTGTGAATGTCACCAACATGATACACTTGAGATATACAGTAAGTAGGTGAATGTCACCACCATGATACACTTGAGATATACAGGAAGTGTGTGAATGTCACCAACATGATACACTTGAGATATACAGGAAGTGAGTGAATGTCACCACCATGATACTCTTGAGATATACAGGAAGTGAGTGAATGTCACCAACATGATACACTTCAGATATATAGGAAGTGTGTGAATGTCACCACAATGATACAGTTGAGATATATAGGAAGTGTGTGAATGTCACCAACATGATACACTTGAGATATACAGGAAGTGAGTGAATGTCACCACCATATTACACTTGAGATATACAGGAACTGAGTGAATGTCACCACCATATTACACTTGAGATATACAGGAAGTGTGTGAATGTCACCACCATGATACACTAGAGATATACAGGAAGTGAGTGAATGTCACCACCTTGATACACTTGAGATATACAGGAAGTGAGCGAATGTCACCACCATGATACACTTGAGATATGCAGGAAGTGAGTGAATGTCTACACCATGATACACTTGAGAGATATAGGAAGTGAGTGAATGTCACCAACATGATACACTTGAGATATACAGGAAGTGAGTGAATGTCACCAACATGATACACTAGAGATATACAGGAAGTGAGTGAATGTCACCACCATGATACACTTGAGATATACAGGAAGTGAGTGAATGTCACCAACATGATACACTTGAGATATACAGGAAGTGAGTGAATGTCACCAACATGATACACTAGAGATATACAGGAAGTGAGTGAATGTCACCACCATGATACACTTGAGATATACAGGAAGTGAGTGAATGTCACCAACATGATACACTTGAGATATACAGGAAGTGAGTGAATGTCACCAACATGATACACTAGAGATATACAGGAAGTGAGTGAATGTCACCACCATGATACACTAGAGATATACAGGAAGTGAGTGACTGTCACCAACATGATACACTTGAGACATACAGGAAGTGAGTGAATGTCACCAACATGATACACTTGAGATATACAGGAAGTGAGTGAATCTCACCACCATGATACACTTGAGATATACAGGATGTGAGTGAATGTCACCAACATGATACACTTGAGATATACAGGAAGTGAGTGAATGTCACCAACATGATACACTTGAGATATACAGGAAGTGAGTGAATGTCACCACCATGATACACTTGAGATATACAGGAAGTGAGTGAATGTCACCACCATGATACACTTGAGATATACAGGAAGTGAGTGACTGTCACCAACATGATACACTTGAGACATACAGGAAGTGAGTGAATGTCACCAACATGATACACTTGAGATATACAGGAAGTGAGTGAATGTCACCACCATGATACACTTGAGATATACAGGAAGTGAGTGAATGTCACCAACATGATACACTTGAGATATACAGGAAGTGAGTGAATGTCACCAACATGATACACTTGAGACATACAGGAAGTGAGTGAATGTCACCACCATGATACACTTGAGACATACAGGAAGTGAGTGAATGTCACCACCATGATACACTTGAGATATACGGGAAGTGAGTGACTGTCACCAACATGATACACTTGAGACATACAGGAAGTGAGTGAATGTCACCACCATGATACACTTGAGATATACAGGAAGTGAGTGAATGTCACCACCATGATACACTTGAGATATACAGGAAGTGTGTGAATGTCACCACCATGATACACTTCAGATATATAGGAAGTGTGCTAATGTCACCACAATGATACAGTTGAGATATATAGGAAGTGTGTGAATGTCACCACCATGATACACTTGAGATATACAGGAAGTGAGTGAATGTCACCACAATGATACAGTTGAGATATATAGGAAGTGAGTGAATGTCACCACCATGATACACTTGAGATATACAGGAAGTGAGTGAATGTCACCACCATGATACACTTGAGATATACAGGAAGTGAGTGAATGTCACCACCATGATACACTTGAGATATACAGGAAGTGAGTGAATGTCACCACCATGATACACTTGAGATATACAGGAAGTGTGTGAATGTCACCACCATGATACACTTCAGATATATAGGAAGTGTGTGAATGTCACCACAATGATACAGTTGAGATATATAGGAAGTGTGTGAATGTCACCAACATGATACACTTGAGATATACAGGAAGTGAGTGAATGTCACCACCATGATACACTTGAGATATACAGGAAGTGAGTGAATGTCACCACAATGATACAGTTGAGATATACAGGAAGTGTGTGAATGTCACCACAATGATACAGTTGAGATATACAGGAAGTGAGTGAATGTCACCACCATGATACACTTGAGATATACAGGAAGTGAGTGAATGTCACCACAATGATACAGTTGAGATATACAGGAAGTGAGTGAATGTCACCACCATGATACACTTGAGATATACAGGAAGTGTGTGAATGTCACCACAATGATACAGTTGAGATATACAGGAAGTGTGTGAATGTCACCACAATGATACAGTTGAGATATACAGGAAGTGTGTGAATGTCACCACCATGATACACTTCAGATATATAGGAAGTGTGTGAATGTCACCACAATGATACAGTTGAGATATATAGGAAGTGTGTGAATGTCACCAACATGATACACTTGAGATATACAGGAAGTGAGTGAATGTCACCACCATGATACACTTGAGATATACAGGAAGTGAGTGAATGTCACCACAATGATACAGTTGAGATATACAGGAAGTGTGTGAATGTCACCACAATGATACAGTTGAGATATACAGGAAGTGAGTGAATGTCACCACCATGATACACTTGAGATATACAGGAAGTGAGTGAATGTCACCACAATGATACAGTTGAGATATACAGGAAGTGAGTGAATGTCACCACCATGATACACTTGAGATATACAGGAAGTGTGTGAATGTCACCACAATGATACAGTTGAGATATATAGGAAGTGAGTGAATGTCACCACCATGATACACTTGAGATATACAGGAAGTGAGTGAATGTCACCACCATGATACACTTGAGATATACAGGAAGTGAGTGAATGTCACCAGCATGATACACTTGAGATATACAGGAAGTGAGTGAATGTCACCAACATGATACACTTGAGATATACAGGAAGTGAGTGAATGTCACCACCATGATACACTTGAGATATACAGGAAGTGAGTGAATGTCACCAACATGATACACTTGAGATATACAGGAAGTGAGTGAATGTCACCAACATGATACACTTGAGATATACAGGAAGTAGGTGAATGTCACCAACATGATACACTTGAGATATACAGGAAGTGAGTGAATGTCACCAACATGATACACTTGAGATATACAGGAAGTAGGTGAATGTCACCAACATGATACACTTGAGATATACAGGAAGTGAGTGAATGTCACCAACATGATACACTTGAGATATACAGGAAGTGAGTGAATGTCACCACCATGATACACTTGAGATATACAGGAAGTGAGTGAATGTCACCACAATGATACACTTGAGATATATAGGAAGTGTGTGAATGACACCACCATGATACACTTGAGATATACAGGAAGTGAGTGAATGTCACCAACATGATACACTTGAGATATACAGGAAGTGAGTGAATGTCACCACCATGATACACTTGAGATATATAGGAAGTGTGTGAATGTCACCACCATGATACACTTGAGATATACAGGAAGTGAGTGAATGTCACCACCATGATACACTTGAGATATAGAGGAAGTGTGTGAATGTCACCAACATGATACACTTGAGATATACAGGAAGTGAGTGAATGTCACCACAATGATACACTTGAGATATATAGGAAGTGTGTGAATGACACCACCATGATACACTTGAGATATACAGGAAGTGAGTGAATGTCACCACCATGATACACTTGAGATATATAGGAAGTGTGTGAATGTCACCACCATGATACACTTGAGATATATAGGAAGTGAGTGAATGTCACCAACATGATACACTTGAGATATACAGGAAGTAGGTGAATGTCACCAACATGATACACTTGAGATATACAGGAAGTAGGTGAATGTCACCAACATGATACACTTGAGATATACAGGAAGTAGGTGAATGTCACCAACATGATACACTTGAGATATACAGGAAGTAGGTGAATGTCACCAACATGATACACTTGAGATATACAGGAAGCAGGTGAATGTCACCAACATGATACACTTGAGATATACAGGAAGTAGGTGAATGTCACCAACATGATACACTTGAGATATACAGGAAGTGTGTGAATGTCACCACCATGATACACTTGAGATATACAGGAAGTGAGTGAATGTCACCACCATGATACACTTGAGATATACAGGAAGTGAGTGAATGTCTCCACCATGATACACTTGAGATATACAGGAAGTGAGTGAATGTCACCAACATGATACACTTGAGATATACAGGAAATAGGTGAATGTCACCAACATGATACACTTGAGATATACAGGAAGTAGGTGAATGTCACCAACATGATTCACTTGAGATATACAGGAAGTAGGTGAATGTCACCAACATGATACACTTGAGATATACAGGAAGTAGGTGAATGTCACCAACATGATACACTTGAGATATACAGGAAGTGAGTGAATGTCACCACCATGTTACACTTGAGATATACAGGAAGTGAGTGAATGTCACCACCATGATACACTTGAGATATACAGGAAGTGAGTGAATCTCACCAACATGATACACTTGAGATATACAGTAAGTAGGTGAATGTCACCAACATGATACACTTGAGATATACAGGAAGTAGGTGAATGTCACCAACATGATACACTTGAGATATACAGGAAGTAGGTGAATGTCACCAACATGTTACACTTGAGATATACAGGAAGTGTGTGAATGTCACCACAATGATACAGTTGAGATATACAGGAAGTGTGTGAATGTCACCAACATGATACACTTGAGATATACAGTAAGTAGGTGAATGTCACCACCATGATACACTTGAGATATACAGGAAGTGTGTGAATGTCACCAACATGATACACTTGAGATATACAGGAAGTGAGTGAATGTCACCACCATGATACTCTTGAGATATACAGGAAGTGAGTGAATGTCACCAACATGATACACTTCAGATATATAGGAAGTGTGTGAATGTCACCACAATGATACACTTGAGATATATAGGAAGTGTGTGAATGTCACCACCATGATACACTTGAGATATATAGGAAGTGTGTGAATGTCACCACCATGATACACTTGAGATATATAGGAAGTGTGTGAATGTCACCACCATGATACACTTGAGATATATAGGAAGTGTGTGAATGTCACCACCATGATACACTTGAGATATACAGGAAGTGAGTGAATGTCACCACCATGATACACTTGAGATATATAGGAAGTGTGTGAATGTCACCACCATGATACACTTGAGATATACAGGAAGTGAGTGAATGTCACCAACATGATACACTAGAGATATACAGGAAGTGAGTGAATGTCACCACCATGATACACTTGAGATATATAGGAAGTGTGTGAATGTCACCACCATGATACACTTGAGATATACAGGAAGTGAGTGAATGTCACCACCATGATACACTTGAGATATATAGGAAGTGTGTGAATGTCACCAACATGATACACTTGAGATATACAGGAAGTGAGTGAATGTCACCACAATGATACACTTGAGATATATAGGAAGTGTGTGAATGTCACCACCATGATACACTTGAGATATACAGGAAGTGAGTGAATGTCACCACCATGATACACTTGAGATATATAGGAAGTGTGTGAATGTCACCACCATGATACACTTGAGATATATAGGAAGTGAGTGAATGTCACCACAATGATACACTTGAGATATATAGGAAGTGTGTGATTGTCACCACCATGATACACTTGAGATATACAGGAAGTGAGTGAATGTCACCACCATGATACACTTGAGATATACAGGAAGTGTGTGAATGTCACCACCATGATACACTTGAGATATATAGGAAGTGTGTGAATGTCACCACAATGATACACTTGAGATATATAGGAAGTGTGTGAATGTCACCACCATGATACACTTGAGATATATAGGAAGTGTGTGAATGTCACCACAATGATACACTTGAGATATATAGGAAGTGAGTGAATATCACCACCATGATACACTTGAGATATATAGGAAGTGTGTGAATGTCACCACCATGATACACTTGAGATATATAGGAAGTGTGTGAATGTCACCACAATGATACACTTGAGATATATAGGAAGTGAGTGAATATCACCACCATGATACACTTGAGATATACAGGAAGTGAGTGAATGTCACCACCATGATACACTTGAGATATATAGGAAGTGTGTGAATGTCACCACAATGATACACTTGAGATATATAGGAAGTGTGTGAATGTCACCACCATGATACACTTGAGATATATAGGAAGTGTGTGAATGTCACCACCATGATACACTTGAGATATACAGGAAGTGAGTGAATATCACCACCATGATACACTTGAGATATATAGGAAGTGTGTGAATGTCACCACAATGATACACTTGAGATATATAGGAAGTGTGTGAATGTCACCACCATGATACACTTGAGATATACAGGAAGTGAGTGAATATCACCACCATGATACACTTGAGATATACAGGAAGTGAGTGAATGTCTACACCATGATACACTTGAGAGATATAGGAAGTGTGTGAATGTCACCACCATGATACACTTGAGATATACAGGAAGTGAGTGAATGTCACCACCATATTACACTTGAGATATACAGGAACTGAGTGAATGTCACCACCATATTACACTTGAGATATACAGGAAGTGTGTGAATGTCACCACCATGATACACTAGAGATATACAGGAAGTGAGTGAATGTCACCACCTTGATACACTTGAGATATACAGGAAGTGAGTGAAAGTCACCACCATGATACACTTGAGATATGCAGGAAGTGAGTGAATGTCACCACCATGATACACTTGAGATATACAGGAAGTGAGTGAATGTCACCACCATGATACACTTGAGATATACAGGAAGTGAGTGAATGTCACCACCATGATACACTTGAGATATACAGGAAGTGAGTGAATGTCACCAACATGATACACTTGAGATATACAGGAAGTGAGTGAATGTCACCAACATGATACACTTGAGATATACAGGAAGTGAGTGAATGTCACCACCATATTACACTTGAGATATACAGGAACTGAGTGAATGTCACCACCATATTACACTTGAGATATACAGGAAGTGTGTGAATGTCACCACCATGATACACTAGAGATATACAGGAAGTGAGTGAATGTCACCACCTTGATACACTTGAGATATACAGGAAGTGAGTGAATGTCACCACCATGATACACTTGAGATATGCAGGAAGTGAGTGAATGTCACCACCATGATACACTTGAGATATACAGGAAGTGAGTGAATGTCACCACCATGATACACTTGAGATATACAGGAAGTGAGTGAATGTCACCACCATGATACACTTGAGATATACAGGAAGTGAGTGAATGTCACCAACATGATACACTTGAGATATACAGGAAGTGAGTGAATGTCACCAACATGATACACTAGAGATATACAGGAAGTGAGTGAATGTCACCACCATGATACACTTGAGATATACAGGAAGTGAGTGAATGTCACCAACATGATACACTTGAGATATACAGGAAGTGAGTGAATGTCACCAACATGATACACTAGAGATATACAGGAAGTGAGTGAATGTCACCACCATGATACACTAGAGATATACAGGAAGTGAGTGAATGTCACCACCATGATACACTTGAGATATACAGGAAGTGAGTGAATGTCACCACCATGATACACTTGAGATATACAGGAAGTGAGTGAATGTCACCACCATGATACACTTGAGATATACAGGAAGTGAGTGAATGTCACCACCATGATACACTTGAGATATACAGGAAGTGAGTGAATGTCACCACCATGATACACTTGAGATATACAGGAAGTGAGTGAATGTCACCAACATGATACACTTGAGATATACAGGAAGTGAGTGAATGTCACCAACATGATACACTAGAGATATACAGGAAGTGAGTGAATGTCACCACCATGATACACTTGAGATATACAGGAAGTGAGTGAATGTCACCAACATGATACACTTGAGATATACAGGAAGTGAGTGAATGTCACCAACATGATACACTAGAGATATACAGGAAGTGAGTGAATGTCACCACCATGATACACTTGAGATATACAGGAAGTGAGTGAATGTCACCAACATGATACACTTGAGATATACAGGAAGTGAGTGAATGTCACCAACATGATACACTAGAGATATACAGGAAGTGAGTGAATGTCACCACCATGATACACTAGAGATATACAGGAAGTGAGTGACTGTCACCAACATGATACACTTGAGACATACAGGAAGTGAGTGAATGTCACCAACATGATACACTTGAGATATACAGGAAGTGAGTGAATCTCACCACCATGATACACTTGAGATATACAGGATGTGAGTGAATGTCACCAACATGATACACTTGAGATATACAGGAAGTGAGTGAATGTCACCAACATGATACACTTGAGATATACAGGAAGTGAGTGAATGTCACCACCATGATACACTTGAGATATACAGGAAGTGAGTGAATGTCACCACCATGATACACTTGAGATATACAGGAAGTGAGTGACTGTCACCAACATGATACACTTGAGACATACAGGAAGTGAGTGAATGTCACCAACATGATACACTTGAGATATACAGGAAGTGAGTGAATGTCACCACCATGATACACTTGAGATATACAGGAAGTGAGTGAATGTCACCAACATGATACACTTGAGATATACAGGAAGTGAGTGAATGTCACCAACATGATACACTTGAGACATACAGGAAGTGAGTGAATGTCACCACCATGATACACTTGAGACATACAGGAAGTGAGTGAATGTCACCACCATGATACACTTGAGATATACAGGAAGTGAGTGACTGTCACCAACATGATACACTTGAGACATACAGGAAGTGAGTGAATGTCACCACCATGATACACTTGAGATATACAGGAAGTGAGTGAATGTCACCACCATGATACACTTGAGATATACAGGAAGTGTGTGAATGTCACCACCATGATACACTTCAGATATATAGGAAGTGTGTGAATGTCACCACAATGATACAGTTGAGATATATAGGAAGTGTGTGAATGTCACCACCATGATACACTTGAGATATACAGGAAGTGAGTGAATGTCACCACAATGATACAGTTGAGATATATAGGAAGTGAGTGAATGTCACCACCATGATACACTTGAGATATACAGGAAGTGAGTGAATGTCACCACCATGATACACTTGAGATATACAGGAAGTGAGTGAATGTCACCACCATGATACACTTGAGATATACAGGAAGTGAGTGAATGTCACCACCATGATACACTTGAGATATACAGGAAGTGTGTGAATGTCACCACCATGATACACTTCAGATATATAGGAAGTGTGTGAATGTCACCACAATGATACAGTTGAGATATATAGGAAGTGTGTGAATGTCACCAACATGATACACTTGAGATATACAGGAAGTGAGTGAATGTCACCACCATGATACACTTGAGATATACAGGAAGTGAGTGAATGTCACCACAATGATACAGTTGAGATATACAGGAAGTGTGTGAATGTCACCACAATGATACAGTTGAGATATACAGGAAGTGAGTGAATGTCACCACCATGATACACTTGAGATATACAGGAAGTGAGTGAATGTCACCACAATGATACAGTTGAGATATACAGGAAGTGAGTGAATGTCACCACCATGATACACTTGAGATATACTGGAAGTGTGTGAATGTCACCACAATGATACAGTTGAGATATACAGGAAGTGTGTGAATGTCACCACAATGATACAGTTGAGATATACAGGAAGTGTGTGAATGTCACCACCATGATACACTTCAGATATATAGGAAGTGTGTGAATGTCACCACAATGATACAGTTGAGATATATAGGAAGTGTGTGAATGTCACCAACATGATACACTTGAGATATACAGGAAGTGAGTGAATGTCACCACCATGATACACTTGAGATATACAGGAAGTGAGTGAATGTCACCACCATGATACACTTGAGATATACAGGAAGTGAGTGAATGTCACCAGCATGATACACTTGAGATATACAGGAAGTGAGTGAATGTCACCAACATGATACACTTGAGATATACAGGAAGTGAGTGAATGTCACCACCATGATACACTTGAGATATACAGGAAGTGAGTGAATGTCACCAACATGATACACTTGAGATATACAGGAAGTGAGTGAATGTCACCAACATGATACACTTGAGATATACAGGAAGTAGGTGAATGTCACCAACATGATACACTTGAGATATACAGGAAGTGAGTGAATGTCACCAACATGATACACTTGAGATATACAGGAAGTAGGTGAATGTCACCAACATGATACACTTGAGATATACAGGAAGTGAGTGAATGTCACCAACATGATACACTAGAGATATACAGGAAGTAGGTGAATGTCACCAACATGATACACTTGAGATATACAGGAAGTGAGTGAATGTCACCACCATGATACACTAGAGATATACAGGAAGTGAGTGAATGTCACCACCATGATACACTTGAGATATACAGGAAGTGAGTGAATCTCACCAACATGATACACTTGAGATATACAGGAAGTGAGTGAATGTCACCACCATGATACACTTGAGATATACAGGAAGTGAGTGAATGTCACCAACATGATACACTTGAGATATACAGGAAGTGAGTGAATCTCACCAACATGATACACTTGAGATATACAGGAAGTGAGTGAATGTCACCACCATGATACACTTGAGATATACAGGAAGTGAGTGAATGTCACCAACATGATACACTTGAGATATACAGGAAGTGAGTGAATGTCACCAACATGATACACTTGAGATATACAGGAAGTGAGTGAATGTCACCAACATGATACACTTGAGATATACAGGAAGTGAGTGAATGTCACCACCATGATACACTTGAGATATACAGGAAGTGAGTGAATGTCACCAACATGATACACTTGAGATATACAGGAAGTGAGTGAATGTCACCAACATGATACACTTGAAATATACAGGAAGTAGGTGAATGTCACCAACATGATACACTTGAGATATACAGGAAGTGAGTGAATGTCACCACCATGATACACTTGAGATATACAGGAAGTGAGTGAATGTCACCACCATGATACACTTGAGATATACAGGAAGTGAGTGAATGTCACCAACATGATACACTTGAGATATACAGGAAGTGAGTGAATGTCACCAACATGATACACTTGAGATATACAGGAAGTGAGTGAATGTCACCACCATGATACACTTGAGATATACAGGAAGTGAGTGAATGTCACCACCATGATACACTTGAGATATACAGGAAGTGAGTGAATGTCACCAACATGATACACTTGAGATATACAGGAAGTGAGTGAATGTCACCAACATGATACACTTGAGATATACAGGAAGTAGGTGAATGTCACCAACATGATACACTTGAGATATACAGGAAGTGAGTGAATGTCACCAACATGATACACTTGAGATATACAGGAAGTGAGTGAATGTCACCACCATGATACACTTGAAATATACAGGAAGTAGGTGAATGTCACCAACATGATACACTTGAGATATACAGGAAGTGTGTGAATGTCACCACCATGATACACTTGAGATATACAGGAAGTGAGTGAATGTCACCAACATGATACACTTGAGATATACAGGAAGTGAGTGAATGTCACCACCATGATACACTTGAAATATACAGGAAGTAGGTGAATGTCACCAACATGATACACTTGAGATATACAGGAAGTGAGTGAATGTCACCAACATGATACACTTGAGATATACAGGAAGTGAGTGAATGTCACCAACATGATACACTTGAGATATACAGGAAGTGAGTGAATGTCACCAACATGATACACTTGAGATATACAGGAAGTGAGTGAATGTCACCACCATGATACACTTGAGATATACAGGAAGTGAGTGAATGTCACCAACATGATACACTTGAGATATACAGGAAGTGAGTGAATGTCACCAACATGATACACTTGAGATATACAGGAAGTGAGTGAATGTCACCACCATGATACACTTGAGATATACAGGAAGTAGGTGAATGTCACCAACATGATACACTTGAGATATACAGGAAGTGAGTGAATGTCACCAACATGATACACTTGAGATATACAGGAAGTGAGTGAATGTCACCAACATGATACACTTGAGATATACAGGAAGTGAGTGAATGTCACCAACATGATACACTTGAGATATACAGGAAGTGAGTGAATGTCACCACCATGATACACTTGAGATATACAGGAAGTGAGTGAATGTCACCAACATGATACACTTGAGATATACAGGAAGTGAGTGAATGTCACCACCATGATACACTTGAAATATACAGGAAGTAGGTGAATGTCACCAACATGATACACTTGAGATATACAGGAAGTGAGTGAATGTCACCAACATGATACACTTGAGATATACAGGAAGTGAGTGAATGTCACCAACATGATACACTTGAGATATACAGGAAGTGAGTGAATGTCACCAACATGATACACTTGAGATATACAGGAAGTAGGTGAATGTCACCACCATGATACACTTGAGATATACAGGAAGTAGGTGAATGTCACCAACATGATACACTTGAGATATACAGGAAGTGAGTGAATGTCACCAACATGATACACTTGAGATATACAGGAAGTGAGTGAATGTCACCAACATGATACACTTGAGATATACAGGAAGTAGGTGAATGTCACCACCATGATACACTTGAGATATACAGGAAGTAGGTGAATGTCACCAACATGATACACTTGAGATATACAGGAAGTGAGTGAATGTCACCAACATGATACACTTGAGATATACAGGAAGTGAGTGAATGTCACCACCATGATACACTTGAGATATACAGGAAGTAGGTGAATGTCACCAACATGATACACTTGAGATATACAGGAAGTGAGTGAATGTCACCAACATGATACACTTGAGATATACAGGAAGTGAGTGAATGTCACCAACATGATACACTTGAGATATACAGGAAGTGAGTGAATGTCACCAACATGATACACTTGAGATATACAGGAAGTGAGTGAATGTCACCACCATGATACACTTGAGATATACAGGAAGTGAGTGAATGTCACCAACATGATACACTTGAGATATACAGGAAGTGAGTGAATGTCACCAACATGATACACTTGAGATATACAGGAAGTGAGTGAATGTCACCAACATGATACACTTGAGATATACAGGAAGTGAGTGAATGTCACCACCATGATACACTTGAAATATACAGGAAGTAGGTGAATGTCACCACCATGATACACTTGAGATATACAGGAAGTGAGTGAATGTCACCACCATGATACACTTGAGATATACAGGAAGTGAGTGAATGTCACCAACATGATACACTTGAGATATACAGGAAGTGAGTGAATGTCACCAACATGATACACTAGAGATATACAGGAAGTGAGTGAATGTCACCAACATGATACACTTGAGATATACAGGAAGTGAGTGAATGTCACCACCATGATACACTTGAGATATACAGGAAGTGTGTGAATGTCACCACCATGATACACTTGAAATATACAGGAAGTAGGTGAATGTCACCACCATGATACACTTGAGATATACAGGAAGTGAGTGAATGTCACCACCATGATACACTTGAGATATACAGGAAGTGAGTGAATGTCACCAACATGATACACTTGAGATATACAGGAAGTGAGTGAATGTCACCAACATGATACACTAGAGATATACAGGAAGTGAGTGAATGTCACCACCATGATACACTTGAGATATACAGGAAGTGAGTGAATGTCACCACCATGATACACTTGAGATATACAGGAAGTGTGTGAATGTCACCAACATGATACACTTGAGATATACAGGAAGTGAGTGAATGTCACCAACATGATACACTAGAGATATACAGGAAGTGAGTGAATGTCACCACCATGATACACTTGAGATATACAGGAAGTGAGTGAATGTCACCACCATGATACACTTGAGATATACAGGAAGTGAGTGAATGTCACCAACATGATACACTTGAGATATACAGGAAGTGAGTGAATGTCACCAACATGATACACTAGAGATATACAGGAAGTGAGTGAATGTCACCACCATGATACACTTGAGATATACAGGAAGTGAGTGAATGTCACCACCATGATACACTTGAGATATACAGGAAGTGTGTGAATGTCACCACCATGATACACTTGAAATATACAGGAAGTAGGTGAATGTCACCACCATGATACACTTGAGATATACAGGAAGTAGGTGAATGTCACCAACATGATACACTTGAGATATACAGGAAGTGAGTGAATGTCACCAACATGATACACTTGAGATATACAGGAAGTGAGTGAATGTCACCAACATGATACACTTGAGATATACAGGAAGTGAGTGAATGTCACCACCATGATACACTTGAAATATACAGGAAGTAGGTGAATGTCACCAACATGATACACTTGAGATATACAGGAAGTGAGTGAATGTCACCACCATGATACACTTGAGATATACAGGAAGTGAGTGAATGTCACCAACATGATACACTTGAGATATACAGGAAGTGAGTGAATGTCACCAACATGATACACTTGAGACATACAGGAAGTGAGTGAATGTCACCACCATGATACACTTGAGATATACAGGAAGTGAGTGAATGTCACCAACATGATACACTTGAGATATACAGGAAGTGAGTGAATGTCACCAACATGATACACTTGAGATATACAGGAAGTGAGTGAATGTCACCACCATGATACACTTGAAATATACAGGAAGTAGGTGAATGTCACCAACATGATACACTTGAGATATACAGGAAGTGAGTGAATGTCACCACCATGATACACTTGAGATATACAGGAAGTGAGTGAATGTCACCAACATGATACACTTGAGATATACAGGAAGTGAGTGAATGTCACCAACATGATACACTTGAGATATACAGGAAGTGAGTGAATGTCACCACCATGATACACTTGAGATATACAGGAAGTGAGTGAATGTCACCAACATGATACACTTGAGATATACAGGAAGTGTGTGTATGTCACCAACATGATACACTTGAGATATACAGGAAGTGAGTGAATGTCACCAACATGATACACTTGAGATATACAGGAAGTGAGTGAATGTCACCACCATGATACACTTGGGATATACAGGAAGTGAGTGAATGTCACCAACATGATACACTTGAGATATACAGGAAGTGAGTGAATGTCACCAACATGATACACTTGAGATATACAGGAAGTGAGTGAATGTCACCAACATGATACACTTGAGATATACAGGAAGTGAGTGAATGTCACCAACATGATACACTTGAGATATACAGGAAGTGAGTGAATGTCACCAACATGATACACTTGAAATATACAGGAAGTAGGTGAATGTCACCACCATGATACACTTGAGATATACAGGAAGTGAGTGAATGTCACCAACATGATACACTTGAGATATACAGGAAGTGAGTGAATGTCACCAACATGATACACTTGAGATATACAGGAAGTGAGTGAATGTCACCACCATGATACACTTGAAATATACAGGAAGTAGGTGAATGTCACCACCATGATACACTTGAGATATACAGGAAGTGAGTGAATGTCACCAACATGATACACTTGAGATATACAGGAAGTGAGTGAATGTCACCAACATGATACACTTGAGATATACAGGAAGTGAGTGAATGTCACCAACATGATACACTTGAGATATACAGGAAGTGAGTGAATGTCACCAACATGATACACTTGAGATATACAGGAAGTGAGTGAATGTCACCAACATGATACACTTGAGATATACAGGAAGTGAGTGAATGTCACCAACATGATACACTTGAAATATACAGGAAGTAGGTGAATGTCACCACCATGATACACTTGAGATATACAGGAAGTGAGTGAATGTCACCAACATGATACACTTGAGATATACAGGAAGTGAGTGAATGTCACCAACATGATACACTTGAGATATACAGGAAGTGAGTGAATGTCACCACCATGATACACTTGAAATATACAGGAAGTAGGTGAATGTCACCACCATGATACACTTGAGATATACAGGAAGTGAGTGAATGTCACCAACATGATACACTTGAGATATACAGGAAGTGAGTGAATGTCACCAACATGATACACTTGAGATATACAGGAAGTGAGTGAATGTCACCAACATGATACACTTGAGATATACAGGAAGTGAGTGAATGTCACCAACATGATACACTTGAGATATACAGGAAGTGAGTGAATGTCACCACCATGATACACTTGAAATATACAGGAAGTAGGTGAATGTCACCACCATGATACACTTGAGATATACAGGAAGTAGGTGAATGTCACCAACATGATACACTTGAGATATACAGGAAGTGAGTGAATGTCACCAACATGATACACTTGAGATATACAGGAAGTGAGTGAATGTCACCAACATGATACACTTGAGATATACAGGAAGTGAGTGAATGTCACCACCATGATACACTTGAAATATACAGGAAGTAGGTGAATGTCACCAACATGATACACTTGAGATATACAGGAAGCGAGTGAATGTCACCACCATGATACACTTGAGATATACAGGAAGTGAGTGAATGTCACCAACATGATACACTTGAGATATACAGGAAGTGAGTGAATGTCACCAACATGATACACTTGAGACATACAGGAAGTGAGTGAATGTCACCACCATGATACACTTGAGATATACAGGAAGTGAGTGAATGTCACCAACATGATACACTTGAGATATACAGGAAGTGAGTGAATGTCACCAACATGATACACTTGAGATATACAGGAAGTGAGTGAATGTCACCACCATGATACACTTGAAATATACAGGAAGTAGGTGAATGTCACCAACATGATACACTTGAGATATACAGGAAGTGAGTGAATGTCACCACCATGATACACTTGAGATATACAGGAAGTGAGTGAATGTCACCAACATGATACACTTGAGATATACAGGAAGTGAGTGAATGTCACCAACATGATACACTTGAGATATACAGGAAGTGAGTGAATGTCACCACCATGATACACTTGAGATATACAGGAAGTGAGTGAATGTCACCAACATGATACACTTGAGATATACAGGAAGTGTGTGAATGTCACCAACATGATACACTTGAGATATACAGGAAGTGAGTGAATGTCACCAACATGATACACTTGAGATATACAGGAAGTGAGTGAATGTCACCAACATGATACACTTGAGATATACAGGAAGTGAGTGAATGTCACCAACATGATACACTTGGGATATACAGGAAGTGAGTGAATGTCACCAACATGATACACTTGAGATATACGGGAAGTGAGTGAATGTCACCAACATGATACACTTGAGATATACAGGAAGTGTGTGAATGTCACCAACATGATACACTTGAGATATACAGGAAGTGAGTGAATGTCACCAACATGATACACTTGAGATATACAGGAAGTGAGTGAATGTCACCAACATGATACACTTGAGATATACAGGAAGTAGGTGAATGTCACCAACATGATACACTTGAGATATACAGGAAGTGAGTGAATGTCACCAACATGATACACTTGAGATATACAGGAAGTGAGTGAATGTCACCACCATGATACACTTGAGATATACAGGAAGTGAGTGAATGTCACCAACATGATACACTTGAGATATACAGGAAGTGAGTGAATGTCACCAACATGATACACTTGAGATATACAGGAAGTGAGCGAATGTCACCAGCATGATACACTTGAGATATACAGGAAGTGAGTGAATGTCACCAACATGATACACTTGAGATATACAGGAAGTGAGTGCATCTCACCAACATGATACACTTGAGATATACAGGAAGTGAGTGAATGTCACCACCATGATACACTTGAGATATACAGGAAGTGAGTGAATCTCACCAACATGATACACTTGAGATATACAGGAAGTGAGTGAATGTCACCACCATGATACACTTGAGATATACAGGAAGTGAGTGAATGTAACCACCATGATACACTTGAGATATACAGGAAGTGAGTGAATCTCACCAACATGATACACTTGAGATATACAGGAAGTGAGTGAATGTCACCACCATGATAAACTTGAGATATACAGGAAGTGAGTGAATCTCACCACCATGATACACTTGAGATATACAGGAAGTGAGTGAATCTCACCAACATGATACACTTGAGATATACAGGAAGTGAGTGAATGTCACCACCATGATACACTTGAGATATACAGGAAGTGAGTGAATGTCACCACCATGATACACTTGAGATATACAGGAAGTGAGTGAATCTCACCAACATGATACACTTGAGATATACAGGAAGTGAGTGAATGTCACCAACATGATACACTTGAGATATACAGGAAGTAGGTGAATGTCACCAACATGATACACTTGAGATATACAGGAAGTGAGTGAATGTCACCACCATGATACACTTGAGATATACAGGAAGTGAGTGAATCTCACCAACATGATACACTTGAGATATACAGGAAGTGAGTGAATGTCACCACCATGATACACTTGAGATATACAGGAAGTGAGTGAATCTCACCAACATGATACACTTGAGATATACAGGAAGTGAGTGAATGTCACCACCATGATACACTTGAGATATACAGGAAGTGAGTGAATGTCACCACCATGATACACTTGAGATATACAGGAAGTGAGTGAATGTCACCAACATGATACACTTGAGATATACAGGAAGTGAGTGAATGTCACCACCATGATACACTTGAGATATACAGGAAGTGAGTGAATGTAACCACCATGATACACTTGAGATATACAGGAAGTGAGTGAATCTCACCAACATGATACACTTGAGATATACAGGAAGTGAGTGAATGTCACCACCATGATACACTTGAGATATACAGGAAGTGAGTGAATGTCACCAACATGATACACTTGAGATATACAGGAAGTGAGTGAATGTCACCACCACGATACACTTGAGATATACAGGAAGTGAGTGAATGTCACCACCATGATACACTTGAGATATACAGGAAGTGAGTGAATGTCACCACCATGATACACTTGAGATATACAGGAAGTGAGTGAATGTAACCACCATGATACACTTGAGATATACAGGAAGTGAGTGAATCTCACCAACATGATACACTTGAGATATACAGGAAGTGAGTGAATGTCACCACCATGATACACTTGAGATATACAGGAAGTGAGTGAATCTCACCAACATGATACACTTGAGATATACAGGAAGTGAGTGAATGTCACCACCATGATACACTTGAGATATACAGGAAGTGAGTGAATGTCACCACCATGATACACTTGAGATATACAGGAAGTGAGTGAATGTCACCAACATGATACACTTGAGATATACAGGAAGTGAGTGAATGTCACCACCATGATACACTTGAGATATACAGGAAGTGAGTGAATGTCACCACCATGATACACTTGAGATATACAGGAAGTGAGTGAATGTCACCACCATGATACACTTGAGATATACAGGAAGTGAGTGAATGTCACCACCATGATACACTTGAGATATACAGGAAGTGAGTGAATGTCACCAACATGATACACTTGAGATATACAGGAAGTGAGTGAATGTCACCACCATGATACACTTGAGATATACAGGAAGTGAGTGAATGTCACCACCATGATACACTTGAGATATACAGGAAGTGAGTGAATGTAACCACCATGATACACTTGAGATATACAGGAAGTGAGTGAATCTCACCAACATGATACACTTGAGATATACAGGAAGTGAGTGAATGTCACCACCATGATACACTTGAGATATACAGGAAGTGAGTGAATCTCACCAACATGATACACTTGAGATATACAGGAAGTGAGTGAATCTCACCAACATGATACACTTGAGATATACAGGAAGTGAGCGAATGTCACCAACATGATACACTTGAGATATACAGGAAGTGAGTGAATGTCACCACCATGATACACTAGAGATATACAGGAAGAGAGTGAATGTCACCAACATGATACACTTGAGATATACAGGAAGTGAGTGAATGTCACCAACATGATACACTTGAGATATACAGGAAGTGTGTGAATGTCACCAACATGATACACTTGAGATATACAGGAAGTAGGTGAATGTCACCACCATGATACACTTGAGATATACAGGAAGTGAGTGAATGTCACCAACATGATACACTTGAGATATACAGGAAGTGAGTGAATGTCACCAACATGATACACTTGAGATATACAGGAAGTGTGTGAATGTCACCACCATGATACACTTGAGATATACAGGAAGTGAGTGAATGTCACCACCATGATACACTTGAGATATACAGGAAGTGTGTGAATGTCACCAACATGATACACTTGAGATATACAGGAAGTGAGTGAATGTCACCAACATGATACACTTGAGATATACAGGAAGTAGGTGAATGTCACCACCATGATACACTAGAGATATACAGGAAGTGAGTGAATGTCACCAACATGATACACTTGAGATATACAGGAAGTGAGTGAATGTCACCACCATGATACACTAGAGATATACAGGAAGAGAGTGAATGTCACCAACATGATACACTAGAGATATACAGGAAGTGAGTGAATGTCACCAACATGATACACTTGAGATATACAGGAAGTGAGTGAATGTCACCAACATGATACACTTGAGATATACAGGAAGTGAGTGAATGTCACCAACATGATACACTTGAGATATACAGGAAGTGAGTGAATGTCACCAACATGATACACTTGAGATATACAGGAAGTGAGTGAATGTCACCACCATGATACACCAAAGATATACAGGAAGTGAGTGAATGTCACCATCATGATACACTTGAGATATACAGGAGGTGAGTGAATGTCACCACCATGATACACTAGAGATATACAGGAAGTGAGTGAATGTCACCAACATGATACACTTGAGATATACAGGAAGTGAGTGAATCTCACCACCATGATACACTTGAGATATACAGGAAGTGAGTGAATGTCACCAACATGATACACTTGAGATATACAGGAAGTGAGTGAATCTCACCACCATGATACACTTGAGATATACAGGAAGTGAGTGAATGTCACCACCATGATACACTAGAGATATACAGGAAGTGAGTGAATGTCACCACCATGATACACTTGAGATATACAGGAAGTGAGTGAATGTCACCACCATGATACACTTGAGATATACAGGAAGTGAGTGAATGTCACCAACATGATACACTAGAGATATACAGGAAGTGAGTGAATGTCACCAACATGATACACTTGAGATATACAGGAAGTAGGTGAATGTCACCAACATGATACACTTGAGATATACAGGAACTGTGTGAATGTCACCACCATGATACACTTGAGTAATACAGGAAGTGAGTGAATGTCACCAACATGATACACTTGAGATATACAGGAAGTGAGTGAATGTCACCAACATGATACACTTGAGATATACAGGAAGTGAGTGAATGTCACCACCATGATACACTTGAGTAATACAGGAAGTGAGTGAATGTCACCAACATGATACACTTGAGATATACAGGAAGTGAGTGAATGTCACCACCATGATACACTTGAGATATACAGGAAGTGAGTGAATGTCACCAACATGATACACTTGAGATATACAGGAAGTGAGTGAATGCCACCAACATGATACACTTGAGACATACAGGAAGTGAGTGAATGTCACCAACATGATACACTTGAGATATACAGGAAGTGTGTGAATCCCACCAACATGATACACTAGAGATATACAGGAAGTGAGTGAATGTCACCAACATGATACACTTGAGATATACAGGAAGTAGGTGAATGTCACCAACATGATACACTTGAGATATA
Organism: Tenodera sinensis; assembly: GCA_030765045.1. NCBI lineage: Eukaryota > Metazoa > Arthropoda > Insecta > Mantodea > Mantidae > Tenodera > Tenodera sinensis. The sequence continues at coordinate 2,616,923 of CM060964.1, forward strand.
CAGGAAGTGTGTGAATGTCACCAACATGATACACTAGAGATATACAGGAAGTAGGTGAATGTCACCAACATGATACACTTGAGATATACAGGAAGTGAGTGAATGTCACCACCATGATACACTAGAGATATACAGGAAGTGAGTGAATGTCACCAACATGATACACTTGAGATATACAGGAAGTGAGTGAATCTCACCACCATGTTACACTTGAGATATACAGGAAGTGTGTGAATGTCACCAACATGATACACTTGGGATATACAGGAAGTGAGTGAATGTCACCACCATGATACACTTGAGATATACAGGAAGTGAGTGAATGTCACCAACATGATACACTTGAGATATACAGGAAGTGAGTGAATGTCACCAACATGATACACTTGAGATATACAGGAAGTGTGTGAATGTCACCAACATGATACACTTGAGATATACAGGAAGTGAGTGAATGTCACCACCATGTTACACTTGAGATATACAGGAAGTGAGTGAATCCCACCACCATGTTACACTTGAGATATACAGGAAGTGAGTGAATGTCACCACCATGATACACTAGAGATATACAGGAAGTGAGTGAATGTCACCAACATGATACACTTGAGATATACAGGAAGTGAGTGAATCTCACCACCATGTTACACTTGAGATATACAGGAAGTGTGTGAATGTCACCAACATGATACACTTGAGATATACAGGAAGTGAGTGAATGTCACCAACATGATACACTTGAGATATACAGGAAGTGAGTGAATGTCACCAACATGATACACTTGAGATATACAGGAAGTGTGTGAATGTCACCAACATGATACACTTGAGATATACAGGAAGTGAGTGAATGTCACCACCATGTTACACTTGAGATATACAGGAAGTGAGTGAATCCCACCACCATGTTACACTTGAGATATACAGGAAGTGAGTGAATGTCACCACCATGATACACTAGAGATATACAGGAAGTGAGTGAATGTCACCAACATGATACACTTGAGATATACAGGAAGTGAGTGAATCTCACCACCATGTTACACTTGAGATATACAGGAAGTGTGTGAATGTCACCAACATGATACACTTGAGATATACAGGAAGTGAGTGAATGTCACCAACATGATACACTTGAGATATACAGGAAGTGAGTGAATGTCACCAACATGATACACTTGAGATATACAGGAAGTGTGTGAATGTCACCAACATGATACACTTGAGATATACAGGAAGTGAGTGAATGTCACCAACATGATACACTTGAGATATACAGGAAGTGAGTGAATGTCACCAACATGATACACTTGAGATATACAGGAAGTGTGTGAATGTCACCAACATGATACACTTGAGATATACAGGAAGTGAGTGAATGTCACCACCATGTTACACTTGAGATATACAGGAAGTGAGTGAATCCCACCACCATGTTACACTTGAGATATACAGGAAGTGAGTGAATCTCACCAACATGATACACTTGAGATATACAGGAAGTGAGTGAATGTCACCAACATGATACACTTGAGATATACAGGAAGTGAGTGAATGTCACCAACATGATACACTTGAGATATACAGGAAGTGAGTGAATGTCACCAACATGATACACTTGAGATATACAGGAAGTGAGTGAATGTCACCAACATGATATACTTGAGATATACAGGAAGTGAGTGAATCTCACCACCATGATACACTTGAGATATACAGGAAGTGAGTGAATGTCACCAACATGATACACTTGAGATATACAGGAAGTGAGTGAATCTCACCACCATGATACACTTGAGATATACAGGAAGTGAGTGAATGTCACCACCATGATACACTTGGGATATACAGGAAGTGAGTGAATCCCACCAACATGATACACTTGAGATATACAGGAAGTGTGTGAATGTCACCAACATGATACACTAGAGATATACAGGAAGTGTGTGAATGTCACCACCATGATACACTTGAGATATACAGGAAGTGTGTGAATGTCACCAACATGATACACTTGAGATATACAGGAAGTGAGTGAATCCCACCAACATGATACACTTGAGATATACAGGAAGTGTGTGAATGTCACCAACATGATACACTAGAGATATACAGGAAGTGTGTGAATGTCACCACCATGATACACTTGAGATATACAGGAAGTGTGTGAATGTCACCAACATGATACACTTGAGATATACAGGAAGTGAGTGAATCTCACCACCATGATACACTTGAGATATACAGGAAGTGTGTGAATGTCACCAACATGTTACACTTGAGATATACAGGAAGTGAGTGAATCTCACCACCATGATACACTTGAGATATACAGGAAGTGAGTGAATGTCACCACCATGATACACTTGAGATATACAGGAAATAGGTGAATGTCACCAACATGATACACTTGAGATATACAGGAAGTGAGTGAATGTCACCAACATGATACACTTGAGATATACAGGAAGTGAGTGAATGCCACCAACATGATATACTTGAGATATACAGGAAGTGAGTGAATGTCACCACCATGATACACTTGAGATATACAGGAAGTGAGTGAATGTCACCACCATGTTACACTTGAGATATACAGGAAGTGAGTGAATGTCACCACCATGATATACTTGAGATATACAGGAAGTGAGTGAATCCCACCACCATGTTACACTTGAGATATACAGGAAGTGAGTGAATCTCACCACCATGATACACTTGAGATATACAGGAAGTGTGTGAATGTCACCAACATGATACACTTGAGATATACAGGAAGTGAGTGAATCCCACCAACATGATACACTTGAGATATACAGGAAGTGAGTGAATGTCACCACCATGATACACTTGAGATATACAGGAACTGTGTGAATGTCACCACCATGATACACTTGAGATATACAGGAAGTGAGTGAATGTCACCACCATGATACACTTGAGATATACAGGAAGTGAGTGAATGTCACCACCATGATACACTTGAGATATACAGGAAGTGAGTGAATCCCACCAACATGATACACTTGAGATATACAGGAAGTGAGTGAATGTCACCACCATGATACACTTGAGATATACAGGAAGTGAGTGAATCCCACCAACATGATACACTTGAGATATACAGGAAGTGAGTGAATCCCACCAACATGATACACTTGAGATATACAGGAAGTGAGTGAATGTCACCACCATGATACACTTGAGATATACAGGAAGTGAGTGAATCCCACCAACATGATACACTTGAGATATACAGGAAGTGAGTGAATGTCACCACCATGATACACTTGGGATATACAGGAAGTGTGTGAATCCCACCAACATGATACACTTGAGATATACAGGAAGTGAGTGAATCCCACCAACATGATACACTTGAGATATACAGGAAGTGAGTGAATGTCACCACCATGATACACTTGAGATATACAGGAAGTGAGTGAATCCCACCAACATGATACACTTGAGATATACAGGAAGTGAGTGAATGTCACCACCATGATACACTTGAGATATACAGGAAGTGAGTGAATCCCACCAACATGATACACTTGAGATATACAGGAAGTGAGTGAATGTCACCACCATGATACACTTGGGATATACAGGAAGTGTGTGAATCCCAGCAACATGATACACTTGAGATATACAGGAAGTGAGTGAATCCCACCAACATGATACACTTGAGATATACAGGAAGTGAGTGAATGTCACCACCATGATACACTTGAGATATACAGGAACTGTGTGAATGTCACCACCATGATACACTTGAGATATACAGGAAGTGAGTGAATGTCACCAACATGATACACTTGAGATATACAGGAAGTGAGTGAATCTCACCACCATGATACACTTGAGATATACAGGAAGTGAGTGAATGTCACCACCATGATACACTTGAGATATACAGGAAGTGAGTGAATCTCACCACCATGATACACTTAAGATATACAGGAAGTGAGTGAATCTCACCAACATGATACACTTGAGATATACAGGAAGTGAGTGAATGCCACCACCATGTTACACTTGAGATATACAGGAAGTGAGTGAATGTCACCACCATGATACACTTGAGATATATAGGAAGTGAGTGAATGTCACCACCATGATACACTTGAGATATACAGGAAGTGAGTGAATGCCACCAACATGATACACTTGAGATATACAGGAAGTGAGTGAATGTCACCAACATGATACACTTGAGATATACAGGAAGTGTGTGAATGTCACCACCATGATACACTTGAGATATACAGGAAGTGTGTGAATGTCACCAACATGATACACTTGAGATATACAGGAAGTGTGTGAATGTCACCAACATGATACACTTGAGATATACAGGAAGTGAGTGAATGTCACCAACATGATACACTTGAGATATACAGGAAGTGTGTGAATGTCACCAACATGATACACTTGAGATATACAGGAAGTGAGTGAATGTCACCAACATGATACACTTGAGATATACAGGAAGTGTGTGAATGTCACCAACATGATACACTTGAGATATACAGGAAGTGAGTGAATCCCACCACCATGATACACTTGAGATATACAGGAAGTGTGTGAATGTCACCAACATGATACACTTGAGATATACAGGAAGTGAGTGAATGTCACCACCATGATACACTTGAGATATACAGGAAGTGAGTGAATCCCACCACCATGATACACTTGAGATATACAGGAAGTGAGTGAATGTCACCAACATGATACACTTGAGATATACAGGAAGTGTGTGAATGTCACCAACATGATACACTTGAGATATACAGGAAGTGAGTGAATGTCACCAACATGATACACTTGAGATATACAGGAAGTGAGTGAATGTCACCAACATGATACACTTGAGATATACAGGAAGTGAGTGAATGTCACCAACATGATACACTTGAGATATACAGGAAGTGAGTGAATCTCACCACCATGATACACTTGAGATATACAGGAAGTGAATGAATCCCACCACCATGTTACACTTGAGATATACAGGAAGTGAGTGAATCTCACCACCATGATACACTTGAGATATACAGGAAGTGAGTGAATCTCACCACCATGTTACACTTGAGATATACAGGAAGTGAGTGAATCTCACCACCATGATACACTTGAGATATACAGGAAGTGAGTGAATGTCACCAACATGATACACTTGAGATATACAGGAAGTGAGTGAATGTCACCAACATGATACACTTGAGATATACAGGAAGTGAGTGAATCTCACCACCATGATACACTTGAGATATACAGGAAGTGAGTGAATGTCACCACCATGATACACTTGAGATATACAGGAAGTGTGTGAATCCCACAAACATGATACACTTGAGATATACAGGAAGTGTGTGAATGTCACCAACATGATACACTAGAGATATACAGGAAGTGAGTGAATGTCACCAACATGATACACTTGAGATATACAGGAAGTGAGTGAATGTCACCAACATGATACACTAGAGATATACAGGAAGTGAGTGAATGTCACCAACATGATACACTTGAGATATACAGGAAGTGAGTGAATGTCACCAACATGATACACTTGAGATATACAGGAAGTGTGTGAATGTCACCAACATGATACACTAGAGATATACAGGAAGTGAGTGAATCTCACCAGCATGATACACTTGAGATATACAGGAAGTGAGTGAATGTCACCACCATGATACACTTGAGATATACAGGAAGTGAGTGAATGTCACCACCATGATACACTTGAGATATACAGGAAGTGAGTGAATGTCACCACCATGATACACTTGAGATATACAGGAAGTGAGTGAATGTCACCAACATGATACACTTGAGATATACAGGAAGTGAGTGAATGTCACCACCATGATACACTTGAGATATACAGGAAGTGAGTGAATGTCACCACCATGATACACTAGAGATATACAGGAAGTGAGTGAATGTCACCAACATGATACACTTGAGATATACAGGAAGTGAGTGAATGTCACCACCATGATACACTAGAGATATACAGGAAGTGTGTGAATGTCACCAACATGATACACTTGAGATATACAGGAAGTGTGTGAATGTCACCAACATGATACACTTGAGATATACAGGAAGTGAGTGAATGTCACCAACATGATACACTTGAGATATACAGGAAGTGAGTGAATGTCACCAACATGATACACTTGAGATATACAGGAAGTGAGTGAATGTCACCACCATGATACACTTGAGATATACAGGAAGTAGGTGAATGTCACCACCATGATACACTTGAGATATACAGGAAGTGAGTGAATGTCACCACCATGATACACTTGAGATATATAGGAAGTGAGTGAATGTCACCACCATGATACACTAGAGATATACAGGAAGTGAGTGAATGTCACCAACATGATACACTTGAGATATACAGGAAGTAGGTGAATGTCACCAACATGATACACTTGAGATATACAGGAAGTGTGTGAATGTCACCAACATGATACACTTGAGATATACAGGAAGTGAGTGAAAGTCACCAACATGATACACTTGAGATATACAGGAAGTGAGTGAATGTCACCAACATGATACACTTGAGATATACAGGAAGTAGGTGAATGTCACCAACATGATACACTTGAGATATACAGGAAGTGTGTGAATGTCACCAACATGATACACTAGAGATATACAGGAAGTGAGTGAATGTCACCACCATGATACACTTGAGATATACAGGAAGTGAGTGAATGTCACCACCATGATACACTTGAGATATACAGGAAGTGAGTAAATCTCACCAACATGATACACTTGAGATATACAGGAAGTGAGTGAATGTCACCAACATGATACACTTGAGATATACAGGAAGTAGGTGAATGTCACCAACATGATACACTTGAGACATACAGGAAGTGAGTGAATCTCACCAACATGATACACTAGAGATATACAGGAAGTGAGTGAATCTCACCACCATGTTACACTTGAGATATACAGGAAGTGTGTGAATGTCACCACCATGATACACTTGAGATATACAGGAAGTGAATGAATGTCACCACCATGATACACTTGAGATATACAGGAAGTGTGTGAATGTCACCACCATGATACACTTGAGATATACAGGAAGTGAGTGAATGTCACCACCATGATACACTTGAGATATACAGGAAGTGAGTGAATGTCACCACCATGATACACTAGAGATATACAGGAAGTGAGTGAATGTCACCAACATGTTACACTTGAGATATACAGGAAGTGAGTGAATCTCACCAACATGATACACTTGGGATATACAGGAAGTGAGTGAATGTCACCACCATGATACACTTGAGGTATACAGGAAGTGAGTGAATGTCACCACCATGATACACTAGAGATATACAGGAAGTGAGTGAATGTCACCAACATGTTACACTTGAGATATACAGGAAGTGAGTGAATCTCACCAACATGATACACTAGAGATATACAGGAAGTGAGTGAATGTCACCAACATGATACACTAGAGATATACAGGAAGTGAGTGAATGTCACCAACATGATACACTTGAGATATACAGGAAGTGAGTGATTCCCACCACCATGATACACTAGAGATATACAGGAAGTGAGTGAATGTCATCAACATGATACACTAGAGATATACAGGAAGTGAGTGAATGTCACCAACATGTTACACTTGAGATATACAGGAAGTGAGTGAATCTCACCAACATGATACACTTGAGATATACAGGAAGTGAGTGAATCCCACCACCATGATACACTAGAGATATACAGGAAGTGAGTGAATGTCACCACCATGATACACTTGAGATATACAGGAAGTGAGTGAATGTCACCAACATGATACACTTGAGATATACAGGAAGTGAGGGAATGTCACCAACATGATACACTTGAGATATACAGGAAGTGAGTGAATGTCACCAACATGATACACTTGAGATATACAGGAAGTGAGTGAATCTCACCAACATGATACACTAGAGATATACAGGAAGTGTGTGAATGTCACCACCATGATACACTAGAGATATACAGGAAGTGAGTGAATGTCACCACCATGATACACTAGAGATATACAGGAAGTGAGTGAATGTCACCACCATGATACACTAGAGATATACAGGATGTGAGTGAATGTCACCAACATGATACACTTGAGATATACAGGAAGTGAGTGAATGTCATCAACATGATACACTAGAGATATACAGGAAGTGAGTGAATCTCACCAACATGATACACTAGAGATATACAGGATGTGAGTGAATGTCACCAACATGATACACTTGAGATATACAGGAAGTGAGTGAATCTCACCAACATGATACACTAGAGATATACAGGAAGTGAGTGAATGTCACCAACATGATACACTAGAGATATACAGGAAGTGAGTGAATGTCACCACCATGATACACTTGAGATATACAGGAAGTGAGTGAATGTCACCAACATGATACACTAGAGATATACAGGAAGTGAGTGAATGTCACCAACATGATACACTAGAGATATACAGGAAGTGAGTGAATCTCACCAACATGATACACTTAAGATATACAGGAAGTGAGTGAATCCCACCAGCACGTTACACTTGAGACATTGAGGAAGCGAGTGAATCCCACCAGCATGTTATACTTGAGACATTGAGGAAGTGAGTGAATCCCACCAGCACGTTATACTTGAGATATACAGGAAGTGAGTGAATCCCACCAGCATGTTACACTTGAGACATTGAGGAAGTGAGTGAATCTCACCAGCATGTTATACTTGAGATATACAGGAAGTGAGTGAATCCCACCAGCATGTTACACTTGAGACATTGAGGAAGTGAGTGAATCCCACCAGCATGTTATATTTGTGATATACAGGAAGTGAGTGAATCCCACCAGCATGTTATACTTGAGATATACAGGAAGTGAGTGAATCCCACCAGCATGTTATACTTGAGATATACAGGAAGTGAGTGAATCCCACCAGCATGTTACACTTGAGACATTGAGGAAGTGAGTGAATCCCACCAGCATGTTATACTTGAGATATACAGGAAGTGAGTGAATCCCACCAGCATGTTATATTTGTGATATACAGGAAGTGAGTGAATCCCACCAGCATGTTATATTTGTGATATACAGGAAGTGAGTGAATCCCACCAGCATGTTATACTTGAGATATACAGGAAGTGAGTGAATCCCACCAGCATGTTATATTTGTGATATACAGGAAGTGAGTGAATCCCACCAGCATGTTATACTTGAGATATACAGGAAGTGAGTGAATCCCACCAGCATGTTATACTTGAGATATACAGGAAGTGAGTGAATCCCACCAGCATGTTATATTTGTGATATACAGGAAGTGAGTGAATCCCACCAGCATGTTATATTTGTGATATACAGGAAGTGAGTGAATCCCACCAGCATGTTATACTTGAGATATACAGGAAGTGAGTGAATCCCACCAGCATGTTATATTTGTGATATACAGGAAGTGAGTGAATCCCACCAGCATGTTATACTTGAGATATACAGGAAGTGAGTGAATCCCACCAGCATGTTATACTTGAGATATACAGGAAGTGAGTGAATCCCACCAGCATGTTACACTTCAGACATTGAGGAAGTGAGTGAATCTCACCAGCATGTTACACTTGAGACATACAGGAAGTGAGTGAATCTCACCAACATGTTATACTTGAGAAATACAGGAAGTGAGTGAATCCCACCAGCACGTTACACTTGAGACATTGAGAAAGTGAGTGAATCCCACCAGCATGTTACACTTGAGACATACACGAAGTGAGTGAATCCCACCAGCATGTTATACTTGAGATATACAGGAAGTGAGTGAATCCCACCAGCATGTTACACTTGAGACATACAGGAAGTGAGTGAATCTCACCAGCATGTTATACTTGAGACATTCAGGAAGTGAGTGAATCCCACCAGCACGTTACACTTGAGACATTGAGGAAGTGAGTGAATCCCACCAGCATGTTATACTTGAGTCATTTAGGAAGTGAGTGAATCCCACAAGCACGTTACACTTGAGACATTGAGGAAGTGAGTGAATCCCACCAGCACGTTACACTTGAGTCATTTAGGAAGTGAGTGAATCCCACCAGCACGTTACACTTGAGACATTGAGGAAGTGAGTGAATCCCACCAGCACGTTACACTTGAGACATTGAGGAAGTGAGTGAATCCCACCAGCACGTTACACTTGAGACATTGAGGAAGTGAGTGAATCCCACCAGCACGTTACACTTGAGACATTGAGGAAGTGAGTGAATCCCACCAGCATGTTATACTTGAGATATACAGGAAGTGAGTGAGTCCCACCAGCATGTTATACTTGAGATATACAGGAAGTGAGTGAGTCCCACCAGCATGTTATACTTGAGATATACAAGAAGTGAATGAAGCCCACCAGTATGTTATACTTGAGATATACAGGAAGTGAGTGAATCCCACCAGCATGTTACACTTGAGACATTGAGGAAGTGAGTGAATCCCACCAGCACGTTACACTTGAGTCATTTAGGAAGTGAGTGAATCCCACCAGCACGTTACACTTGAGACATTGAGGAAGTGAGTGAATCCCACCAGCATGTTATACTTGAGATATACAAGAAGTGATTGAAACCCACCAGCATGTTATACTTGAGATATACAGGAAGTGAGTGAATCCCACCAGCATGTTATACTTTAGACATACAGGAAGTGAGTGACTCTCACCAGCATGTTACACTTGAGATATACAGGAAGTGAGTGAATCCCACCAGCATGTTATACTTGAGATATACAGGAAGTGAGTGAATCCCACCAGCATGTTACACTTGAGATATACAGGAAGTGAGTGAATCCCACCAGCATGTTACACTTGAGACATTGAGGAAGTGAGTGAATCCCACCAGCACGTTACACTTGAGTCATTTAGGAAGTGAGTGAATCCCACCAGCACGTTACACTTGAGACATTGAGGAAGTGAGTGAATCTCACCAGCATGTTACACTTGAGACATTGAGGAAGTGAGTGAATCTCACCAGCATGTTACACTTGAGACATTGAGGACGTGAGTGAATCCCACCAGCACGGTACACTTGAGACATTGAGGAAGTGAGTGAATCTCACCAGCACGTTACACTTGAGACATTGAGGAAGTGAGTGAATACCACCAGCACGGTACACTTGAGACATTGAGGAAGTGAGTGAATCTCACCAGCACGGTACACTTGAGACATTGAGGAAGTGAGTGAATCCCACCAGCACGGTACACTTGAGACATTGAGGAAGCGAGTGAATCCCACCAGCACGTTAGACTTGAGACATTGAGGAAGTGAGTGAATCCCACCAGCACATTATTCTTGAGACATTGAGGAAGTGAGTGAATCCCACCAGCACGTTACACTTGAGACATTGAGGAAGTGAGTGAATCCCACCAGCACGTTATACTTGAGACATTGAGGAAGTGAGTGAATCCCACCAGCACGTTACACTGAGACATTGAGGAATTGAGTGAATCCCAACAGCATGTTATACTTGAGATATACAGGAATTGAGTGAATCCCACCAGCACGTTTCACTTGAGATATACAGGAAGTGAGTGAGTCCCACCAGCATGTTATACTTGAGACATACAGGACGTGAGTGAATCGCACCAGCACGTTACACTTGAGATATTGAGGAAGTGAGTAAATCCCACCAGCACGTTACACTTGAGATATACAGGAAGTGAGTGAATCTCACCAGCACGTTACACTTGAGATATTGAGGAAGTGAGTAAATCCCACCAGCACGTTACACTTGAGATATACAGGAAGTGAGTGAATCCCACCAGCACGTTACACTTGAGATATTGAGGAAGTGAGTAAATCCCACCAGCACGTTACACTTGAGATATACAGGAAGTGAGTGAATCTCACCAGCACGTTACACTTGAGATATTGAGGAAGTGAGTGAATCCCACCAGCACGTTACACTTGAGATATACAGGACGTGAGTAAATCCCACCAGCACGTTACACTTGAGATATTGAGGAAGCGAGTGAATCTCACCAGCATGTTACACTTGAGACATTGAGGATGTGAGTGAATCCCACCAGCATGTTACACTTGAGACATTGAGGAAGTGAGTGAATCTCACCAGCATGTTACACTTGAGACATTGAGGAAGTGAGTGAATCTCACCAGCATGTTACACTTGAGATATTGAGGAAGTGAGTGAATCTCACCAGCATGTTACACTTGAGACATTGAGGAAGTGAGTAAATCCCACCAGCACGTTACACTTGAGACATTGAGGAAGTGAGTGAATCTCACCAGCACGTTACCGTTGAGACATTGAGGAAGTGAGTGAATCCCACCAGCACAATACACTTGAGACATTGAGGAAGTGAATGGATCTCACCAGCACGTTACAATTGAGACATTGAGGAAGTGAGTGAATCCCACCAGCACGTTACACTTGAGACATTGAGGAAGTGAGTGAATCCCACCAGCACGTTACACTGGAGACATTAAGGAAGTGAGTGAATCCCACCAGCACGTTACACTTGAGACATTAAGGAAGTGAGTGAATCCCACCAGCACGTTACACTTGAGACATTGAGGAAGTGAGTGAATCTCACCAGCATGTTACACTTGAGACATTAAGGAAGTGAGTGAATCCCACCAGCACGTTACAATTGAGACATTGAGGAAGTGAGTGAATCCCACCAGCACGTTACACTTGAGACATTAAGGAAGTGAGTGAATCCCACCAGCACGTTACACTTGAGACATTGAGGAAGTGAGTGAATCTCACCAGCATGTTACACTTGAGATATACAGGACGTGAGTGAATCCCACCAGCACGTTACACTTAAGATATTGAGGAAGCGAGTGAATATCACCAGCATGTTACACTTGAGACATTGAGGATGTGAGTGAATCCCACCAGCACGTTACACTTGAGACATTGAGGAAGTGAGTGAATCTCACCAGCATGTTACACTTGAGATATACAGGACGTGAGTGAATCCCACCAGCACGTTACACTTAAGATATTGAGGAAGCGAGTGAATATCACCAGCATTTTACACTTGAGACATTGAGGATGTGAGTGAATCCCACCAGCACGTTACACTTGAGAAATTGAGGAAGTGAGTGAATCCCACCGGCACATTACACTTGAGACATTGAGGAAGTGAGTGAATCTCACCAGCACGTTACACTTGAGACATTGAGGAAGTGAGTGAATCCCACCAGCACGTTACACTTGAGACATTGAGGAGGTGAGTGAATCTCACCAGCACGTTACACTTGAGACATTGAGGAAGTGAGTGAATCCCACCAACATGATACACTTGAGACATTGAGGAAGTGAGTGAATCTCACCAGCACGTTACACTTGAGACATTGAGGAGGTGAGTGAATCTCACCAGCACGTTACACTTGAGACATTGAGGAGGTGAGTGAATCTCACCAGCACGTTACACTTGAGACATTGAGGAAGTGAGTGAATCTCACCAGCACGTTACACTTGAGACATTGAGGAAGTGAGTGAATCCCACCAACATGATACACTTGAGACATTGAGGAGGTGAGTGAATCTCACCAGCACGTTACACTTGAGACATTGAGGAGGTGAGTGAATCTCACCAGCACGTTACACTTGAGACATTGAGGAAGTGAGTGAATCTCACCAGCACGTTACACTTGAGACATTGAGGAAGTGAGTGAATCTCACCAGCATGTTACGCTTGAGACATTGAGGAAGTGAGTGAATCTCACCAGCATGTTATACTTGAGATATACAGGAAGTGAGTGAATCCCATCAGCATGTTATACTTGAGATACACAGGAAGTGAGTGAATCCCACCAGCACGTTACACTTGAGATATACAGGAAGTGAGTGAATCTCACCAGCACGTTCCACTTGAGATATACAGGAAGTGAGTGAATCTCACCAGCACGTTCCACTTGAGATATACAGGAAGTGAGTGAATCTCACCAGCACGTTCCACTTGAGATATACAGGAAGTGAGTGAATCTCACCAGCACGTTCCACTTGAGATATACAGGAAGTGAGTGAACCCCACCAGCACGTTACACTTGAGATATACAGGAAGTGAGTGAATCTCACCAGCACGTTCCACTTGAGATATACAGGAAGTGAGTGAATCTCACCAGCACGTTACACTTGAGATATACAGGAAGTGAGTGAACCCCACCAGCACGTTACACTTGAGATATACAGGAAGTGAGTGAATCTCACCAGCACGTTACACTTGAGATATACAGGAAGTGAGTGAATCTCACCAGCACGTTACACTTGAGATATACAGGAAGTGAGTGAACCCCACCAGCACGTTACACTTGAGATATACAGGAAGTGAGTGAATCTCACCAGCACGTTACACTTGAGATATACAGGAAGTGAGTGAATCTCACCAGCACGTTCCACTTGAGATATACAGGAAGTGAGTGAATCCCACCAGCATGTTACACTTGAGACATTGAGGAAGAGAGTGAATCCCACCAGCATGTTACACTTGAGATATAGAGGAAGTGAGTGAATCTCACCAGCACGTTCCACTTGAGATATACAGGAAGTGAGTGAATCCCACCAGCATGTTACACTTGAGACATTGAGGAAGAGAGTGAATCCCACCAGCATGTTACACTTGAGATATAGAGGAAGTGAGTGAATCTCACCAGCACGTTCCACTTGAGATATACAGGAAGTGAGTGAATCTCACCAGCACGTTCCACTTGAGATATACAGGAAGTGAGTGAACCCCACCAGCACGTTACACTTGAGATATACAGGAAGTGAGTGAATCTCACCAGCACGTTCCACTTGAGATATACAGGAAGTGAGTGAACCCCACCAGCATGTTACACTTGAGATATTGAGGAAGTGAGTGAATCTCACCAGCACGTTCCACTTGAGATATACAGGAAGTGAGTGAACCCCACCAGCATGTTACACTTGAGATATTGAGGAAGTGAGTGAATCTCACCAGCATGTTACACTTGAGACATTGAGGAAGTGAGTGAATCTCACCAGCATGTTAAACTTGAGACATTGAGGAAGTGAGTGAATCTCACCAGCATGTTACACTTGAGATATACAGGAAGTGAGTGAATCTCACCAGCACGTTCCACTTGAGATATACAGGAAGTGAGTGAACCCCACCAGCACGTTACACTTGAGATATACAGGAAGTGAGTGAATCTCACCAGCACGTTCCACTTGAGATATACAGGAAGTGAGTGAATCTCACCAGCATGTTACACTTGAGATATTGAGGAAGTGAGTGAATCCCACCAGCAAATTATACTTCAGACATTGAGGAAGTGAGTGAATCTCACCAGCATGTTATACTTGAGACACTGAGGAAGTGAGTGAATCTCACCAGCATGTTAAACTTGAGACATTGAGGAAGTGAGTGAATCTCACCAGCATGTTACACTTGAGACATTGAGGAAGTGAGTGAATCTCACCAGCATGTTACACTTGAGACATTGAGGAAGTGAGTGAATCTCACCAGCATGTTACACTTGAGACATTGAGGAAGTGAGTGAATCTCACCAGCATGTTACACTTGAGACATTGAGGAAGTGAGTGAATCCCACCAGCACGTTACACTTGAGACATTGAGGAAGTGAGTGAATCACACCAGCATGTTACACTTGAGACTTTGAGGAAGTGAGTGAATCTCACCAGCATGTTACACTTGAGATATACAGGAAGTGAGTGAATCTCACCAGCATGTTACACTTGAGACATTGAGGAAGTGAGTGAATCCCACCAGCACGTTACACTTGAGACACTGAGGAAGTGAGTGAGTCCCACCAGCAGGTTATACTTGAGGCAATGAGGAAGTGAGTGAATCTCACCAGCATGTTATACTTGAGACATTGAGGAAGTGAGAGAATCTCACCAGCATGTTACACTAGAGACATTGAGGAAGTGAGTGAATCCCACCAGCACGTTACACTTGAGACATTGAGGAAGTGAGTGAATCCCACCAGCACGTTACACTTGAGATATACAGGAAGTGAGTGAATCTCACCAGCATGTTATACTTGAGACATTGAGGAAGTGAGTGAATCTCACCACCATGTTACACTTGAGATATACAGGAAGTGAGTGAATCCCACCAGCATGTTATACTTGAGACATTGAGGAAGTGAGTGAATCTCACCAGCACGTTACACTTGAGATAAACAGGAAGTGAGTGAATCCCACCAGCATGTTACACTTGAGATATACAGGAAGTGAGTGAATCTCACCAGCATGTTACACTTGAGATATACAGGAAGTGAGTGAATCCCACCAGCATGTTACACTTGAGATATACAGGAAGTGAGTGAATCTCACCAGCATGTTACACTTGAGATATACAGGAAGTGAGTGAATCTCACCAGCATGTTACACTTGAGATATACAGGAAGTGAGTGAATCTCACCAGCATGTTATACCTGAGACATTAAGGAAGTGAGTGAATCCCACCAGCACGTTACACTTGAGATATACAGGAAGTGAGTGAATCCCACCAGCATGTTACACTTGAGATATACAGGAAGTGAGTGAATCTCACCAGCATGTTATACTTGAGACATTAAGGAAGTGAGTGAATCCCACCAGCACGTTACACTTGAGATATACAGGAAGTGAGTGAATCCCACCAGCATGTTACACATGAGATATACAGGAAGTGAGTGAATCTCACCAGCATGTTATACCTGAGACATTGAGGAAGCGAGTGAATCCCACCAGCACGTTACACTTGAGATATTGAGGAAGTGAGTGAATCCCACCAGCACGTTACACTTGAGATATTGAGGAAGTGAGTGAATCCCACCAGCACGTTACACTTGAGATATTGAGGAAGCGAGTGAATCCCACCAGCACGTTACACTTGAGATATTGAGGAAGTGAGTGAATCCCACCAGCACGTTACACTTGAGATATTGAGGATGTGAGTGAATCCCACCAGCACGTTACACTTGAGATATTGAGGAAGCGAGCGAATCTCACCAGCATGTTACACTTGAGACATTGAGGAAGTGAGTGAATCCCAGCAGCACGTTACACTTGAGACATTGAGGATGTGAGTGAATCCCACCAGCACGTTACACTTGAGATATTGAGGAAGCGAGCGAATCTCACCAGCATGTTATACTTGAGACATTGAGGAAGTGAGTGAATCCCACCAGCACGTTACACTTGAGATATACAGGAAGTGAGTGAATCTCACCAGCATGTTATACTTGAGACATTGAGGAAGTGAGTGAATCCCACCACCACGTTACACTTGAGATATACAGGAAGTGAGTGAATCCCACCAGCATGTTACACTTGAGATATACAGGAAGTGAGTGAATCTCACCAGCATGTTATACCTGAGACATTGAGGAAGCGAGTGAATCCCACCAGCACGTTACACTTGAGATATTGAGGAAGTGAGTGAATCCCACCAGCACGTTAAACTTGAGATATACAGGAAGTGAGTGAATCCCACCAGCACGTTACACTTGAGATATTGAGGAAGCGAGTGAATCCCACCAGCACGTTACACTTGAGATATTGAGGAAGTGAGTGAATCCCACCAGCACGTTACACTTGAGATATTGAGGATGTGAGTGAATCCCACCAGCACGTTACACTTGAGATATTGAGGAAGCGAGCGAATCTCACCAGCATGTTACACTTGAGACATTGAGGAAGTGAGTGAATCCCAGCAGCACGTTACACTTGAGACATTGAGGATGTGAGTGAATCCCACCAGCACGTTACATTTGAGATATTGAAGAAGCGAGCGAATCTCACCAGCATGTTACTCTTGAGACATTGAGGAAGTGAGTGAATCCCAGCAGCACGTTACACTTGAGACATTGAGGATGTGAGTGAATCCCACCAGCACGTTACACTTGAGATACTGAGGAAGCGAATGAATCTCACCAGCATGTTACACTTGAGATATTGAGGAAGCGAATGAATCTCACCAGCATGTTACACTTGAGACATTGAGGAAGTGAGTGAATCCCACCAGCACGTTACACTTGAGATATTGAGGAAGCGAATGAATCCCACCAGCACGTTACACTTGAGATATTGAGGAAGCGAATGAATCTCACCAGCATGTTACACTTGAGACATTGAGGATGTGAGTGAATCGCACCAGCACGTTACACTTGAGATATTGAGGAAGCGAATGAATCCCACCAGCACGTTACACTTGAGATATTGAGGAAGCGAGTGAATCCCACCAGCACGTTACACTTGAGATATTGAGGAAGTGAGTGAATCCCGCCAGCACGTTACACTTGAGACATTGAGGAAGCGAATGAATCCCACCAGCACGTTACACTTGAGATATTGAGGAAGCGAATGAATCTCACCAGCATGTTACACTTGAGATATTGAGGAAGCGAATGAATCTCACCAGCATGTTACACTTGAGACATTGAGGATGTGAGTGAATCCCACCAGCACGTTACACTTGAGATATTGAGGAAGCGAATGAATCCCACCAGCACGTTACACTTGAGATATTGAGGAAGCGAGTGAATCCCACCAGCACCTTACACTTGAGATATTGAGGAAGTGAGTGAATCCCACCAGCACGTTACACTTGAGATATTGAGGAAGTGAGTGAATCCCACCAGCACGTTACACTTGAGATATTGAGGAAGTGAGTGAATCCCACCAGCACGTTACACTTGAGATATTGAGGATGTGAGTGAATCCCACCAGCACGTTACACTTGAGATATTGAGGAAGCGAGTGAACCTCACCAGCATGTTACACTTGAGGCATTGAGGATGTGAGTGAATCCCACCAGCACGTTACACTTGAGACATTGAGGAAGTGAGTAAATCCCACCAGCACGTTACACTTGAGACATTGAGGAAGTGAGTGAATCCCACCAGCACGTTACATTTGAGACATTGAGGATGTGAGTGAATCCCACCAGCACGTTACACTTGAGACATTGAGGAAGTGAGTAAATCCCACCAGCACGTTACACTAGAGACATTGAGGATGTGAGTGAATCTCACCAGCACGTTACACTTGAGACATTGAGGAAGTGAGTGAATCCCACCAGCACGTTACACTTGAGACATTGAGGAAGTGAGTGAATCCCACCAGGACGTTACACTTGAGACATTGAGGAAGTGAGTGAATCCCACCAGCACGTTACATTTGAGACATTGAGGATGTGAGTGAATCCCACCAGCACGTTACCGTTGAGACATTGAGGAAGTGAGTGAATCCCACCAGCACGTTACACTAGAGACATTGAGGATGTGAGTGAATCTCACCAGCACGTTACACTTGAGACATTGAGGAAGTGAGTGAATCCCACCAGCACGTTACACTTGAGACATTGAGGAAGTGAGTGAATCCCACCAGCACGTTGCACTTGAGACGTTGAGGATGTGAGTGTATCTCACCAGCACGTTACACTAGAGACATTGAGGATGTGAGTGAATCTCACCAGCACGTTACACTTGAGACTTTGAGGAAGTGAGTGAATCACACCAGCACGTTACACTTGAGGAATTGAGGAAGCGAGTGAATATCACCAGCATGTTACACTTGAGACATTGAGGAAGTGAGTGAATCTCACCAGCACGTTACACTACAGACATTGAGGATGTGAGTGAATCCCACCAGCACGTTACACTTGAGACATTGAGGAAGTGAGTGAATCTCACCAGCACGTTACCGTTGAGACATTGAGGAAGTGAGTGAATCCCACCAGCACGTTACACTTGAGAAATTGAGGAAGCGAGTGAATATCACCAGCATGTTACACTTGAGACATTGAGGAAGTGAGTGAATATCACCAGCACGTTACCGTTGAGACATTGAGGAAGTGAGTGAATCCCACCAGCACGTTACACTAGAGACATTGAGGAAGTGAGTGAATCTCACCAGCATGTTACACTTGAGACATTGAGGATGAGAGTGAATCCCAACATCATGTTACACAAGAGACATTGAGGAAGTGAGTGAATCCCACCAGCACGTTACTCTTGAGACTTTGAGGAAGTGAGTGAATCTCACCAGCATGTTACACTTGAGACATTGAGGAAGTGAGTGAATCTCACCAGCACGTTACACTTGAGACATTGAGGAAGTGAGTGAATTCCACCAGCACGTTACACTTGAGAAATTGAGGAAGCGAGTGAATATCACCAGCATGTTACACTTGAGACATTGAGGATGAGAGTGAATCCCACCAGCATGTTACACTAGAGACATTGAGGAAGTGAGTGAATCCCTCGTGCACGTTACACTTGAGAGATTGAGGAAGTGAGTGAATCCCACCAGCACGTTACATTTGAGACATTGAGGATGTGAGTGAATCCCACCAGCACGTTTCACTTGAGATATTGAGGAAGCGAGCGAATCTCACCAGCATGTTACACTTGAGACATTGAGGAAGTGAGTGAATCCCAGCAGCACGTTACACTTGAGACATTGAGGATGTGAGTGAATCCCACCAGCACGTTACACTTGAGATATTGAGGAAGCAAGCGAATCTCACCAGCATGTTATACTTGAGACATTGAGGAAGTGAGTGAATCCCACCAGCACGTTACACTTGAGATATACAGGAAGTGAGTGAATCTCACCAGCATGTTATACTTGAGACATTGAGGAAGTGAGTGAATCCCACCAGCACGTTACACTTGAGATATACAGGAAGCGAGTGAATCTCACCAGCATGTTATACTTGAGACATTGAGGAAGTGAGTGAATCCCACCACCACGTTACACTTGAGATATACAGGAAGTGAGTGAATCCCACCAGCATGTTACACTTGAGATATACAGGAAGTGAGTGAATCTCACCAGCATGTTATACCTGAGACATTGAGGAAGCGAATGAATCCCACCAGCACGTTACACTTGAGATATTGAGGAAGTGAGTGAATCCCACCAGCACGTTACACTTGAGATATTGAGGAAGTGAGTGAATCCCACCAGCACGTTACACTTGAGATATTGAGGAAGCGAGTGAATCCCACCAGCACGTTACACTTGAGATATTGAGGAAGTGAGTGAATCCCACCAGCACGTTACACTTGAGATATTGAGGATGTGAGTGAATCCCACCAGCACGTTACACTTGAGATATTGAGGAAGCGAGCGAATCTCACCAGCATGTTACACTTGAGACGTTGAGGAAGTGAGTGAATCCCAGCAGCACGTTACACTTGAGACATTGAGGATGTGAGTGAATCCCACCAGCACGTTACACTTGAGATATTGAGGAAGCGAGCGAATCTCACCAGCATGTTACTCTTGAGACATTGAGGAAGTGAGTGAATCCCAGCAGCACGTTACACTTGAGACATTGAGGATGTGAGTGAATCCCACCAGCACGTTACACTTGAGATATTGAGGAAGCGAATGAATCTCACCAGCATGTTACACTTGAGATATTGAGGAAGCGAATGAATCTCACCAGCATGTTACACTTGAGACATTGAGGATGTGAGTGAATCCCACCAGCACGTTACACTTGAGATATTGAGGAAGCGAATGAATCCCACCAGCACGTTACACTTGAGATATTGAGGAAGCGAATGAATCTCACCAGCATGTTACACTTGAGACATTGAGGATGTGAGTGAATCCCACCAGCACGTTACACTTGAGATATTGAGGAAGCGAATGAATCCCACCAGCACGTTACACTTGAGATATTGAGGAAGCGAGTGAATCCCACCAGCACGTTACACTTGAGATATTGAGGAAGTGAGTGAATCCCACCAGCACGTTACACTTGAGATATTGAGGAAGCGAATGAATCCCACCAGCACGTTACACTTGAGATATTGAGGATGTGAGTGAATCTCACCAGCACGTTGCACTAGAGACATTGAGGATGTGAGTGAATCTCACCAGCACGTTACACTTGAGACTTTGAGGAAGTGAGTGAATCACACCAGCACGTTACACTTGAGGAATTGAGGAAGCGAGTGAATATCACCAGCATGTTACACTTGAGACATTGAGGAAGTGAGTGAATCTCACCAGCACGTTACACTACAGACATTGAGCATGTGAGTGAATCCCACCAGCACGTTACACTTGAGACATTGAGGAAGTGAGTGAATCTCACCAGCACGTTACCGTTGAGACATTGAGGAAGTGAGTGAATCCCACCAGCACGTTACACTTGAGAAATTGAGGAAGCGAGTGAATATCACCAGCATGTTACACTTGAGACATTGAGGAAGTGAGTGAATATCACCAGCACGTTACCGTTGAGACATTGAGGAAGTGAGTGAATCCCACCAGCACGTTACACTAGAGACATTGAGGAAGTGAGTGAATCTCACCAGCATGTTACACTTGAGACATTGAGGATGAGAGTGAATCCCAACATCATGTTACACAAGAGACATTGAGGAAGTGAGTGAATCCCACCAGCACGTTACACTTGAGACTTTGAGGAAGTGAGTGAATCTCACCAGCATGTTACACTTGAGACATTGAGGAAGTGAGTGAATCTCACCAGCACGTTACACTTGAGACATTGAGGAAGTGAGTGAATCCCACCAGCACGCTACACTTGAGAAATTGAGGAAGCGAGTGAATATCACCAGCATGTTACACTTGAGACATTGAGGATGAGAGTGAATCCCACCAGCATGTTACACTAGAGACATTGAGGAAGTGAGTGAATCCCACGTGCACGTTACACTTGAGAGATTAAGGAAGTGAGTGAATCCCACCAGCACGTTACACTTGAGAAATTGAGGAAGTGAGTGAATCCCACCAGCACGTTACACTTGAGACATTGAGGAAGTGAGTGAATCTCACCAGCACGTTACACTTGAGACATTGAGGAAGTGAGTGAATCTCACCAGCACGTTACACTTGAGATATTGAGGAAGCGAGTGAATCCCGCCAGCACGTTACACTTGAGATATTGAGGAAGCGAGTGAATCCCACCAGCACGTTACACTTGAGATATTGAGGAAGTGAGTGAATCCCACCAGCACGTTACACTTGAGATATTGAGGAAGTGAGTGAATCCCACCAGCACGTTACACTTGAGATATTGAAGAAGTGAGTGAATCCCACCAGCACGTTACACTTGAGATATTGAGGATGTGAGTGAATCCCACCAGCACGTTACACTTGAGATATTGAGGAAACGAGTGAATCTCATCAGCATGTTACACTTGAGACATTGAGGATGTGAGTGAATCCCACCAGCACGTTACACTTGAGACATTGAGGAAGTGAGTAAATCCCACCAGCACGTTACACTTGAGACATTGAGGAAGTGAGTGAATCCCACCAGCACGTTACATTTGAGACATTGAGGATGTGAGTGAATCCCACCAGCACGTTACACTTGAGACATTGAGGAAGTGAGTAAATCCCACCAGCACGTTACCGTTGAGACATTGAGGAAGTGAGTGAATCCCACCAGCACGTTACACTAGAGACATTGAGGATGTGAGTGAATCTCACCAGCACGTTACACTTGAGACATTGAGGAAGTGAGTGAATCCCACCAGCACGTTACACTTGAGACATTGAGGAAGTGAGTGAATCCCACCAGCACGTTACACTTGAGACATTGAGGAAGTGAGTGAATCCCACCAGCACGTTACACTTGAGACATTGAGGAAGTGAGTGAATCCCACCAGCACGTTACACTTGAGACATTGAGGAAGTGAGTGAATCCCACCAGCACGTTACACTTGAGACATTGAGGAAGTGAGTGAATCCCACCAGCACGTTACACTTGAGACGTTGAGGATGTGAGTGAATCTCACCAGCACGTTACACTAGAGACATTGAGGATGTGAGATAATCTCACCAGCACGTTACACTTGAGACTTTGAGGAAGTGAGTGAATCCCACCAGCACGTTACACTTGAGGAATTGAGGAAGCGAGTGAATATCACCAGCATGTTACACTTGAGACATTGAGGAAGTGAGTGAATCTCACCAGCACGTTACACTACAGACATTGAGGATGTGAGTGAATCCCACCAGCACGTTACACTTGAGACATTGAGGAAGTGAGTGAATCTCACCAGCACGTTACCGTTGAGACATTGAGGAAGTGAGTGAATCCCACCAGCACGTTACACTTGAGAAATTGAGGAAGCGAGTGAATATCACCAGCATGTTACACTTGAGACATTGAGCAAGTGAGTGAATATCACCAGCACGTTACCGTTGAGACATTGAGGAAGTGAGTGAATCCCACCAGCACGTTACAGTAGAGACATTGAGGAAGTGAGTGAATCTCACCAGCATGTTACACTTGAGACATTGAGGATGAGAGTGAATCCCACCAGCACGTTACACTTGAGACTTTGAGGAAGTGAGTGAATCTCACCAGCATGTTACACTTGAGACATTGAAAAAGTGAGTGAATCTCACCAGCACGTTACACTTGAGGCATTGAGGAAGTGAGTGAATCCCACCAGCACGTTACACAAGAGACATTGAGGAAGTGAGTGAATCCCACCATCATGTTACACAAGAGACATTGAGGAAGTGAGTGAATCCCACCAGCACGTTACACTTGAGACTTTGAGGAAGTGAGTGAATCTCACCAGCATGTTACACTTGAGACATTGAAAAAGTGAGTGAATCTCACCAGCACGTTACACTTGAGACATTGAGGAAGTGAGTGAATCCCACCAGCACGTTACACTTGAGAAATTGAGGAAGCGAGTGAATATCACCAGCATGTTACACTTGAGACATTGAGGATGAGAGTGAATCCCACCAGCATGTTACACTAGAGACATTGAGGAAGTGAGTGAATCCCACCAGCACGTTACACTTGAGAGATTGAGGAAGTGAGTGAATCCCACCAGCACGTTACACTTGAGAAATTGAGGAAGTGAGTGAATCCCACCAGCACGTTACACTTGAGACATTGAGGAAGTGAGTGAATCTCACCAGCACGTTACACTTGAGACATTGAGGAAGTGAGTGATTCTCACCAGCACGTTACACTTGAGACATTGAGGAAGTGAGTGAATCCCACCAGCACGTTACACTTGAGACATTGAGGAAGTGAGTGAATCTCACCTGCACGTTACACTTGAGACATTGAGGAAGTGAGTGAATCTCACCAGCACGTTACACTTGAGACATTGAGGAAGTGAGTGAATCTCACCAGCACGTTACACTTGAGACATTGAGGAAGTGAGTAAATCTCACCAGCACGTTACACTTGAGACATTGAGGAAGTGAGTGAATCCCACCAGCACGTTACACTTGAGACATTGAGGATTTGAGTGAATCCCACCAGCACGTTACACTTAAGATATTGAGGAAGCGAGTGAATATCACCAGCATGTTACACTTGAGACATTGAGGATGTGAGTGAATCCCACCAGCACGTTACACTTGAGATATTGAGGAAGCGAGTGAATCCCACAAGCACGTTACACTTGAGACATTGAGGAAGTGAGTGAATCCCACCAGCACGTTACACTTGAGATATTGAGGAAGCGAGTGAATCCCACCAGCACGTTACACTTGAGATATTGAGGAAGCGAGTGAATCCCACCAGCACGTTACACTTGAGACATTGAGGATGTGAGTGAATCCCACCAGCACGTTACACTTGAGATATTGAGGAAGCGAGTGAATCCCACCAGCACGTTAAACTTGAGATATTGAGGAAGTGAGTGAATCCCACCAGCACGTTACACCTGAGATATTGAGGATGTGAGTGAATCCCACCAGCACGTTACACTTGAGATATTGAGGAAGCGAGTGAATCTCACCAGCATGTTACACTTGAGACATTGAGGAAGTTAGTAAATCCCACCAGCACGTTACACTTGTGACATTGAGGAAGTGAGTGAATCCCACCAGCACGTTACATTTGAGACATTGAGGCTGTGAGTGAATCCCACCAGCACGTTACACTTGAGACATTGAGGAAGTGAGTAAATCCCACCAGCACGTTACACTTGTGACATTGAGGAAGTGAGTGAATCCCACCAGCACGTTACACTTGAGACATTGAGGCTGTGAGTGAATCTCACCAGCACGTTACACTTGAGACATTGAGGAAGTGAGTGGATCTCACCAGCACGTTACACTTGAGACATTGAGGAAGTGAGTGAATCCCACCAGCACGTTACACTTGAGACATTGAGGAAGTGAGTGAATCCCACCAGCACGTTACACTTGAGACATTGAGGAAGTGAGTGAATCCCACCAGCACGTTACACTTGAGACATTGAGGAAGTGAGTGAATCCCACCAGCACGTTACAATTGAGACGTTGAGGATGTGAGTGAATCTCACCAGCACGTTACACTAGAGACATTGAGGATGTGAGTGAATCTCACCAGCACGTTACACTTGAGGCTTTGAGGAAGTGAGTGAATCCCACCAGCACGTTACACTTGAGGAATTGAGGAAGCGAGTGAATATCACCAGCATGTTACACTTGAGACATTGAGGAAGTGAGTGAATCTCACCAGCACGTTACACTACAGACATTGAGGATGTGAGTGAATCCCACCAGCACGTTACACTTGAGACATTGAGGAAGTGAGTGAATCTCACCAGCACGTTACCGTTGAGACATTGAGGAAGTGAGTGAATCCCACCAGCACGTTACACTAGAGACATTGAGGAAGCGAGTGAATATCACCAGCATGTTACACTTGAGACATTGAGGATGAGAGTGAATCCCACCATCATGTTACACAAGAGACATTGAGGAAGTGAGTGAATCCCACCAGCACGTTACACTTGAGACTTTGAGGAAGTGAGTGAATCTCACCAGCATGTTACACTTGAGACATTGAGGAAGTGAGTGAATCTCACCAGCGCGTTACACTTGAGACATTGAGGAAGTGAGTGAATCCCACCAGCACGTTACACTTGAGAAATTGAGGAAGCGAGTGAATATCACCAGCATGGTACACTTGAGACATTGAGGATGAGAGTGAATCCCACCAGCATGTTACACTAGAGACATTGAGGAAGTGAGTGAATCCCACGTGCACGTTACACTTGAGAGATTGAGGAAGTGAGTGAATCCCACCAGCACGTTACACTTGAGAAATTGAGGAAGTGAGTGAATCCCACCAGCACGTTACACTTGAGACATTGAGGAAGTGAGTGAATCTCACCAGCACGTTACACTTGAGACATTGAGGAAGTGAGTGAATCTCACCAGCACGTTACACTTGAGATATTGAGGAAGCGAGTGAATCCCACCAGCACGTTACACTTGAGATATTGAGGAAGCGAGTGAATCCCACCAGCACGTTACACTTGAGATATTGAGGAAGTGAGTGAATCCCACCAGCACGTTACACTTGAGATATTGAGGAAGTGAGTGAATCCCACCAGCACGTTACACTTGAGATATTGAGAATGTGAGTGAATCCCACCAGCACGTTACACTTGAGAAATTGAGGAAGCGAGTGAATATCACCAGCACGTTACACTTGAGATATTGAGGAAGCGAGTGAATCTCAGCAGCATGTTACACTTGAGACATTGAGGATGTGAGTGAATCCCACCAGCACGTTACACTTGAGACATTGAGGAAGTGAGTAAATCCCACCAGCACGTTACACTTGAGACATTGAGGAAGTGAGTGAATCCCACCAGCACGTTACATTTGAGACATTGAGGATGTGAGTGAATCCCACCAGCACGTTACACTTGAGACATTGAGGAAGTGAGTAAATCCCACCAGCACGTTACCGTTGAGACATTGAGGAAGTGAGTGAATCCCACCAGCACGTTACACTAGAGACATTGAGGATGTGAGTGAATCTCACCAGCACGTTACACTTGAGACATTGAGGAAGTGAGTGAATCCCACCAGCACGTTACACTTGAGACATTGAGGAAGTGAGTGAATCCCACCAGCACGTTAAACTTGAGACATTGAGGAAGTGATAGAATCCCACCAGCACGTTACACTTGAGACATTGAGGAAGTGAGTGAATCCCACCAGCACGTTACACTTGAGACGTTGAGGATGTGAGTGAATCTCACCAGCACGTTACACTAGAGACATTGAGGATGTGAGTGAATCTCACCAGCACGTTACACTTGAGACTTTGAGGAAGTGAGTGAATCCCACCAGCACGTTACACTTGAGGAATTGAGGAAGCGAGTGAATATCACCAGCATGTTACACTTGAGACATTGAGGAAGTGAGTGAATCTCACCAGCACGTTACACTACAGACATTGAGGATGTGAGTGAATCCCACCAGCACGTTACACTTGAGACATTGAGGAAGTGAGTGAATCTCACCAGCACGTTACACTTGAGAAATTGAGGAAGCGAGTGAATATCACCAGCATGTTACACTTGAGACATTGAGGAAGTGAGGGAATATCACCAGCACGTTACCGTTGAGACATTGAGGAAGTGAGTGAATCCCACCAGCACGTTACACAAGAGACATTGAGGAAGTGAGTGAATCTCACCAGCATGTTACACTTGAGACATTGAGGATGAGAGTGAATCCCACCATCATGTTACACAAGAGACATTGAGGAAGTGAGTGAATCCCACCAGCACGTTACACTTGAGACTTAGAGGAAGTGAGTGAATCTCACCAGCATGTTACACTTGAGACATTGAGGAAGTGAGTGAATCTCACCAGCACGTTACACTTGAGATATTGAGGAAGTGAGTGAATCCCACCAGCATGTTACACAAGAGACATTGAGGAAGTGAGTGAATCCCACCAGCATGTTACACTTGAGATATTGAGGAAGTGAGTGAATCTCACCAGCACGTTACACTTGAGATATTGAGGAAGTGAGTGAATCCCACCAGCATGTTACACTTGAGACATTGAGGAAGTGAGTGAATCTCACCAGCACGTTACACTTGAGATATTGAGGAAGTGAGTGAATCCCACCAGCATGTTACACAAGAGACATTGAGGAAGTGAGTGAATCCCACCAGCATGTTACACAAGAGACATTGAGGAAGTGAGTGAATCCCACCAGCACGTTACACAAGAGACATTGAGGAAGTGAGTGAATCCCACCAGCATGTTACACTTGAGACATTGAGGAAGTGAGTGAATCTCACCAGCACGTTACACTTGAGACATTGAGGAAGTGAGTGAATCCCACCAGCACGTTACACTTGAGAAATTGAGGAAGCGAGTGAATATCACCAGCATGTTACACTTGAGACATTGAGGATGAGAGTGAATCCCACCAGCTTGTTACACTAGAGACATTGAGGAAGTGAGTGAATCCCACCAGCACGTTACACTTGAGAGATTGAGGAAGTGAGTGAATCCCACCAGCACGTTACACTTGAGAAATTGAGGAAGTGAGTGAATCCCACCAGCACGTTACACTTGAGACATTGAGGAAGTGAGTGAATCTCACCAGCACGTTACACTTGAGACATTGAGGAAGTGAGTGAATCTCACCAGCACGTTACACCTGAGACATTGAGGAAGTGAGTGAATCCCACCAGCACGTTACACTTGAGACATTGAGGAAGTGAGTGAATCTCACCAGCACGTTACACTTGAGACATTGAGGAAGTGAGTGAATCTCACCAGCACGTTACACTTGAGACATTGAGGAAGTGAGTGAATCTCACCAGCACGTTACACTTGAGACATTGAGGAAGTGAGTGAATCTCACCAGCACGTTACACTTGAGACATTGAGGAAGTGAGTGAATCCCACCAGCACGTTACACTTCAGTTATTGAGGAAGCGAGTGAATCTCACCAGCATGTTACACTTGAGACATTGAGGATGTGAGTGAATCTCACCAGCACGTTACACTTGAGACATTGAGGATGTGAGTGAATCCCACCAGCACGTTACACTTCAGTTATTGAGGAAGCGAGTGAATCTCACCAGCATGTTACACTTGAGACATTGAGGATGTGAGTGAATCCCACCAGCACGTTACACTTGAGATATTGAGGAAGCGAGTGAATCCCACAAGCACGTTACACTTGAGACATTGAGGAAGTGAGTGAATCCCACCAGCACGTTACACTTTAGATATTGAGGAAGTGAGTGAATCTCACCAGCATGTTACACTTGAGACATTGAGGAAGTGAGTGAATCTCACCAGCATGTTATACTTGAGACGTTGAGGAAGTGAGTGAATCCCACCAGCACGTTACACTTGAGACATTGAGGATTTGAGTGAATCCCACCAGCACGTTACACTTAAGATATTGAGGAAGCGAGTGAATATCACCAGCATGTTACACTTGAGACATTGAGGATGTGAGTGAATCCCACCAGCACGTTACACTTGAGATATTGAGGAAGCGAGTGAATCCCACAAGCACGTTACACTTGAGACATTGAGGAAGTGAGTGAATCCCACCAGCACGTTACACTTGAGATATTGAGGAAGCGAGTGAATCCCACCAGCACGTTACACTTGAGATATTGAGGAAGCGAGTGAATCCCACCAGCACGTTACACTTGAGACATTGAGGATGTGAGTGAATCCCACCAGCACGTTACACTTGAGATATTGAGGAAGCGAGTGAATCCCACCAGCACGTTAAACTTGAGATATTGAGGAAGTGAGTGAATCCCACCAGCACGTTACACTTGAGATATTGAGGATGTGAGTGAATCCCACCAGCACGTTACACTTGAGATATTGAGGAAGCGAGTGAATCTCACCAGCATGTTACACTTGAGACATTGAGGAAGTTAGTAAATCCCACCAGCACGTTACACTTGTGACATTGAGGAAGTGAGTGAATCCCACCAGCACGTTACACTTGAGACATTGAGGCTGTGAGTGAATCCCACCAGCACGTTACACTTGAGACATTGAGGAAGTGAGTAAATCCCACCAGCACGTTACACTTGTGACATTGAGGAAGTGAGTGAATCCCACCAGCACGTTACACTTGAGACATTGAGGCTGTGAGTGAATCTCACCAGCACGTTACACTTGAGACATTGAGGAAGTGAGTGGATCTCACCAGCACGTTACACTTGAGACATTGAGGAAGTGAGTGAATCCCACCAGCACGTTACACTTGAGACATTGAGGAAGTGAGTGAATCCCACCAGCACGTTACACTTGAGACATTGAGGAAGTGAGTGAATCCCACCAGCACGTTACACTTGAGACATTGAGGAAGTGAGTGAATCCCACCAGCACGTTACAATTGAGACGTTGAGGATGTGAGTGAATCTCACCAGCACGTTACACTAGAGACATTGAGGATGTGAGTGAATCTCACCAGCACGTTACACTTGAGGCTTTGAGGAAGTGAGTGAATCCCACCAGCACGTTACACTTGAGGAATTGAGGAAGCGAGTGAATATCACCAGCATGTTACACTTGAGACATTGAGGAAGTGAGTGAATCTCACCAGCACGTTACACTACAGACATTGAGGATGTGAGTGAATCCCACCAGCACGTTACACTTGAGACATTGAGGAAGTGAGTGAATCTCACCAGCACGTTACCGTTGAGACATTGAGGAAGTGAGTGAATCCCACCAGCACGTTACACTAGAGACATTGAGGAAGTGAGTGAATCTCACCAGCATGTTATACTTGAGACGTTGAGGAAGTGAGTGAATCCCACCAGCACGTTACACTTGAGACATTGAGGATTTGAGTGAATCCCACCAGCACGTTACACTTAAGATATTGAGGAAGCGAGTGAATATCACCAGCATGTTACACTTGAGACATTGAGGATGTGAGTGAATCCCACCAGCACGTTACACTTGAGATATTGAGGAAGCGAGTGAATCCCACAAGCACGTTACACTTGAGACATTGAGGAAGTGAGTGAATCCCACCAGCACGTTACACTTGAGATATTGAGGAAGCGAGTGAATCCCACCAGCACGTTACACTTGAGATATTGAGGAAGCGAGTGAATCCCACCAGCACGTTACACTTGAGACATTGAGGATGTGAGTGAATCCCACCAGCACGTTACACTTGAGATATTGAGGAAGCGAGTGAATCCCACCAGCACGTTAAACTTGAGATATTGAGGAAGTGAGTGAATCCCACCAGCACGTTACACTTGAGATATTGAGGATGTGAGTGAATCCCACCAGCACGTTACACTTGAGATATTGAGGAAGCGAGTGAATCTCACCAGCATGTTACACTTGAGACATTGAGGAAGTTAGTAAATCCCACCAGCACGTTACACTTGTGACATTGAGGAAGTGAGTGAATCCCACCAGCACGTTACACTTGAGACATTGAGGCTGTGAGTGAATCCCACCAGCACGTTACACTTGAGACATTGAGGAAGTGAGTAAATCCCACCAGCACGTTACACTTGTGACATTGAGGAAGTGAGTGAATCCCACCAGCACGTTACACTTGAGACATTGAGGCTGTGAGTGAATCTCACCAGCACGTTACACTTGAGACATTGAGGAAGTGAGTGGATCTCACCAGCACGTTACACTTGAGACATTGAGGAAGTGAGTGAATCCCACCAGCACGTTACACTTGAGACATTGAGGAAGTGAGTGAATCCCACCAGCACGTTACACTTGAGACATTGAGGAAGTGAGTGAATCCCACCAGCACGTTACACTTGAGACATTGAGGAAGTGAGTGAATCCCACCAGCACGTTACAATTGAGACGTTGAGGATGTGAGTGAATCTCACCAGCACGTTACACTAGAGACATTGAGGATGTGAGTGAATCTCACCAGCACGTTACACTTGAGGCTTTGAGGAAGTGAGTGAATCCCACCAGCACGTTACACTTGAGGAATTGAGGAAGCGAGTGAATATCACCAGCATGTTACACTTGAGACATTGAGGAAGTGAGTGAATCTCACCAGCACGTTACACTACAGACATTGAGGATGTGAGTGAATCCCACCAGCACGTTACACTTGAGACATTGAGGAAGTGAGTGAATCTCACCAGCACGTTACCGTTGAGACATTGAGGAAGTGAGTGAATCCCACCAGCACGTTACACTAGAGACATTGAGGAAGCGAGTGAATATCACCAGCATGTTACACTTGAGACATTGAGGATGAGAGTGAATCCCACCATCATGTTACACAAGAGACATTGAGGAAGTGAGTGAATCCCACCAGCACGTTACACTTGAGACTTTGAGGAAGTGAGTGAATCTCACCAGCATGTTACACTTGAGACATTGAGGAAGTGAGTGAATCTCACCAGCGCGTTACACTTGAGACATTGAGGAAGTGAGTGAATCCCACCAGCACGTTACACTTGAGAAATTGAGGAAGCGAGTGAATATCACCAGCATGGTACACTTGAGACATTGAGGATGAGAGTGAATCCCACCAGCATGTTACACTAGAGACATTGAGGAAGTGAGTGAATCCCACGTGCACGTTACACTTGAGAGATTGAGGAAGTGAGTGAATCCCACCAGCACGTTACACTTGAGAAATTGAGGAAGTGAGTGAATCCCACCAGCACGTTACACTTGAGACATTGAGGAAGTGAGTGAATCTCACCAGCACGTTACACTTGAGACATTGAGGAAGTGAGTGAATCTCACCAGCACGTTACACTTGAGATATTGAGGAAGCGAGTGAATCCCACCAGCACGTTACACTTGAGATATTGAGGAAGCGAGTGAATCCCACCAGCACGTTACACTTGAGATATTGAGGAAGTGAGTGAATCCCACCAGCACGTTACACTTGAGATATTGAGGAAGTGAGTGAATCCCACCAGCACGTTACACTTGAGATATTGAGAATGTGAGTGAATCCCACCAGCACGTTACACTTGAGAAATTGAGGAAGCGAGTGAATATCACCAGCACGTTACACTTGAGATATTGAGGAAGCGAGTGAATCTCACCAGCATGTTACACTTGAGACATTGAGGATGTGAGTGAATCCCACCAGCACGTTACACTTGAGACATTGAGGAAGTGAGTAAATCCCACCAGCACGTTACACTTGAGACATTGAGGAAGTGAGTGAATCCCACCAGCACGTTACATTTGAGACATTGAGGATGTGAGTGAATCCCACCAGCACGTTACACTTGAGACATTGAGGAAGTGAGTAAATCCCACCAGCACGTTACCGTTGAGACATTGAGGAAGTGAGTGAATCCCACCAGCACGTTACACTAGAGACATTGAGGATGTGAGTGAATCTCACCAGCACGTTACACTTGAGACATTGAGGAAGTGAGTGAATCCCACCAGCACGTTACACTTGAGACATTGAGGAAGTGAGTGAATCCCACCAGCACGTTACACTTGAGACATTGAGGAAGTGATAGAATCCCACCAGCACGTTACACTTGAGACATTGAGGAAGTGAGTGAATCCCACCAGCACGTTACATTTGAGACGTTGAGGATGTGAGTGAATCTCACCAGCACGTTACACTAGAGACATTGAGGATGTGAGTGAATCTCACCAGCACGTTACACTTGAGACTTTGAGGAAGTGAGTGAATCCCACCAGCACGTTACACTTGAGGAATTGAGGAAGCGAGTGAATATCACCAGCATGTTACACTTGAGACATTGAGGAAGTGAGTGAATCTCACCAGCACGTTACACTACAGACATTGAGGATGTGAGTGAATCCCACCAGCACGTTACACTTGAGACATTGAGGAAGTGAGTGAATCTCACCAGCACGTTACACTTGAGAAATTGAGGAAGCGAGTGAATATCACCAGCATGTTACACTTGAGACATTGAGGAAGTGAGGGAATATCACCAGCACGTTACCGTAGAGACATTGAGGAAGTGAGTGAATCCCACCAGCACGTTACACAAGAGACATTGAGGAAGTGAGTGAATCTCACCAGCATGTTACACTTGAGACATTGAGGATGAGAGTGAATCCCACCATCATGTTACACAAGAGACATTGAGGAAGTGAGTGAATCCCACCAGCACGTTACACTTGAGACTTAGAGGAAGTGAGTGAATCTCACCAGCATGTTACACTTGAGACATTGAGGAAGTGAGTGAATCTCACCAGCACGTTACACTTGAGATATTGAGGAAGTGAGTGAATCCCACCAGCATGTTACACAAGAGACATTGAGGAAGTGAGTGAATCCCACCAGCATGTTACACTTGAGATATTGAGGAAGTGAGTGAATCTCACCAGCACGTTACACTTGAGATATTGAGGAAGTGAGTGAATCCCACCAGCATGTTACACTTGAGACATTGAGGAAGTGAGTGAATCTCACCAGCACGTTACACTTGAGATATTGAGGAAGTGAGTGAATCCCACCAGCATGTTACACAAGAGACATTGAGGAAGTGAGTGAATCCCACCAGCATGTTACACAAGAGACATTGAGGAAGTGAGTGAATCCCACCAGCACGTTACACAAGAGACATTGAGGAAGTGAGTGAATCCCACCAGCATGTTACACTTGAGACATTGAGGAAGTGAGTGAATCTCACCAGCACGTTACACTTGAGACATTGAGGAAGTGAGTGAATCCCACCAGCACGTTACACTTGAGAAATTGAGGAAGCGAGTGAATATCACCAGCATGTTACACTTGAGACATTGAGGATGAGAGTGAATCCCACCAGCTTGTTACACTAGAGACATTGAGGAAGTGAGTGAATCCCACCAGCACGTTACACTTGAGAGATTGAGGAAGTGAGTGAATCCCACCAGCACGTTACACTTGAGAAATTGAGGAAGTGAGTGAATCCCACCAGCACGTTACACTTGAGACATTGAGGAAGTGAGTGAATCTCACCAGCACGTTACACTTGAGACATTGAGGAAGTGAGTGAATCTCACCAGCACGTTACACCTGAGACATTGAGGAAGTGAGTGAATCCCACCAGCACGTTACACTTGAGACATTGAGGAAGTGAGTGAATCTCACCAGCACGTTACACTTGAGACATTGAGGAAGTGAGTGAATCTCACCAGCACGTTACACTTGAGACATTGAGGAAGTGAGTGAATCTCACCAGCACGTTACACTTGAGACATTGAGGAAGTGAGTGAATCTCACCAGCACGTTACACTTGAGACATTGAGGAAGTGAGTGAATCCCACCAGCACGTTACACTTCAGTTATTGAGGAAGCGAGTGAATCTCACCAGCATGTTACACTTGAGACATTGAGGATGTGAGTGAATCTCACCAGCACGTTACACTTGAGACATTGAGGATGTGAGTGAATCCCACCAGCACGTTACACTTCAGTTATTGAGGAAGCGAGTGAATCTCACCAGCATGTTACACTTGAGACATTGAGGATGTGAGTGAATCCCACCAGCACGTTACACTTGAGATATTGAGGAAGCGAGTGAATCCCACAAGCACGTTACACTTGAGACATTGAGGAAGTGAGTGAATCCCACCAGCACGTTACACTTTAGATATTGAGGAAGTGAGTGAATCTCACCAGCATGTTACACTTGAGACATTGAGGAAGTGAGTGAATCTCACCAGCATGTTATACTTGAGACGTTGAGGAAGTGAGTGAATCTCACCAGCACGTTACACTTGAGATATTGAGGAAGTGAGTGAATCCCACCAGCACGTTACACTTGAGATATATAGGAAGTGAGTGAATCTCACCAGCATGTTATACTTGAGATATTGAGGAAGCGAGTGAATCCCACCAGCACGTTACACTTGAGATATTGAGGAAGCGAGTGAATCCCACCAGCACGTTACACTTGAGATATTGAGGAAGCCAGTGAATCCCACCAGCACGTTACACTTGAGATATTGAGGAAGTGAGTGAATCCCACCAGCACGTTACACTTGAGATATTGAGGAAGCGAGTGAATCCCACCAGCACGTTACACTTGAGATATTGAGAAAGTGAGTGAATCCCACCAGCACGTTACACTTGAGATATTGAGGATGTGAGTGAATCCAACCAGCACGTTACACTTGAGATATTGAGAAAGCGAGTGAATCTCACCAGCATGTTACACTTGAGACATTGAGGAAGCGAGTAAATCCCACCAGCTTGTTACACTTGAGATATTGAGGAAGTGAGTGAATCCCACCAGCACGTTACACTTGAGATATTGGGGAAGCGAGTGAATCTCACCAGCATGTTACACTTGAGACGTTGAGGAAGTGAGTGAATCCCACCAGCATGTTACACTTGAGATATTGAGGAAGTGAGTGAATCCCACCAGCACGTTACACTTGAGACATTGAGGATGTGAGTGAATCTCACCAGCACGTTACACTTGAGACATTGAGGAAGTGAGTGAATCCCACCAGCACGTTACACTTGAGAAATTGAGGAAGCGAGTGAATATCACCAGCATGTTACCGCTGAGACATTGAGGAAGTGAGTGAATCCCACCAGCACGTTACACTTGAGAAATTGAGGAAGCGAGTGAATATCACCAGCATGTTACACTTGAGACATTGAGGAAGTGAGTGAATATCACCAGCACGTTACGGTTGAGACATTGAGGAAGTGAGTGAATCCCACCAGCACGTTACACTAGAGACATTGAGGAAGTGAGTGAATCTCACCAGCATGTTACACTTGAGACATTGAGGATGAGAGTGAATCCCGCCAGCATGTTACACTAGAGACATTGAGGAAGTGAGTGAATCCCACCCGCACGTTACACTTGAGACTTTGAGGAAGTGAGTGAATCTCACCAGCATGTTACACTTGAGACATTCAGGAAGTGAGTGAATCCCACCAGCACGTTACACTTGAGAAATTGAGGAAGCGAGTGAATATCACCAGCATGTTACACTTGAGACATTGAGGATGAGAGTGAATCCCACCAGCATGTTACACTAGAGACATTGAGGAAGTGAGTGAATCCCACCAGCACGTTACACTTGAGAGATTGAGGAAGTGAGTGAATCCCACCAGCACCTTACACTTGAGAAATTGAGGAAGTGAGTGAATCCCACCAGCTCGTTACACCTGAGACATTGAGGAAGTGAGTGAATCTCACCAGCACGTTACACTTGAGACATTGAGGAAGTGAGTGAATCCCACCAGCACGTTACACTTGAGACATTGAGGACGTGAGTGAATCCCACCAGCACGTTACACTTGAGACATTGAGGAAGTGAGTGAATCTCACCAGCACATTACACTTGAGACATTGAGGAAGTGAGTGAATCCCACCAGCACGTTACACTTGAGACATTGAGGAAGTGAGTGAATCTCACCAGCATGTTACGCTTGAGACATTGAGGAAGTGACTGAATCCCATCAGCATGTTATACTTGAGATATACAGGAAGTGAGTGAATCCCACCAGCACGTTACACTTGAGACATTGGGGAAGTGAGTGAATCTCACCAGCATGTTACGCTTGAGACATTGAGGAAGTGACTGAATCCCATCAGCATGTTATACTTGAGATATACAGGAAGTGAGTGAATCTCACCAGCATGTTACACTTGAGACATTGAGGAAGTGACTGAATCCCATCAGCATGTTATACTTGAGATATACAGGAAGTGAGTGAATCTCACCAGCATGTTACACTTGAGACATTGAGGAAGTGACTGAATCCCATCAGCATGTTATACTTGAGATATACAGGAAGTGAGTGAATCTCACCAGCATGTTACGCTTGAGACATTGAGGAAGTGACTGAATCCCATCAGCATGTTATACTTGAGATATACGGGAAGTGAGTGAATCTCACCAGCATGTTACGCTTGAGACATTGAGGAAGTGACTGAATCTCACCAGCATGTTATACTTGAGATATACAGGAAGTGAGTCAATCCCACCAGCACGTTCCACTTGAGATATACAGGAAGTGAGTCAATCCCACCAGCACGTTCCACTTGAGATATACAGGAAGTGAGTCAATCCCACCAGCACGTTCCACTTGAGATATACAGGAAGTGAGTCAATCCCACCAGCACGTTCCACTTGAGATATACAGGAAGTGAGTCAATCCCACCAGCACGTTCCACTTGAGATATACAGGAAGTGAGTCAATCCCACCAGCACGTTCCACTTGAGATATACAGGAAGTGAGTCAATCCCACCAGCACGTTCCACTTGAGATATACAGGAAGTGAGTCAATCCCACCAGCACGTTCCACTTGAGATATACAGGAAGTGAGTCAATCCCACCAGCACGTTCCACTTGAGATATACAGGAAGTGAGTCAATCTCACCAGCACGTTACACTTGAGATATACAGGAAGTGAGTCAATCCCACCAGCATGTTACACTTGAGACATTGAGGAAGTGAGTGAATCTCACCTCCATGTTACACTTGAGATATACAGGAAGTGAGTGAATCTCACCAGCATGTTATACTTGAGACATTGAGGAAGTGAGTGAATCTCACCAGCATGTTACACTTGAGATAAACAGGAAGTGAGTGAATCTCACCAGCATGTTATACTTGAGACATTGAGGAAGTGAGTGAATCTCACCAGCATGTTACACTTGAGACATTGAGGAAGTGAGTGAATCTCACCAGCATGTTACACTTGCGACATTGAGGAAGTGAGTGAATCTCACCTCCATGTTACACTTGAGACATTGAGGAAGTGAGTGAATCTCACCAGCATGTTACACTTGAGACATTGAGGAAGTGAGTGAATCTCACCAGCATGTTACACTTGAGACATTGAGGAAGTGAGTGAATCTCACCAGCATGTTACACTTGAGACATTGAGGAAGTGAGTGAATCTCACCAGCATGTTACACTTGAGACATTGAGGAAGTGAGTGAATCTCACCAGCATGTTACACTTGAGACATTGAGGAAGTGAGTGAATCTCACCAGCATGTTACACTTGAGACATTGAGGAAGTGAGTGAATCTCACCAGCATGTTACACTTGAGACATTGAGGAAGTGAGTGAATCTCACCAGCATGTTACACTTGAGATATTCAGGAAGTGAGTGAATCTCACCAGCATGTTACACTTGAGACATTGAGGAAGTGAGTGAATCTCACCAGCATGTTACACTTGAGACATTGAGGAAGTGAGTGAATCTCACCAGCATGTTACACTTGAGACATTGAGGAAGTGAGTGAATCTCACCAGCATGTTACACTTGAGACATTGAGGAAGTGAGTGAATCTCACCAGCATGTTACACTTGAGACATTGAGGAAGTGAGTGAATCTCACCAGCATGTTACACTTGAGACATTGAGGAAGTGAGTGAATCTCACCAGCATGTTACACTTGAGACATTGAGGAAGTGAGTGAATCTCACCAGCATGTTACACTTGAGATATTCAGGAAGTGAGTGAATCTCACCAGCATGTTACACTTGAGACATTGAGGAAGTGAGTGAATCTCACCAGCATGTTACACTTGAGACATTGAGGAAGTGAGTGAATCTCACCAGCATGTTACACTTGAGACATTGAGGAAGTGAGTGAATCTCACCAGCATGTTACACTTGAGACATTGAGGAAGTGAGTGAATCTCACCAGCATGTTACACTTGAGACATTGAGGAAGTGAGTGAATCTCACCAGCATGTTACACTTGAGACATTGAGGAAGTGAGTGAATCTCACCAGCATGTTACACTTGAGACATTGAGGAAGTGAGTGAATCTCACCAGCATGTTACACTTGAGATATTCAGGAAGTGAGTGAATCTCACCAGCATGTTACACTTGAGACATTGAGGAAGTGAGTGAATCTCACCAGCATGTTACACTTGAGACATTGAGGAAGTGAGTGAATCTCACCAGCATGTTACACTTGAGACATTGAGGAAGTGAGT
The DNA here is from genome assembly GCA_030765045.1 of Tenodera sinensis. Classification (NCBI taxonomy): domain Eukaryota; kingdom Metazoa; phylum Arthropoda; class Insecta; order Mantodea; family Mantidae; genus Tenodera; species Tenodera sinensis. Next base: position 2,657,634 of record CM060964.1, read on the forward strand.
GAATCTCACCAGCATGTTACACTTGAGACATTGAGGAAGTGAGTGAATCTCACCAGCATGTTACACTTGAGACATTGAGGAAGTGAGTGAATCTCACCAGCATGTTACACTTGAGACATTGAGGAAGTGAGTGAATCTCACCAGCATGTTACACTTGAGACATTGAGGAAGTGAGTGAATCTCACCAGCATGTTACACTTGAGATATTCAGGAAGTGAGTGAATCTCACCAGCATGTTACACTTGAGACATTGAGGAAGTGAGTGAATCTCACCAGCATGTTACACTTGAGACATTGAGGAAGTGAGTGAATCCCACCACCATGTTACACTTGGGACATTGAGGAAGTGAGTGAATCCCACCACCATGTTACACTTGAGACATTGAGGAAGTGAGTGAATCCCACCAGCATGTTACACTTGAGACATTGAGGAAGTGAGTGAATCCCACCAGCATGTTACACTTGAGATATTCAGGAAGTGAGTGAATCTCACCAGCATGTTACACTTGAGACATTGAGGAAGTGAGTGAATCCCACCACCATGTTACACTTGAGACATTGAGGAAGTGAGTGAATCCCACCACCATGTTACACTTGAGATATTCAGGAAGTGAGTGAATCTCACCAGCATGTTACACTTGAGATATACAGGAAGTGAGTGAATCTCACCAGCATGTTATACTTGAGATATACAGGAAGTGAGTCAATCCCACCAGCATGTTACACTTGAGACATTGAGGAAGTGAGTGAATCTCACCAGCACGTTACACTTGAGATATAAAGGAAGTGAGTGAATCTCACCAGCATGTTACACTTGAGACATTGAGGAAGTGAGTGAATCTCACCTCCATGTTACACTTGAGATATACAGGAAGTGAGTGAATCTCACCTCCATGTTACACTTGAGATATACAGGAAGTGAGTGAATCTCACCAGCATGTTACACTTGAGATATACAGGAAGTGAGTGAATCTCACCAGCATGTTACACTTGAGATATAAAGGAAGTGAGTGAATCTCACCAGCATGTTACACTTGAGACATTGAGGAAGTGAGTGAATCTCACCAGCATGTTACACTTGAGACATTGAGGAAGTGAGTGAATCTCACCACCATGTTACACTTGAGACCATGAGGAAGTGAGTGAATCCCACCACCACGTTACACTTGAGACATTGAGGAAGTGAGTGAATCTCACCAGCATGTTACACTTGAGATATACAGGAAGTGAGTGAATCTCACCAGCATGTTACACTTGAGATATACAGGAAGTGAGTGAATCTCACCAGCATGTTACACTTGAGATATAAAGGAAGTGAGTGAATCTCACCAGCATGTTACACTTGAGACATTGAGGAAGTGAGTGAATCTCACCAGCATGTTACACTTGAGACATTGAGGAAGTGAGTGAATCTCACCACCATGTTACACTTGAGACCATGAGGAAGTGAGTGAATCCCACCACCACGTTACACTTGAGACATTGAGGAAGTGAGTGAATCTCACCAGCATGTTACACTTGAGACCATGAGGAAGTGAGTGAATCCCACCAGCATGTTACACTTGAGACATTGAGGAAGTGAGTGAATCTCACCAGCATGTTACACTTGAGATATTCAGGAAGTGAGTGAATCTCACCAGCATGTTACACTTGAGATATACAGGAAGTGAGTGAATCTCACCAGCATGTTACACTTGAGACATTGAGGAAGTGAGTGAATCTCACCACCATGTTACACTTGAGACATTGAGGAAGTGAGTGAATCTCACCAGCATGTTACACTTGAGATATTCAGGAAGTGAGTGAATCTCACCAGCATGTTACACTTGAGATATACAGGAAGTGAGTGAATCCCACCACCACGTTACACTTGAGACATTGAGGAAGTGAGTGAATCTCACCACCATGTTACACTTGAGACCATGAGGAAGTGAGTGAATCCCACCAGCATGTTACACTTGAGACATTGAGGAAGTGAGTGAATCTCACCAGCATGTTATACTTGAGATATACAGGAAGTGAGTGAATCTCACCAGCATGATACACTTGAGATATTCAGGAAGTGAGTGAATCTCACCAGCATGTTACACTTGAGATATACAGGAAGTGAGTGAATCTCACCAGCATGATACACTTGAGATATTCAGGAAGTGAGTGAATCCCACCAGCATGTTACACTTGAGACTTTGAGGAAGTGAGTGAATCTCACCAGCATGTTACACTTGAGATATTCAGGAAGTGAGTGAATCCCACCAGCACGTTACACTTGAGACTTTGAGGAAGTGAGTGAATCTCACCAGCATGTTACACTTGAGATATTCAGGAAGTGAGTGAATCCCACCAGCATGTTACACCTGAGATATTCAGGAAGTGAGTGAATCCCACCAGCATGTTACACTTGAGATATTCAGGAAGTGAGTGAATCTCACCAGCATGTTACACTTGAGATATTCAGGAAGTGAGTGAATCTCACCAGCATGTTACACTTGAGATATTCAGGAAGTGAGTGAATCTCACCAGCATGTTACACTTGAGATATTCAGGAAGTGAGTGAATCCCACCAGCATGTTACACTTGAGATATTCAGGAAGTGAGTGAATCCCACCAGCATGTTACACTTGAGACTTTGAGGAAGTGAGTGAATCTCACCAGCATGTTACACTTGAGATATTCAGGAAGTGAGTGAATCCCACCAGCACGTTACACTTGAGACTTTGAGGAAGTGAGTGAATCTCACCAGCATGTTACACTTGAGATATACAGGAAGTGAGTGAATCCCACCAGCACGTTACACTTGAGACTTTGAGGAAGTGAGTGAATCTCACCAGCATGTTACACTTGAGATATTCAGGAAGTGAGTGAATCTCACCAGCATGTTACACTTGAGATATACAGGAAGTGAGTGAATCTCACCAGCATGTTACACTTGAGATATTCAGGAAGTGAGTGAATCTCACCAGCATGTTACACTTGAGATATACAGGAAGTGAGTGAATCTCACCAGCATGTTACACTTGAGATATTCAGGAAGTGAGTGAATCTCACCAGCACGTTACAGTTGAGACATTGAGGAAGTGAGTGAATCCCACCAGCATGTTATACTTGAGGCATTGAGGAAGTGAGAGAATAACACCAGCATGTTATACTTGAGACATTGAGGAAGTGAGTGAATCTCACCAGCATGTTACACTTGAGACGTTGAGGAAGTGAGTCAATCTCACCAGCATGTTACACTTGAGACATTGAGGAAGTGAGTGAATCTCACCAGCAAGTTATACTTGAGACAATGAGGAAGTGAGTGAATCTCACCAGCATGTTATACTTGAGACATTGAGGAAGTGAGTGAATCTCACCAGCATGTTACACTTGAGACGTTGAGGAAGTGAGTCAATCTCACCAGCATGTTACACTTGAGACATTGAGGAAGTGAGTGAATCTCACCAGCAGGTTATACTTGAGGCAATGAGGAAGTGAGTGAATCTCACCAGCATGTTATACTTGAGACATTGAGGAAGTGAGTGAATCTCACCAGCATGTTACACTTGAGACGTTGAGGAAGTGAGTCAATCTCACCAGCATGTTATACTTGAGACAATGAGGAAGTGAGTGAATCTCACCAGCAGGTTATACTTGAGGCAATGAGGAAGTGAGTGAATCTCACCAGCATGTTATACTTGAGACATTGAGGAAGTGAGTGAATCCCACCAGCATGTTACACTTGAGACATTGAGGAAGTGAGTGAATCTCACCAGCATGTTATACTTGAGACGTTGAGGAAGTGAGTCAATCTCACCAGCATGTTACACTTGAGACATTGAGGAAGTGAGTGAATCTCACCAGCATGTTACACTTGAGACATTGAGGAAGTGAGTGAATCTCACCAGCATGTTATACTTGAGACGTTGAGGAAGTGAGTCAATCTCACCAGCATGTTACACTTGAGACATTGAGGAAGTGAGTGAATCTCACCAGCATGTTACACTTGAGATGTTGAGGAAGTGAGTCAATCCCACCAGCATGTTACACTTGAGACATTGAGGAAGTGAGTGAATCTCACCAGCATGTTACACTTGAGACATTGAGGAAGTGAGTGAATCTCACCAGCATCTTACACTTGAGACGTTGAGGAAGTGAGTCAATCTCACCAGCATGTTACACTTGAGACATTGAGGAAGAGAGTGAATCCCACCACCATGTTACACTTGAGACATTGAGGAAGAGAGTGAATCCCACCAGCATGTTACACTTGAGGCTTTGAGGAAGTGAGTGAATCTCACCAGCATGTTACACTTGAGACATTGAGGAAGAGAGTGAATCTCACCAGCATGTTACACTTGGGACTTTGAGGAAGTGAGTGAATCTCACCAGCATGTTACACTTGAGACATTGAGGAAGAGAGTGAATCCCACCAGCATGTTACACTTGAGACATTGAGGAAGTGAGTGAATCTCACCAGCATGTTACACTTGAGACTTTGAGGAAGTGAGTGAATCTAACCAGCATGTTACACTTGAGACTTTGAGGAAGTGAGTGAATCTCAACAGCATGTTACACTTGAGACTTTGAGGAAATGAGTGAATCTCACCAGCATGTTACACTTGAGACATTGAGGAAGTGAGTGAATCTCACCAGCATGTTACACTTGAGACTTTGAGGAGGTGAGTGAATCTCACCAGCACGTTACACTTGAGACTTTGAGGAAGTGAGTGAATCTCACCAGCATGTTACACTTGAGACATTGAGGAAGTGAGTGAATCTCAATAGCATGTTACACTTGAGACTTTGAGGAAGTGAGTGAATCTCACCAGCATGTTACACTTGAGACATTGAGGAAGTGAGTGAATCTCACCAGCATGTTACACTTGAGACATTGAGGAAGTGAGTGAATCTCACCAGCATGTTACACTTGAGACTTTGAGGAAGTGAGTGAATCTCACCAGCATGTTACACTTGAGACTTTGAGGAAGTGAGTGAATCTCACCAGCATGTTACACTTGAGACTTTGAGGAAGTGAGTGAATCCCACCAGCATGTTATACTTGAGACATTGAGGAAGTGAGTGAATCTCACCAGCATGTTACACTTGAGACATTGAGGATGTGAGTGAATCCCACCAGCACGTTACACTTGAGATATTGAGGAAGCGAGTGAATCCCACAAGCACGTTACACTTGAGACACTGAGGAAGTGAGTGAATCCCACCAGCACGTTACACTTGAGATATTGAGGAAGCGAGTGAATCCCACCAGCACGTTACACTTGAGATATTGAGGAAGTGAGTGAATCCCACCAGCACGTTACACTTTAGATATTGAGGAAGTGAGTGAATCTCACCAGCATGTTACACTTGAGACATTGAGGAAGTGAGTGAATCTCACCAGCATGTTATACTTGAGACGTTGAGGAAGTGAGTGAATCTCACCAGCACGTTACACTTGAGATATTGAGGAAGTGAGTGAATCCCACCAGCACGTTACACTTGAGATATTGAGGAAGTGAGTGAATCTCACCAGCATGTTATACTTGAGATATTGAGGAAGCGAGTGAATCCCACCAGCACGTTACACTTGAGATATTGAGGAAGCGAGTGAATCCCACCAGCACGTTACACTTGAGATATTGAGGAAGCCAGTGAATCCCACCAGCACGTTACACTTGAGATATTGAGGAAGTGAGTGAATCCCACCAGCACGTTACACTTGAGATATTGAGGAAGCGAGTGAATCCCACCAGCACGTTACACTTGAGATATTGAGAAAGTGAGTGAATCCCACCAGCACGTTACACTTGAGATATTGAGGATGTGAGTGAATCCCACCAGCACGTTACACTTCAGATATTGGGGAAGCGAGTGAATCTCACCAGCATGTTACACTTGAGACATTGAGGAAGTGAGTAAATCCCACCAGCTTGTTACACTTGAGATATTGAGGAAGTGAGTGAATCCCACCAGCACGTTACACTTGAGATATTGAGGAAGCGAGTGAATCTCACCAGCATGTTACACTTGAGACGTTGAGGAACTGAGTGAATCCCACCAGCATGTTACACTTGAGATATTGAGGAAGTGAGTGAATCCCACCAGCACGTTACACTTGAGACATTGAGGATGTGAGTGAATCTCACCAGCACGTTACACTTGAGACATTGAGGAAGTGAGTGAATCCCACCAGCACGTTACACTTGAGAAATTGAGGAAGCGAGTGAATATCACCAGCATGTTACACTTGAGACATTGAGGAAGTGAGTGAATCTCACCAGCACGTTACACTAGAGACATTGAGGATGTGAGTGAATCCCACCAGCACGTTACACTTGAGACATTGAGGAAGTGAGTGAATCTCACCAGCACGTTACCGCTGAGACATTGAGGAAGTGAGTGAATCCCACCAGCACGTTACACTTGAGAAATTGAGGAAGCGAGTGAATATCACCAGCATGTTACACTTGAGACATTGAGGAAGTGAGTGAATATGACCAGCACGTTACGGTTGAGACATTGAGGAAGTGAGTGAATCCCACCAGCACGTTACACTAGAGACATTGAGGAAGTGAGTGAATCTCACCAGCATGTTACACTTGAGACATTGAGGATGAGAGTGAATCCCGCCAGCATGTTACACTAGAGACATTGAGGAAGTGAGTGAATCCCACCCGCACGTTACACTTGAGACTTTGAGGAAGTGAGTGAATCTCACCAGCATGTTACACTTGAGACATTGAGGAAGTGAGTGAATCCCACCAGCACGTTACACTTGAGAAATTGAGGAAGCGAGTGAATATCACCAGCATGTTACACTTGAGACATTGAGGATGAGAGTGAATCCCACCAGCATGTTACACTAGAGACATTGAGGAAGTGAGTGAATCCCACCAGCACGTTACACTTGAGAGATTGAGGAAGTGAGTGAATCCCACCAGCACCTTACACTTGAGAAATTGAGGAAGTGAGTGAATCCCACCAGCTCGTTACACTTGAGACATTGAGGAAGTGAGTGAATCTCACCAGCACGTTACACTTGAGACATTGAGGAAGTGAGTGAATCCCACCAGGACGTTACACTTGAGACATTGAGGACGTGAGTGAATCCCACCAGCACGTTACACTTGAGACATTGAGGAAGTGAGTGAATCTCACCAGCACATTACACTTGAGACATTGAGGAAGTGAGTGAATCCCACCAGCACGTTTCACTTGAGACATTGAGGAAGTGAGTGAATCTCACCAGCATGTTACGCTTGAGACATTGAGGAAGTGACTGAATCTTACCAGCATGTTATACTTGAGATATACAGGAAGTGAGTGAATCTCACCAGCACGTTACACTTGAGACATTGAGGAAGTGACTGAATCTCACCAGCATGTTACACTTGAGACATTGAGGAAGTGACTGAATCTCACCAGCATGTTATACTTGAGACATTGAGGAAGTGACTGAATCTCACCAGCATGTTACACTTGAGACATTGAGGAAGTGACTGAATCTCACCAGCATGTTACACTTGAGACATTGAGGAAGTGACTGAATCTCACCAGCATGTTACGCTTGAGACATTGAGGAAGTGACTGAATCTCACCAGCATGTTATACTTGAGATATACAGGAAGTGAGTGAATCTCACCAGCACGTTACACTTGAGACATTGAGGAAGTGACTGAATCTCACCAGCATGTTACACTTGAGACTTTGAGGAAGTGAGTGAATCTCACCAGCATGTTACACTTGAGACATTGAGGAAGTGACTGAATCTCACCAGCATGTTACACTTGAGACTTTGAGGAAGTGAGTGAATCTCACCAGCATGTTACACTTGAGACATTGAGGAAGTGACTGAATCTCACCAGCATGTTACACTTGAGACATTGAGGAAGTGACTGAATCTCACCAGCATGTTACACTTGAGACATTGAGGAAGTGACTGAATCTCACCAGCATGTTACACTTGAGACTTTGAGGAAGTGAGTGAATCTCACCACCATGTTACACTTGAGACATTGAGGAAGTGAGTGAATCTCACCAGCATGTTATACTTGAGACATTGAGGAAGTGAGTGAATCTCACCAGCACGTTACACTTGAGATATTGAGGAAGTGAGTGAATCCCACCAGCACGTTACATTTGAGATATTGAGGAAGTGAGTGAATCTCACCAGCATGTTATACTTGAGATATTGAGGAAGCGAGTGAATCCCACCAGCACGTTACACTTGAGATATTGAGGAAGCGAGTGAATCCCACCAGCACGTTACACTTGAGATATTGAGGAAGCCAGTGAATCCCACCAGCACGTTACACTTGAGATATTGAGGAAGTGAGTGAATCCCACCAGCACGTTACACTTGAGATATTGAGGAAGCGAGTGAATCCCACCAGCACGTTACACTTGAGATATTGAGAAAGTGAGTGAATCCCACCAGCACGTTACACTTGAGATATTGAGGATGTGAGTGAATCCCACCAGCACGTTACACTTGAGATATTGAGGAAGCGAGTGAATCTCACCAGCATGTTACACTTGAGACATTGAGGAAGTGAGTAAATCCCACCAGCTTGTTACACTTGAGATATTGAGGAAGTGAGTGAATCCCACCAGCACGTTACACTTGAGATATTGAGGAAGCGAGTGAATCTCACCAGCATGTTACACTTGAGACGTTGAGGAAGTGAGTGAATCCCACCAGCATGTTACACTTGAGATATTGAGGAAGTGAGTGAACCCCACCAGCACGTTACACTTGAGACATTGAGGATGTGAGTGAATCTCACCAGCACGTTACACTTGAGACATTGAGGAAGTGAGTGAATCCCACCAGCACGTTACACTTGAGACATTGAGGAAGTGAGTGAATCTCACCAGCACGTTACACTAGAGACATTGAGGATGTGAGTGAATCCCACCAGCACGTTACACTTGAGACATTGAGGAAGCGAGTGAATATCACCAGCATGTTACACTTGAGACATTGAGGAAGTGAGTGAATCTCACCAGCACGTTACACTAGAGACATTGAGGATGTGAGTGAATCCCACCAGCACGTTACACTTGAGACATTGAGGAAGTGAGTGAATCTCACCAGCACGTTACCGCTGAGACATTGAGGAAGTGAGTGAATCCCACCAGCACGTTACACTTGAGAAATTGAGGAAGCGAGTGAATATCACCAGCATGTTACACTTGAGACATTGAGGAAGTGAGTGAATATGATCAGCACGTTACGGTTGAGACATTGAGGAAGTGAGTGAATCTCACCAGCATGTTACACTTGAGACATTGAGGAAGTGAGTGAATCCCGCCAGCATGTTACACTAGAGACATTGAGGAAGTGAGTGAATCCCACCCGCACGTTACACTTGAGACTTTGAGGAAGTGAGTGAATCTCACCAGCATGTTACACTTGAGACATTGAGGAAGTGAGTGAATCCCACCAGCACGTTACACTTGAGAAATTGAGGAAGCGAGTGAATATCACCAGCATGTTACACTTGAGACATTGAGGATGAGAGTGAATCCCACCAGCATGTTACACTAGAGACATTGAGGAAGTGAGTGAATCCCACCAGCACGTTACACTTGAGAGATTGAGGAAGTGAGTGAATCCCACCAGCACCTTACACTTGAGAAATTGAGGAAGTGAGTGAATCCCACCAGCTCGTTACACTTGAGACATTGAGGAAGTGAGTGAATCTCACCAGCACGTTACACTTGAGACATTGAGGAAGTGAGTGAATCCCACCAGCACGTTACACTTGAGACATTGAGGACGTGAGTGAATCCCACCAGCACGTTACACTTGAGACATTGAGGAAGTGAGTGAATCTCACCAGCACATTACACTTGAGACATTGAGGAAGTGAGTGAATCCCACCAGCACGTTACACTTGAGACATTGAGGAAGTGAGTGAATCCCACCAGCACGTTACACTTGAGACATTGAGGAAGTGACTGAATCTCACCAGCATGTTATACTTGAGACATTGAGGAAGTGACTGAATCCCATCAGCATGTTATACTTGAGATATACAGGAAGTGAGTGAATCTCACCTCCATGTTACACTTGAGACATTGAGGAAGTGACTGAATCCCATCAGCATGTTATACTTGAGATATACAGGAAGTGAGTCAATCCCACCAGCACGTTCCACTTGAGATATACAGGAAGTGAGTGAATCTCACCAGCATGTTACACTTGAGATATAAAGGAAGTGAGTGAATCTCACCAGCATGTTATACTTGAGACATTGAGGAAGTGAGTGAATCTCACCAGCATGTTACACTTGAGATATACAGGAGGTGAGTGAATCTCACCAGCATGTTACACTTGAGACATTGAGGAAGTGAGTGAATCTCACCAGCATGTTACACTTGAGACATTGAGGAAGTGAGTGAATCTCACCACCATGTTACACTTGAGACATTGAGGAAGTGAGTGAATCTCACCAGCATGTTTCACTTGAGACATTGAGGAAGTGAGTGAATCTCACCAGCATGTTACACTTGAGATATTCAGGAAGTGAGTGAATCTCACCACCACGTTACACTTGAGACATTGAGGAAGTGAGTGAATCTCACCAGCATGTTACACTTGAGATATTCAGGAAGTGAGTGAATCTCACCAGCATGTTACACTTGAGATATACAGGAACTGAGTGAATCTCACCAGCACGTTACACTTGAGACTTTGAAGAAGTGAGTGAATCTCACCAGCACGTTACACTTGAGACTTTGAAGAAGTGAGTGAATCTCACCAGCACGTTACACTTGAGATATTCAGGAAGTGAGTGAATCTCACCACCACGTTACACTTGAGACATTGAGGAAGTGAGTGAATCTCACCAGCATGTTACACTTGAGATATTCAGGAAGTGAGTGAATCTCACCAGCATGTTACACTTGAGATATACAGGAACTGAGTGAATCTCACCAGCACGTTACACTTGAGACTTTGAAGAAGTGAGTGAATCTCACCAGCACGTTACACTTGAGACTTTGAAGAAGTGAGTGAATCTCACCAGGACGTTACACTTGAGACTTTGAAGAAGTGAGTGAATCTCACCAGCACGTTACACTTGAGACTTTGAGGAAGTGAGTGAATCTCACCAGCACGTTACACTTGAGACTTTGAAGAAGTGAGTGAATCTCACCAGCATGTTACACTTGAGATATTCAGGAAGTGAGTGAATCCCACCAGCACGTTACACTTGAGACTTTGAGGAAGTGAGTGAATCTCACCAGCATGTTACACTTGAGATATACAGGAAGTGAGTGAATCCCACCAGCACGTTACACTTGAGACTTTGAGGAAGTGAGTGAATCTCACCAGCACGTTACACTTGAGATATTCAGGAAGTGAGTGAATCTCACCAGCATGTTACACTTGAGATATTCAGGAAGTGAGTGAATCACACCAGCATGTTACACTTGAGATATTCAGGAAGTGAGTGAATCTCACCAGCATGTTACACTTGAGATATACAGGAAGTGAGTGAATCTCACCAACATGTAACACTTGAGATATACAGGAAGTGAGTGAATCTCACCAACATGTAACACTTGAGATATTCAGGAAGTGAGTGAATCTCACCAGCATGTTATACTTGAGGCAATGAGGAAGTGAGTGAATCTCACCAGCACGTTACACTTGAGACATTGAGGAAGTGAGTGAATGCCACCAGCATGTTATACTTGAGGCATTGAGGAAGTGAGAGAATCACACCAGCATGTTTTACTTGAGACATTGAGGAAGTGAGTGAATCTCACCAGCAGGTTATACTTGAGGCAATGAGGAAGTGAGTGAATCTCTACAGCATGTTATACTTCAGACATTGAGGAAGTGAGTGAATCTCACCAGCATGTTACACTTGAGACATTGAGGAAGTGAGTGAATCTCACCAGCATGTTACACTTGAGACATTGAGGAAGTGAGTGAATCTCACCAGCATGTTACACTTGAGACATTGAGGAAGTGAGTGAATCTCACCACCATGTTACACTTGAGACATTGAGGAAGTGAGTGAATCTCACCAGCATGTTACACTTGAGGCATTGAGGAAGTGAGTGAATCTCACCAGCATGTTACACTTGAGACATTGAGGAAGTGAGTGAATCCCACCAGCACGTTACACTTGAGAAATTGAGGAAGCGAGTGAATATCACCAGCATGTTACACTTGAGACATTGAGGATGAGAGTGATTCCCACCAGCATGTTACACTAGAGACATTGAGGAAGTGAGTGAATCCCACCAGCACGTTACACTTGAGAGATTGAGGAAGTGAGTGAATCCCACCACCATGTTACACTTGAGACATTGAGGAAGTGAGTGAATCTCACCAGCACATTACACTTGAGACATTGAGGAAGTGAGTGAATCCCACCAGCTCGTTACACTTGAGACATTGAGGAAGTGAGTGAATCTCACCACCATGTTACACTTGAGACATTGAGGAAGTGAGTGAATCTCACCAGCACATTACACTTGAGACATTGAGGAAGTGAGTGAATCTCACCAGCACATTACACTTGAGACATTGAGGAAGTGAGTGAATCTCACCAGCTCGTTACACTTGAGACATTGAGGAAGTGAGTGAATCTCACCACCATGTTACACTTGAGACATTGAGGAAGTGAGTGAATCTCACCAGCACATTACACTTGAGACATTGAGGAAGTGAGTGAATCCCACCAGCACGTTACACTTGAGACATTGAGGAAGTGAGTGAATCCCACCAGCACGTTACACTTGAGACATTGAGGAAGTGACTGAATCTCACCAGCATGTTATACTTGAGACATTGAGGAAGTGACTGAATCCCATCAGCATGTTATACTTGAGATATACAGGAAGTGAGTGAATCTCACCTCCATGTTACACTTGAGACATTGAGGAAGTGACTGAATCCCATCAGCATGTTATACTTGAGATATACAGGAAGTGAGTCAATCCCACCAGCACGTTCCACTTGAGATATACAGGAAGTGAGTGAATCTCACCAGCATGTTACACTTGAGATATAAAGGAAGTGAGTGAATCTCACCAGCATGTTATACTTGAGACATTGAGGAAGTGAGTGAATCTCACCAGCATGTTACACTTGAGATATACAGGAGGTGAGTGAATCTCACCAGCATGTTACACTTGAGACATTGAGGAAGTGAGTGAATCTCACCAGCATGTTACACTTGAGACATTGAGGAAGTGAGTGAATCTCACCACCATGTTACACTTGAGACATTGAGGAAGTGAGTGAATCTCACCAGCATGTTTCACTTGAGACATTGAGGAAGTGAGTGAATCTCACCAGCATGTTACACTTGAGATATTCAGGAAGTGAGTGAATCTCACCACCACGTTACACTTGAGACATTGAGGAAGTGAGTGAATCTCACCAGCATGTTACACTTGAGATATTCAGGAAGTGAGTGAATCTCACCAGCATGTTACACTTGAGATATACAGGAACTGAGTGAATCTCACCAGCACGTTACACTTGAGACTTTGAAGAAGTGAGTGAATCTCACCAGCACGTTACACTTGAGACTTTGAAGAAGTGAGTGAATCTCACCAGCACGTTACACTTGAGATATTCAGGAAGTGAGTGAATCTCACCACCACGTTACACTTGAGACATTGAGGAAGTGAGTGAATCTCACCAGCATGTTACACTTGAGATATTCAGGAAGTGAGTGAATCTCACCAGCATGTTACACTTGAGATATACAGGAACTGAGTGAATCTCACCAGCACGTTACACTTGAGACTTTGAAGAAGTGAGTGAATCTCACCAGCACGTTACACTTGAGACTTTGAAGAAGTGAGTGAATCTCACCAGCACGTTACACTTGAGACTTTGAAGAAGTGAGTGAATCTCACCAGCACGTTACACTTGAGACTTTGAGGAAGTGAGTGAATCTCACCAGCACGTTACACTTGAGACTTTGAAGAAGTGAGTGAATCTCACCAGCATGTTACACTTGAGATATTCAGGAAGTGAGTGAATCCCACCAGCACGTTACACTTGAGACTTTGAGGAAGTGAGTGAATCTCACCAGCATGTTACACTTGAGATATACAGGAAGTGAGTGAATCCCACCAGCACGTTACACTTGAGACTTTGAGGAAGTGAGTGAATCTCACCAGCACGTTACACTTGAGATATTCAGGAAGTGAGTGAATCTCACCAGCATGTTACACTTGAGATATTCAGGAAGTGAGTGAATCACACCAGCATGTTACACTTGAGATATTCAGGAAGTGAGTGAATCTCACCAGCATGTTACACTTGAGATATACAGGAAGTGAGTGAATCTCACCAACATGTAACACTTGAGATATACAGGAAGTGAGTGAATCTCACCAACATGTAACACTTGAGATATTCAGGAAGTGAGTGAATCTCACCAGCATGTTATACTTGAGGCAATGAGGAAGTGAGTGAATCTCACCAGCACGTTACACTTGAGACATTGAGGAAGTGAGTGAATGCCACCAGCATGTTATACTTGAGGCATTGAGGAAGTGAGAGAATCACACCAGCATGTTTTACTTGAGACATTGAGGAAGTGAGTGAATCTCACCAGCAGGTTATACTTGAGGCAATGAGGAAGTGAGTGAATCTCTACAGCATGTTATACTTCAGACATTGAGGAAGTGAGTGAATCTCACCAGCATGTTACACTTGAGACATTGAGGAAGTGAGTGAATCTCACCAGCATGTTACACTTGAGACATTGAGGAAGTGAGTGAATCTCACCAGCATGTTACACTTGAGACATTGAGGAAGTGAGTGAATCTCACCACCATGTTACACTTGAGACATTGAGGAAGTGAGTGAATCTCACCAGCATGTTACACTTGAGGCATTGAGGAAGTGAGTGAATCTCACCAGCATGTTACACTTGAGACATTGAGGAAGTGAGTGAATCCCACCAGCACGTTACACTTGAGAAATTGAGGAAGCGAGTGAATATCACCAGCATGTTACACTTGAGACATTGAGGATGAGAGTGAATCCCACCAGCATGTTACACTAGAGACATTGAGGAAGTGAGTGAATCCCACCAGCACGTTACACTTGAGAGATTGAGGAAGTGAGTGAATCCCACCAGCACCTTACACTTGAGAAATTGAGGAAGTGAGTGAATCCCACCAGCTCGTTACACTTGAGACATTGAGGAAGTGAGTGAATCTCACCAGCACGTTACACTTGAGACATTGAGGAAGTGAGTGAATCCCACCAGCACGTTACACTTGAGACATTGAGGACGTGAGTGAATCCCACCAGCACGTTACACTTGAGACATTGAGGAAGTGAGTGAATCTCACCAGCACATTACACTTGAGACATTGAGGAAGTGAGTGAATCCCACCAGCACGTTACACTTGAGACATTGAGGAAGTGAGTGAATCCCACCAGCACGTTACACTTGAGACATTGAGGAAGTGACTGAATCTCACCAGCATGTTATACTTGAGACATTGAGGAAGTGACTGAATCCCATCAGCATGTTATACTTGAGATATACAGGAAGTGAGTGAATCTCACCTCCATGTTACACTTGAGACATTGAGGAAGTGACTGAATCCCATCAGCATGTTATACTTGAGATATACAGGAAGTGAGTCAATCCCACCAGCACGTTCCACTTGAGATATACAGGAAGTGAGTGAATCTCACCAGCATGTTACACTTGAGATATAAAGGAAGTGAGTGAATCTCACCAGCATGTTATACTTGAGACATTGAGGAAGTGAGTGAATCTCACCAGCATGTTACACTTGAGATATACAGGAGGTGAGTGAATCTCACCAGCATGTTACACTTGAGACATTGAGGAAGTGAGTGAATCTCACCAGCATGTTACACTTGAGACATTGAGGAAGTGAGTGAATCTCACCACCATGTTACACTTGAGACATTGAGGAAGTGAGTGAATCTCACCAGCATGTTTCACTTGAGACATTGAGGAAGTGAGTGAATCTCACCAGCATGTTACACTTGAGATATTCAGGAAGTGAGTGAATCTCACCACCACGTTACACTTGAGACATTGAGGAAGTGAGTGAATCTCACCAGCATGTTACACTTGAGATATTCAGGAAGTGAGTGAATCTCACCAGCATGTTACACTTGAGATATACAGGAACTGAGTGAATCTCACCAGCACGTTACACTTGAGACTTTGAAGAAGTGAGTGAATCTCACCAGCACGTTACACTTGAGACTTTGAAGAAGTGAGTGAATCTCACCAGCACGTTACACTTGAGATATTCAGGAAGTGAGTGAATCTCACCACCACGTTACACTTGAGACATTGAGGAAGTGAGTGAATCTCACCAGCATGTTACACTTGAGATATTCAGGAAGTGAGTGAATCTCACCAGCATGTTACACTTGAGATATACAGGAACTGAGTGAATCTCACCAGCACGTTACACTTGAGACTTTGAAGAAGTGAGTGAATCTCACCAGCACGTTACACTTGAGACTTTGAAGAAGTGAGTGAATCTCACCAGCACGTTACACTTGAGACTTTGAAGAAGTGAGTGAATCTCACCAGCACGTTACACTTGAGACTTTGAGGAAGTGAGTGAATCTCACCAGCACGTTACACTTGAGACTTTGAAGAAGTGAGTGAATCTCACCAGCATGTTACACTTGAGATATTCAGGAAGTGAGTGAATCCCACCAGCACGTTACACTTGAGACTTTGAGGAAGTGAGTGAATCTCACCAGCATGTTACACTTGAGATATACAGGAAGTGAGTGAATCCCACCAGCACGTTACACTTGAGACTTTGAGGAAGTGAGTGAATCTCACCAGCACGTTACACTTGAGATATTCAGGAAGTGAGTGAATCTCACCAGCATGTTACACTTGAGATATTCAGGAAGTGAGTGAATCACACCAGCATGTTACACTTGAGATATTCAGGAAGTGAGTGAATCTCACCAGCATGTTACACTTGAGATATACAGGAAGTGAGTGAATCTCACCAACATGTAACACTTGAGATATACAGGAAGTGAGTGAATCTCACCAACATGTAACACTTGAGATATTCAGGAAGTGAGTGAATCTCACCAGCATGTTATACTTGAGGCAATGAGGAAGTGAGTGAATCTCACCAGCACGTTACACTTGAGACATTGAGGAAGTGAGTGAATGCCACCAGCATGTTATACTTGAGGCATTGAGGAAGTGAGAGAATCACACCAGCATGTTTTACTTGAGACATTGAGGAAGTGAGTGAATCTCACCAGCAGGTTATACTTGAGGCAATGAGGAAGTGAGTGAATCTCTACAGCATGTTATACTTCAGACATTGAGGAAGTGAGTGAATCTCACCAGCATGTTACACTTGAGACATTGAGGAAGTGAGTGAATCTCACCAGCATGTTACACTTGAGACATTGAGGAAGTGAGTGAATCTCACCAGCATGTTACACTTGAGACATTGAGGAAGTGAGTGAATCTCACCACCATGTTACACTTGAGACATTGAGGAAGTGAGTGAATCTCACCAGCATGTTACACTTGAGGCATTGAGGAAGTGAGTGAATCTCACCAGCATGTTACACTTGAGACATTGAGGAAGTGAGTGAATCTCACCACCATGTTACACTTGAGACATTGAGGAAGTGAGTGAATCTCACCAGCATGTTACACTTGAGGCATTGAGGAAGTGAGTGAATCTCACCAGCACGTTACACTTGAGACATTGAGGAAGTGAGTGAATCTCACCAGCATGTTATACTTGAGACATTGAGGAAGTGAGTGAATCTCACCAGCATGTTATACTTGAGACATTGAGGAAGTGAGTGAATCTCACCAGCATGTTACACTTGAGACATTGAGGAAGTGAGTGAATCTCACCAGCATGTTACACTTGAGACATTGAGGAAGTGAGTGAATCTCACCACCATGTTACACTTGAGACATTGAGGAAGTGAGTGAATCTCACCAGCATGTTACACTTGAGACATTGAGGAAGAGAGTGAATCCCACCAGCATGTTACACTTGAGACATTGAGGAAGAGAGTGAATCCCACCAGCATGTTACACTTGAGGCATTGAGGAAGTGAGTGAATCTCACCAGCATGTTACACTTGAGACATTGAGGAAGTGAGTGAATCTCACCAGCATGTTATACTTGAGATATACAGGAAGTGAGTGAATCCCACCAGCATGTTACACTTGAGATATACACGAAGTGAGTGAATCCCACCAGCACGTTACACTTGAGACATTGAGGAAGTGAGTGAATCTCACCAGCATGTTATACTTGAGATATACAGGAAGTGAGTGAATCCCACCAGCATGTTATACTTGAGATATACAGGAAGTGAGTGAATCCCACCAGCATGTTACACTTGAGACATTGAGGAAGTGAGTGAATCTCACCAGCATGTTATACTTGAGACTTTGAAGAAGTGAGTGAATCTCACCAGCATGTTACACTTGAGATATACACGAAGTGAGTGAATCCCACCAGCACGTTACACTTGAGACATTGAGGAAGTGAGTGAATCTCACCAGCATGTTATACTTGAGATATACAGGAAGTGAGTGAATCCCACCAGCATGTTATACTTGAGATATACAGGAAGTGAGTGAATCCCACCAGCATGTTACACTTGAGACATTGAGGAAGTGAGTGAATCTCACCAGCATGTTATACTTGAGACATTGAGGAAGTGAGTGAATCCCACCAGCATGTTATACTTGAGATATACAGGAAGTGAGTGAATCCCACCAGCACGTTACACTTGAGACATTGAGGAAGTGAGTGAATCCCACCAGCATGTTATACTTGAGATATACAGGAAGTGAGTGAATCCCACCAGCACGTTACACTTGAGACATTGAGGAAGTGAGTGAATCTCACCAGCATGTTATACTTGAGATATACAGGAAGTGAGTGAATCCCACCAGCACGTTACACTTGAGACATTGACAAAGTGAGTGAATCTCACCAGCATGTTATACTTGAGATATACAGGAAGTGAGTGAATCCCACCAGCACGTTACACTTGAGACATTGAGGAAGTGAGTGAATCCCACCAGCATGTTATACTTGAGATATACAGGAAGTGAGTGAATCCCACCAGCACGTTACACTTGAGACATTGAGGAAGTGAGTGAATCTCACCAGCATGTTATACTTGAGATATACAGGAAGTGAGTGAATCCCACCAGCATGTTACACTTGAGACATTGAGGAAGTGAGTGAATCTCACCAGCATGTTACACTTGAGACATTGAGGAAGAGAGTGAATCCCACCAGCATGTTACACTTGAGACATTGAGGAAGTGAGTGAATCTCACCAGCATGTTACACTTGAGACATTGAGGAAGTGAGTGAATCTCACCAGCATGTTACACTTGAGACATTGAGGAAGTGAGTGAATCTCACCAGCATGTTACACTTGAGACATTGAGGAAGTGAGTGAATCTCACCAGCATGTTACACTTGAGACATTGAGGAAGTGAGTGAATCTCACCACCATGTTACACTTGAGACATTGAGGAAGTGAGTGAATCTCACCAGCATGTTACACTTGAGACATTGAGGAAGAGAGTGAATCCCACCAGCATGTTACACTTGAGACATTGAGGAAGTGAGTGAATCTCACCAGCATGTTACACTTGAGATATTGAGGAAGTGAGTGAATCTCACCAGCATGTTACACTTGAGACATTGAGGAAGTGAGTGAATCTCACCAGCATGTTACACTTGAGACATTGAGGAAGTGAGTGAATCTCACCAGCATGTTACACTTGAGACATTGAGGAAGTGAGTGAATCTCACCAGCATGTTACACTTGAGACATTGAGGAAGTGAGTGAATCTCACCAGCATGTTACACTTGAGACATTGAGGAAGAGAGTGAATCCCACCAGCATGTTACACTTGAGACATTGAGGAAGAGAGTGAATCCCACCAGCATGTTACACTTGAGATATTCAGGAAGTGAGTGAATCTCACCAGCATGTTACACTTGAGATATACAGGAAGTGAGTGAATCTCACCAGCATGTTACACTTGAGACTTTGAGGAAGTGAGTGAATCTCACCAGCACGTTACACTTGAGACTTTGAAGAAGTGAGTGAATCTCACCAGCATGTTACACTTGAGATATTCAGGAAGTGAGTGAATCCCACCAGCACGTTACACTTGAGACTTTGAGGAAGTGAGTGAATCTCACCAGCATGTTACACTTGAGATATACAGGAAGTGAGTGAATCCCACCAGCACGTTACACTTGAGACTTTGAGGAAGTGAGTGAATCTCACCAGCATGTTACACTTGAGATATTCAGGAAGTGAGTGAATCTCACCAGCATGTTACACTTGAGATATTCAGGAAGTGAGTGAATCACACCAGCATGTTACACTTGAGATATTCAGGAAGTGAGTGAATCTCACCAGCATGTTACACTTGAGATATACAGGAAGTGAGTGAATCTCACCAACATGTAACACTTGAGATATACAGGAAGTGAGTGAATCTCACCAACATGTAACACTTGAGATATTCAGGAAGTGAGTGAATCTCACCAGCATGTTATACTTGAGGCAATGAGGAAGTGAGTGAATCTCACCAGCACGTTACACTTGAGACATTGAGGAAGTGAGTGAATGCCACCAGCATGTTATACTTGAGGCATTGAGGAAGTGAGAGAATCACACCAGCATGTTTTACTTGAGACATTGAGGAAGTGAGTGAATCTCACCAGCAGGTTATACTTGAGGCAATGAGGAAGTGAGTGAATCTCTACAGCATGTTATACTTCAGACATTGAGGAAGTGAGTGAATCTCACCAGCATGTTACACTTGAGACATTGAGGAAGTGAGTGAATCTCACCAGCATGTTACACTTGAGACATTGAGGAAGTGAGTGAATCTCACCAGCATGTTACACTTGAGACATTGAGGAAGTGAGTGAATCTCACCACCATGTTACACTTGAGACATTGAGGAAGTGAGTGAATCTCACCAGCATGTTACACTTGAGGCATTGAGGAAGTGAGTGAATCTCACCAGCATGTTACACTTGAGACATTGAGGAAGTGAGTGAATCTCACCACCATGTTACACTTGAGACATTGAGGAAGTGAGTGAATCTCACCAGCATGTTACACTTGAGGCATTGAGGAAGTGAGTGAATCTCACCAGCACGTTACACTTGAGACATTGAGGAAGTGAGTGAATCTCACCAGCATGTTATACTTGAGACATTGAGGAAGTGAGTGAATCTCACCAGCATGTTATACTTGAGACATTGAGGAAGTGAGTGAATCTCACCAGCATGTTACACTTGAGACATTGAGGAAGTGAGTGAATCTCACCAGCATGTTACACTTGAGACATTGAGGAAGTGAGTGAATCTCACCACCATGTTACACTTGAGACATTGAGGAAGTGAGTGAATCTCACCAGCATGTTACACTTGAGACATTGAGGAAGAGAGTGAATCCCACCAGCATGTTACACTTGAGACATTGAGGAAGAGAGTGAATCCCACCAGCATGTTACACTTGAGGCATTGAGGAAGTGAGTGAATCTCACCAGCATGTTACACTTGAGACATTGAGGAAGTGAGTGAATCTCGCCAGCATGTTATACTTGAGATATACAGGAAGTGAGTGAATCCCACCAGCATGTTACACTTGAGATATACACGAAGTGAGTGAATCCCACCAGCACGTTACACTTGAGACATTGAGGAAGTGAGTGAATCTCACCAGCATGTTATACTTGAGATATACAGGAAGTGAGTGAATCCCACCAGCATGTTATACTTGAGATATACAGGAAGTGAGTGAATCCCACCAGCATGTTACACTTGAGACATTGAGGAAGTGAGTGAATCTCACCAGCATGTTATACTTGAGACTTTGAAGAAGTGAGTGAATCTCACCAGCATGTTACACTTGAGATATACACGAAGTGAGTGAATCCCACCAGCACGTTACACTTGAGACATTGAGGAAGTGAGTGAATCTCACCAGCATGTTATACTTGAGATATACAGGAAGTGAGTGAATCCCACCAGCATGTTATACTTGAGATATACAGGAAGTGAGTGAATCCCACCAGCATGTTACACTTGAGACATTGAGGAAGTGAGTGAATCTCACCAGCATGTTATACTTGAGACATTGAGGAAGTGAGTGAATCCCACCAGCATGTTATACTTGAGATATACAGGAAGTGAGTGAATCCCACCAGCACGTTACACTTGAGACATTGAGGAAGTGAGTGAATCCCACCAGCATGTTATACTTGAGATATACAGGAAGTGAGTGAATCCCACCAGCACGTTACACTTGAGACATTGAGGAAGTGAGTGAATCTCACCAGCATGTTATACTTGAGATATACAGGAAGTGAGTGAATCCCACCAGCACGTTACACTTGAGACATTGAGGAAGTGAGTGAATCTCACCAGCATGTTATACTTGAGATATACAGGAAGTGAGTGAATCCCACCAGCACGTTACACTTGAGACATTGAGGAAGTGAGTGAATCCCACCAGCATGTTATACTTGAGATATACAGGAAGTGAGTGAATCCCACCAGCACGTTACACTTGAGACATTGAGGAAGTGAGTGAATCTCACCAGCATGTTATACTTGAGATATACAGGAAGTGAGTGAATCCCACCAGCATGTTACACTTGAGACATTGAGGAAGTGAGTGAATCTCACCAGCATGTTACACTTGAGACATTGAGGAAGAGAGTGAATCCCACCAGCATGTTACACTTGAGACATTGAGGAAGTGAGTGAATCTCACCAGCATGTTACACTTGAGACATTGAGGAAGTGAGTGAATCTCACCAGCATGTTACACTTGAGACATTGAGGAAGTGAGTGAATCTCACCAGCATGTTACACTTGAGACATTGAGGAAGTGAGTGAATCTCACCAGCATGTTACACTTGAGACATTGAGGAAGTGAGTGAATCTCACCACCATGTTACACTTGAGACATTGAGGAAGTGAGTGAATCTCACCAGCATGTTACACTTGAGACATTGAGGAAGAGAGTGAATCCCACCAGCATGTTACACTTGAGACATTGAGGAAGTGAGTGAATCTCACCAGCATGTTACACTTGAGATAGTGAGAAAGTGAGTGAATCTCACCAGCATGTTACACTTGAGACATTGAGGAAGTGAGTGAATCTCACCAGCATGTTACACTTGAGACATTGAGGAAGTGAGTGAATCTCACCAGCATGTTACACTTGAGACATTGAGGAAGTGAGTGAATCTCACCAGCATGTTACACTTGAGACATTGAGGAAGTGAGTGAATCTCACCAGCATGTTACACTTGAGACATTGAGGAAGAGAGTGAATCCCACCAGCATGTTACACTTGAGACATTGAGGAAGAGAGTGAATCCCACCAGCATGTTACACTTGAGGCTTTGAGGAGGTGAGTGAATCTCACCAGCATGTTACACTTGAGACATTGAGGAAGAGAGTGAATCTCACCAGCATGTTACACTTGGGACTTTGAGGAAGTGAGTGAATCTCACCAGCATGTTACACTTGAGACATTGAGGAAGAGAGTGAATCCCACCAGCATGTTACACTTGAGACATTGAGGAAGTGAGTGAATCTCACCAGCATGTTACACTTGAGACTTTGAGGAAGTGAGTGAATCTAACCAGCATGTTACACTTGAGACTTTGAGGAAGTGAGTGAATCTCAACAGCATGTTACACTTGAGACTTTGAGGAAATGAGTGAATCTCACCAGCATGTTACACTTGAGACATTGAGGAAGTGAGTGAATCTCACCAGCATGTTACACTTGAGACATTGATGAAGTGAGTGAATCTCACCAGCATGTTACACTTGAGACTTTGAGGAAGTGAGTGAATCTGACCAGCATGTTACACTTGAGACTTTGAGGAAGTGAGTGAATCTCACCAGCATGTTACACTTGAGACTTTGAGGAAGTGAGTGAATCCCACCAGCATGTTATACTTGAGACATTGAGGAAGTGAGTGAATCTCACCAGCATGTTACACTTCAGATATACAGGAAGTGAGTGAATCCCACCAGCACGTTACACTTTAGATATTGAGGAAGTGAGTGAATCCCGCCAGCATGTTATACTTGAGACATTGAGGAAGTGACTGAATCCCACCAGCATGTTATACTTGAGATATACAGGAAGTGAGTGAATCCCACCAGCATGTTACAGTTCAGATATACAGGAAGTGAGTGAATCCCACCAGCACGTTACACTTGAGACATTGAGGAAGAGAGTGAATCCCACCAGCATGTTACACTTGAGACATTGAGGAAGTGAGTGAATCTCACCAGCTTGTTACACTTGAGACATTGAGGAAGTGAGTGAATCTCATCAGCATGTTACACTTGAGACATTGAGGAAGTGAGTGAATCTCATCAGCATGTTACACTTGAGACATTGAGGAAGTGAGTGAATCTCACCAGCTTGTTACACTTGAGACATTGAGGAAGTGATTGAATCTCACCAGCATGTTATACTTGAGACATTGAGGAAGTGAGTGAATCTCATCAGCATGTTACACTTGAGACATTGAGGAAGTGAGTGAATCTCACCAGCTTGTTACACTTGAGATATACAGGAAGTGGGTGAATCTCACCAGCAATTTACACTTCAGATATACAGGATGTGGATGAATCTCACCAGCATGTTACACTTGAGACATTGAGGAAGTGAGTGAATCTCACCAGCATGTTACACTTGAGACATTGAGGAAGTGAGTGCATCTCACCACCATGTTACACTTGAGACATTGAGGAAGTGAGTGAATCCCACCAGCATGTTACACTTGAGACATTGAGGAAGTGAGTGAATCTCACCACCATGTTACACTTGAGACATTGAGGAAGTGAGTGCATCTCACCAGCATGTTATACTTGAGATATACAGGAAGTGAGTGAATCCCACCAGCATGTTACACTTGAGACATTGAGGAAGTGAGTGAATCTCACCAGCATGTTACACTTGAGATATACACGAAGTGAGTGAATCCCACCAGCACGTTACACTTGAGATATACAGGAAGTGAGTGAATCCCACCAGCATGTTATACTTGAGATATACACGAAGTGAGTGAATCCCACCACATGTTACACTTGAGATATACAGGAAGTGAGTGAATCCCACCACCACGTTACACTTGAGACATTGAGGAAGTGAGCGAATCCCACCACCATGTTATACTTGAGATATACAAGAGGTGAGTGAATCCCACCAGCATGTTACACTTGAGATATACACGAAGTGAGTGAATCCCACCAGCACGTTACACTTGAGACATTGAGGAAGTGAGGGAATCTCACCAGCATGTTATACTTGAGATATACAGGAAGTGAGTGAATCCCACCAGCATGTTACACTTGAGATATACACGAAGTGAGTGAATCCCACCAGCACGTTACACTTGAGACATTGAGGAAGTGAGTGAATCTCACCAGCATGTTATACTTGAGATATACAGGAAGTGAGTGAATCCCACCAGCATGTTACACTTGAGACATTGAGGAAGTGAGTGAATCTCACCAGCATGTTATACTTGAGACATTGAGGAAGTGAGTGAATCTCACCAGCATGTTATACTTGAGACATTGAGGAAGTGAGTGAATCTCACCACCATGTTACACTTGAGACATTGAGGAAGTGAGTGAATCTCACCAGCACATTACACTTGAGACATTGAGGAAGTGAGTGAATCCCACCAGCACGTTTCACTTGAGACATTGAGGAAGTGAGTGAATCTCACCAGCATGTTATACTTGAGACACTAAGGAAGTGACTGAATCTCACCAGCATGTTATACTTGAGATATACAGGAAGTGAGTGAATCTCACCTCCATGTTACACTTGAGACATTGAGGAAGTGAGTGAATCTCACCAGCATGTTACACTTGAGACATTGAGGAAGTGAGTGAATCTCACCACCATGTTACACTTGAGAGATACAGGAAGTGAGTGAATCCCACCACCATGTTATACTTGAGATATACATAAAGTGAGTGAATCCCACCACCATGTTACACTTGAGATATACAGGAAGTGAGTGAATCTCACCAGCACGTTACACTTGAGACATTGAGGAAGTGAGTGAATCCCACCACCATGTTATACTTGAGACATACAGGAGGTGAGTGAATCCCACCACCATGGTATACTTGAGATATACAGGAAGTGAGTGAATGTCACCACCATGTTACACTTGAGACATTGAGGAAGTGAGTGAATCCCACCACCATGTTATACTTGAGACATACAGGAGGTGAGTGAATCCCACCACCATGTTATACTTGAGATATTGAGGAAGCGAGTGAATCTCACCAGCATGTTACACTTGAGACATTGAGGAAGTGAGTGAATCCCACCACCATGTTATACTTGAGACATACAGGAGGTGAGTGAATCCCACCACCATGTTATACTTGAGATATTGAGGAAGCGAGTGAATCTCACCAGCATGTTACACTTGAGACATTGAGGAAGTGAGTGAATCCCACCACCATGTTATACTTGAGACATACAGGAGGTGAGTGAATCCCACCACCATGGTATACTTGAGATATTGAGGAAGCGAGTGAATCTCACCAGCATGTTACACTTGAGACATTGAGGAAGTGAGTGAATCCCACCACCATGTTATACTTGAGACATACAGGAGGTGAGTGAATCCCACCACCATGTTATACTTGAGACATACAGGAGGTCGGTGAATCCCAGCACCATGTTACACTTGAGATATACAGGTAGTGAGTGAATCCCACCAGCACGTTACAGTTGAGACATTGAGGAAGTGAGTGAATCCCACCAGCACGTTACACTTGAGACATTGAGGAAGTGAGTGAATCCCACCACCATGTTACACTTGAGATATACAGGAAGTGAGTGAATCCCACCAGCACGTTACACTTGAGACATTGAGCAAGTGAGTGAATCCAACCAGCACGTTACACTTTAGATATACAGGAAGGGAGTGAATCCCACCACCATGGTATACTTGAGATATACAGGAAGTGAGTGAATCCCACCACCATGTTACACTTGAGATATACAGGAAGTGAGTGAATCTCACCAGCATGTTACACTTGAGACATTGAGGAAGTGAGTGAATCCCACCACCATGTTATACTTGAGACATACAGGAGGTGAGTGAATCCCACCACCATGGTATACTTGAGATATACAGGAAGTGAGTGAATGTCACCACCATGTTACACTTGAGATATACAGGAAGTGAGTGAATCCCACCACCATGTTACACTTGAGATATACAGGAAGTGAGTGAATCCCACCACCATGTTACACTTCAGATATACAGGAAGTGAGTGAATCCCACCACCATGTTACACTTGCGATATACAGGAAGTGAGTGAAGCCCACCACCATGTTACACTTGAGATATACAGGAAGTGAGTGAATCCCACCACCATGTTACACTTGAGATATACAGGAAGTGAGTGAATCCCCCCACCATGTTATACTTGAGATATACAGGAAGTGAGTGAATCCCACCACTACGTTATACTTGAGATATGCAGGAAGTGAGTGAATCCCACCACCATGTTATACTTGAGATACACAAGAAGTGAGTGAATCCCACCACCATGTTATACTTGAGATATACAGGAAGTGAGTGAATCCCACCACCATGTTACACTTGAGATATACAGGAAGTGAGTGAATCTCACCACCATGTTACACTTGAGATATACAGGAAGTGAGTGAATCCCACCACCATGTTACACTTGAGATATACAGGAAGTGAGTCAATCCCACCACCATGTTACACTTGAGATATACAGGAAGTGAGTGAATCCCACCACCATGTTATACTTGAGATATACAGGAAGTGAGTGAATCCCATCACCACGTTACACTTGAGATATACAGGAAGTGAGTGAATCCCACCACCATGTTACACTTGAGATATACAGGAAGTGAGTGAATCCCACCACCATGTTACACTTGAGATATACAGGAAGTGAGTGAATCCCACCACCATGTTACACTTGAGATATACAGGAAGTGAGTGAATCCCACCACCATGTTACACTTGAGATATACAGGAAGTGAGTGAATCCCACCACCACGTTACACTTGAGACATTGAGGAAGTGAGCGAATCCCACCACCATGTTATACTTGAGATATACAAGAGGTGAGTGAATCCCACCACCATGTTACCCTTGAGATATACAGGAAGTGAGTGAATCGCACCAACATGATACACTTGAGATATACAGGAAGTGAGTGAATCCAACCAGCACGTTACACTTGAGACATTGAGGAAGTGAGTGAATCCCACCACCATGTTACACTTGAGATATACAGGAAGTGAGTGAATCCCACCACCATGTTATACTTGAGATATACAGGAAGTGAGTGAATCCCACCACCATGTTACACTTGAGATATACAGGAAGTGAGTGAATCCCACCACCATGTTACACTTGAGACATTGAGGACGTGAGTGAATCCCACCACCATGTTATACTTGAGATATACAGGAAGTGAGTGAATCCCACCACCATGTTACACTTGAGATATACAGGAAGTGAGTGAATCCCACCACCATGTTATACTTAAGATATACAGGAAGTGAGTGAATCCCACCACCATGTTACACTTGAGATATACAGGAAGTGAGTGAATCCCACCACCATGTTATACTTGAGATATACAGGAAGTGAGTGAATCCCACCACCATGTTACACTTGAGATATACAGGAAGAGAGTGAATCTCACCAGCATGTTACACTTGAGATATACAGGAAGAGAGTGAATCCCACCAGCATGTTACACTTGAGATATACAGGAAGTGAGTGAATGTGACCAACATGATACACTTGAGATATACAGGAAGTGAGTAAATCCCACCACCATGTTACACTTGAGATATACAGGAAGTGGGTGAATCTCACCTCCATGTTACACTTGAGATATACAGGAAGTGAGTGAATCTCACCTCCATGTTACACTTGAGATATACAGGAAGTGAGTGAATCCCACCTCCATGTTACACTTGAGATATACAGGAAGTGAGTGAATCTCACCAGCATGTTACACTTCAGACATTGAGGACGTGAGTGAATCCCACCACCATGTTACACTTGAGATATACAGGAAGTGAGTGAATCCCACCTCCATGTTATACTTGAGATATACAGGAAGTGAGTGAATCTCACCTCCATGTTACACTTGAGATATACAGGAAGTGAGTGAATCTCACCAGCATGTTACACTTCAGACATTGAGGACGTGAGTGAATCCCACCACCATGTTACACTTGAGATATACAGGAAGTGAGTGAATCCCACCAGCATGTTACACTTGAGACATACAGGAAGTGAGTGAATCCCACCACCATGTTATACTTGAGAGATACAGGAAGTGAGTGAATCCCACCACCATGTTACACTTGAGACATACAGGAAGTGAGTGAATCCCACCACCATGTTACACTTGAAATATACAGGAAGTGAGTGAATCTCACCACCATGTTACACTTGAGATATACAGGAGGTGAGTGAATCCCACCACCATGTTACACTTGAGATATACAGGAAGTGAGTGAATCTCACCACCATGTTACACTTGAGATATACAGGAAGTGAGTGAATCCCACCAGCACGTTACACTTGAGACATTGAGGAAGTGAGTGATTCCCACCACCATGTTACACTTGAAACATTGAGGAAGTGAGTGAATCTCACCAGCATGTTATACTTGAGATATACAGGAAGTGAGTGAATCCCACCAGCATGTTACACTTGAGACATTGAGGAAGTGAGTGAATCTCACCAGCATGTTATACTTGAGACATTGAGGAAGTGAATGAATCTCACCACCATGTTATACTTGAGACATTGAGGAAGTGAGTGAATCTCACCACCATGGTACACTTGAGACATTGAGGAAGTGAGTGAATCTCACCAGCATGTTATACTTGAGATATACAGGAAGTGAGTGAATCCCACCAGCATGCTACACTTGAGACATTGAGGAAGTGAGTGAATCCCACCACCATGTTACACTTGAGACATTGAGGAGGTGAGTGAATCTCACCAGCACGTTACACTTGAGACATTGAGGAAGTGAGTGAATCTCACCAGCATGTTATACTTGAGATATACAGGAAGTGAGTGAATCCCACCAGCATGTTACACTTGAGACATGGAGGAAGTGAGTGAATCTCACCAGCATGTTACACTTGAGACATTGAGGAAGTGAGTGAATCTCACCAGCACGTTACACTTGAGACATTGAGGAAGTGAGTGAATCTCACCAGCATGTTATACTTGAGATATACAGGAAGTGAGTGAATCCCACCAGCATGTTACACTTGAGACATTGAGGAAGTGAGTGAATCCCACCAGCATGTTACACTTGAGACGTTGAGGAAGTGAGTGAATCCCACCAGCACGTTACACTTGAGACATTGAGGAAGTGAGTGAATCCCACCAGCATGTTACACTTGAGACATTGAGGAAGTGAGTGAATCTCACCAGCATGTTACACTTGGGACATTGAGGAAGTGAGTGAATCCCACCAGCATGTTACACTTGAGACATTGAGGAAGTGAGTGAATCCCACCAGCATGTTACACTTGAGACATTGAGGAAGTGAGTGAATCTCACCAGCATGTTACACTTGGGACATTGAGGAAGTGAGTGAATCCCACCAGCATGTTACACTTGAGTCATTGAGGAAGTGAGTGAATCCCACCAGCATGTTTCACTTGAGACATTGAGGAAGTGAGTGAATCCCACCAGCACGTTACACTTGAGACATTGAGGAAGTGAGTGAATCCCACCAGCACGTTACACTTGAGACATTGAGGAAGTGAGTGAATCTCACCAGCATGTTATACTTGAGATATACAGGAAGTGAGTGAATCTCACCAGCATGTTACACTTGAGACATTGAGGAAGTGAGTGAATCTCACCAGCATGTTACACTTGAGACATTGAGGAAGTGAGTGAATCTCACCAGCATGTTATACTTGAGACATTGAAGAAGTGAGTGAATCTCACCAGCATGTTATACTTGAGACATTGAGGAAGTGAGTGAATCTCACCAGCATGTTATACTTGAGACATTGAGGAAGTGAGTGAATCTCACCAGCATGTTATACTTGAGACATTGAGGAAGTGAGTGAATCTCACCAGCATGTTATACTTGAGACATTGAGGAAGTGAGTGAATCTCACCAGCATGTTATACTTGAGACATTGAGGAAGTGAGTGAATCTCACCAGCATGTTATACTTGAGACATTGAGGAAGTGAGTGAATCTCACCACCATGTTACACTTGAGACATTGAGGAAGTGAGTGAATCTCACCAGCATGTTATACTTGAGATATACAGGAAGTGAGTGAATCCCACCAACATGTTACACTTGAGACATTGAGGAAGTGAGTGAATCTCCCCAGCATGTTATACTTGAGATATACAGGTAGTGAGTGAATCCCACCAGCATGTTACACTTGAGACATTGAGGAAGTGAGTGAATCTCACCAGCATGTTATACTTGAGATATACACGAAGTGAGTGGATCCCACCAGCACGTTACACTTGAGACATTGAGGAAGTGAGTGAATCTCACCAGCATGTTATACTTGAGATATACACGAAGTGAGTGGATCCCACCAGCACGTTACACTTGAGACATTGAGGAAGTGAGTGATTTCCACCACCATGTTACACTTGAAACATTGAGGAAGTGAGTGAATCTCACCAGCATGTTATACTTGAGATATACAGGAAGTGAGTGAATCCCACCAGCATGTTACACTTGAGACATTGAGGAAGTGAGTGAATCCCACCAGCATGTTACACTTGAGACATTGAGGAAGTGAGTGAATCTCACCAGCATGTTATACTTGAGATATACACGAAGTGAGTGGATCCCACCAGCACGTTACACTTGAGACATTGAGGAAGTGAGTGAATCCCACCACCATGTTACACTTGAGACATTGAGGAAGTGAGTGAATCTCACCAGCATGTTATACTTGAGATATACAGGAAGTGAGTGAATCCCACCAGCATGTTACACTTGAGACATTGAGGAAGTGAGTGAATCTCACCAGCATGTTATACTTGAGATATACAGGAAGTGAGTGAATCTCACCAGCATGTTACACTTGAGATATACAGGAAGTGAGTGAATCTCACCACCATGTTACACTTGAGACATTGAGGAAGTGAGTGCATCTCACCAGCATGTTATACTTGAGATATACAGGTAGTGAGTGAATCCCACCAGCATGTTACACTTGAGACATTGAGGAAGTGAGTGAATCTCACCAGCATGTTATACTTGAGATATACACGAAGTGAGTGGATCCCACCAGCACGTTACACTTGAGACATTGAGGAAGTGAGTGAATCCCACCACCATGTTACACTTGAGACATTGAGGAAGTGAGTGAATCTCACCAGCATGTTATACTTGAGATATACAGGAAGTGAGTGAATCCCACCAGCATGTTACACTTGAGACATTGAGGAAGTGAGTGAATCTCACCAGCATGTTATACTTGAGACATTGAGGAAGTGAGTGAATCTCACCAGCATGTTATACTTGAGACATTGAGGAAGTGAGTGAATCTCACCACCATGTTACACTTGAGACATTGAGGAAGTGAGTGAATCTCACCAGCATGTTATACTTGAGATATACAGGTAGTGAGTGAATCCCACCAGCATGTTACACTTGAGACATTGAGGAAGTGAGTGAATCTCACCAGCATGTTATACTTGAGATATACACGAAGTGAGTGGATCCCACCAGCACGTTACACTTGAGACATTGAGGAAGTGAGTGAATCCCACCACCATGTTACACTTGAGACATTGAGGAAGTGAGTGAATCTCACCAGCATGTTATACTTGAGATATACAGGAAGTGAGTGAATCCCACCAGCATGTTACACTTGAGACATTGAGGAAGTGAGTGAATCTCACCAGCATGTTATACTTGAGATATACAGGAAGTGAGTGAATCTCACCAGCATGTTACACTTGAGATATACAGGAAGTGAGTGAATCTCACCACCATGTTACACTTGAGACATTGAGGAAGTGAGTGCATCTCACCAGCATGTTATACTTGAGATATACAGGTAGTGAGTGAATCCCACCAGCATGTTATACTTGAGATATACACGAAGTGAGTGGATCCCACCAGCACGTTACACTTGAGACATTGAGGAAGTGAGTGAATCTCACCAGCATGTTATACTTGAGATATACACGAAGTGAGTGGATCCCACCAGCACGTTACACTTGAGACATTGAGGAAGTGAGTGAATCCCACCACCATGTTACACTTGAGACATTGAGGAAGTGAGTGAATCTCACCAGCATGTTATACTTGAGATATACAGGAAGAGAGTGAATCCCACCAGCATGTTACACTTGAGACATTGAGGAAGTGAGTGAATCTCACCAGCATGTTATACTTGAGACATTGAGGAAGTGAGTGAATCTCACCAGCATGTTATACTTGAGACATTGAGGAAGTGAGTGAATCTCACCACCATGTTACACTTGAGACATTGAGGAAGTGAGTGAATCTCACCAGCATGTTACACTTGAGATATACAGGAAGAGAGTGAATCCCACCAGCATGTTACACTTGAGATATACAGGAAGTGAGTGAATCTCACCTCCATGTTACACTTGAGATATACAGGAAGTGAGTGAATCCCACCAGCATGTTATACTTGAGATATACAGGAAGTGAGTGAATCCCACCACCATGTTATACTTGAGACATACAGGAGGTGAGTGAATCCCACCACCATGTTATACTTGAGACATACAGGAAGTGAGTGAATCCCACCAGCACGTTACACTTGAGATATACAGGAAGTGAGTGAATCTCACCAGCATGTTACACTTGAGATATACAGGAAGTGAGTGAATCTCACCACCATGTTATACTTGAGATATACAGGAAGAGAGTGAATCCCACCAGCATGTTACACTTGAGATATACAGGAAGAGAGTGAATCCCACCAGCATGTTACACTTGAGATATACAGGAAGTGAGTGAATCTCACCACCATGTTATACTTGAGATATACAGGAAGAGAGTGAATCCCACCAGCATGTTACACTTGAGATATACAGGAAGTGAGTGAATCCCACCACCATGTTATACTTGAGATATACAGGAAGAGAGTGAATCCCACCAGCATGTTACACTTGAGATATACAGGAAGTGAGTGAATCTCACCTCCATGTTACACTTGAGATATACAGGAAGTGAGTGAATCCCACCACCATGTTATACTTGAGATATACAGGAAGTGAGTGAATCCCACCACCATGTTACACTTGAGATATACAGGAAGTGAGTGAATCCCACCAGCATGTTACACTTGAGATATACAGGAAGTGAGTGAATCTCACCTCCATGTTACACTTGAGATATACAGGAAGTGAGTGAATCCCGCCACCATGTTACACTTGAGATATACAGGAAGTGAGTGAATCTCACCAGCATGTTACACTTGAGATATACAGGAAGTGAGTGAATCTCACCACCATGTTATACTTGAGATATACAGGAAGAGAGTGAATCCCACCAGCATGTTACACTTGAGATATACAGGAAGAGAGTGAATCCCACCAGCATGTTACACTTGAGATATACAGGAAGTGAGTGAATCTCACCACCATGTTATACTTGAGATATACAGGAAGAGAGTGAATCCCACCAGCATGTTACACTTGAGATATACAGGAAGTGAGTGAATCCCACCACCATGTTATACTTGAGATATACAGGAAGAGAGTGAATCCCACCAGCATGTTACACTTGAGATATACAGGAAGTGAGTGAATCTCACCTCCATGTTACACTTGAGATATACAGGAAGTGAGTGAATCCCACCACCATGTTATACTTGAGATATACAGGAAGTGAGTGAATCCCACCACCATGTTATACTTGAGATATACAGGAAGTGAGTGAATCCCACCACCATGTTACACTTGAGATATACAGGAAGTGAGTGAATCCCACCAGCACGTTACACTTGAGACATTGAGGAAGTGAGTGAATCCCACCACCATGTTATACTTGAGATATACAGGAAGTGAGTGAATCCCACCACCATGTTATACTTGAGATATACAGGAAGTGAGTGAATCCCACCACCATGTTATACTTGAGATATACATAAAGTGAGTGAATCCCACCACCATGTTACACTTGAGATATACAGGAAGTGAGTGAATCCCACCACCATGTTATACTTGAGATATACATAAAGTGAGTGAATCCCACCAACATGTTATACTTGAGATATACAGGAAGTGAGTGAATCCCACCACCATGTTACACTTGAGATATACAGGAAGTGAGTGAATCCCACCAACATGTTATACTTGAGATATACAGGAAGTGAGTGAATCTCACCAGCATGTTATACTTGAGACATACAGGAGGTGAGTGAATCCCACCACCATGTTATACTTGAGACATACAGGAGGTGAGTGAATCCCACCACCATGTTATACTTGAGACATACAGGAGGTGAGTGAATCCCACCACCATGTTATACTTGAGACATACAGGAGGTCGGTGAATCCCACCAACATGTTATACTTGAGATATACATAAAGTGAGTGAATCTCACCAACATGTTACACTTGAGACATTGAGGAAGTGAGTGAATCCCACCACCATGTTATACTTGAGACATACAGGAGGTCGGTGAATCCCACCACCATGTTACACTTGAGATATACAGGAAGTGAGTGAATCCCACCAGCACGTTACACTTGAGACATTGAGGAAGTGAGTGAATCCCACCAGCACGTTACACTTGAGACATTGAGCAAGTGAGTGAATCCCACCACCATGTTATACTTGAGATATACAGGAAGTGAGTGAATCCCACCACCATGTTATACTTGAGACATACAGGAGGTGAGTGAATCCCACCAGCACGTTACACTTGAGACATTGAGGAAGTGAGTGAATCCCACCAGCACGTTACACTTGAGACATTGAGGAAGTGAGTAAATCCCACCACCATGTTACACTTGAGATATACAGGAAGTGAGTGAATCCAACCAGCACGTTACACTTGAGACATTGAGGAA
This sequence comes from Tenodera sinensis, assembly GCA_030765045.1. NCBI lineage: Eukaryota > Metazoa > Arthropoda > Insecta > Mantodea > Mantidae > Tenodera > Tenodera sinensis. The sequence continues at coordinate 2,693,795 of CM060964.1, forward strand.
GTGAGTGAATCCCACCACCATGTTACACTTGAGATATACAGGAAGTGAGTGAATCCCACCACCATGTTATACTTGAGATATACAGGAAGTGAGTGAATCCCACCACCATGTTACACTTGAGATATACAGGAAGTGAGTGAATCCCACCAGCATGTTACACTTGAGACATTGAGGACGTGAGTGAATCCCACCACCATGTTATACTTGAGATATACAGGAAGTGAGTGAATCCCACCACCATGTTACACTTGAGATATACAGGAAGTGAGTGAATCCCACCACCATGTTATACTTAAGATATACAGGAAGTGAGTGAATCCCACCACCATGTTACACTTGAGATATACAGGAAGTGAGTGAATCCCACCACCATGTTATACTTGAGATATACAGGAAGTGAGTGAATCCCACCACCATGTTACACTTGAGATATACAGGAAGAGAGTGAATCTCACCAGCATGTTACACTTGAGATATACAGGAAGTGAGTGAATCCCACCAGCATGTTACACTTGAGATATACAGGAAGTGAGTGAATGTGACCAACATGATACACTTGAGATATACAGGAAGTGAGTAAATCCCACCACCATGTTACACTTGAGATATACAGGAAGTGGGTGAATCTCACCTCCATGTTACACTTGAGATATACAGGAAGTGAGTGAATCTCACCTCCATGTTACACTTGAGATATACAGGAAGTGAGTGAATCCCACCAGCATGTTATACTTGAGATATACAGGAAGTGAGTGAATCTCACCTCCATGTTACACTTGAGATGTACAGGAAGTGAGTGAATCTCACCAGCATGTTACACTTCAGACATTGAGGACGTGAGTGAATCCCACCACCATGTTACACTTGAGATATACAGGAAGTGAGTGAATCCCACCAGCATGTTACACTTGAGACATACAGGAAGTGAGTGAATCCCACCACCATGTTATACTTGAGATATACAGGAAGTGAGTGAATCTCACCACCATGTTACACTTGAGATATACAGGAGGTGAGTGAATCCCACCACCATGTTACACCTGAGATATACAGGAAGTGAGTGAATCTCACCACCATGTTACACTTGAGATATACAGGAAGTGAGTGAATCCCACCAGCACGTTACACTTGAGACATTGAGGAAGTGAGTGATTCCCACCACCATGTTACACTTGAAACATTGAGGAAGTGAGTGAATCTCACCAGCATGTTATACTTGAGATATACAGGAAGTGAGTGAATCCCACCAGCATGTTACACTTGAGACATTGAGGAAGTGAGTGAATCTCACCAGCATGTTATACTTGAGACATTGAGGAAGTGAATGAATCTCACCAGCATGTTATACTTGAGACATTGAGGAAGTGAGTGAATCTCACCACCATGTTACACTTGAGATATACAGGAAGTGAGTGAATCCCACCACCATTTTACACTTGAGATATACAGGAAGTGAGTGAATCCCACCACCATGTTATACTTGAGATATACAGGAAGTGAGTGAATCCCACCACTACGTTATACTTGAGATATGCAGGAAGTGAGTGAATCCCACCGCCATGTTATACTTGAGATACACAAGAAGTGAGTGAATCCCACCACCATGTTATACTTGAGATATACAGGAAGTGAGTGAATCCCACCACCATGTTACACTTGAGATATACAGGAAGTGAGTGAATCTCACCACCATGTTACACTTGAGATATACAGGAAGTGAGTGAATCCCACCACCATGTTACACTTGAGATATACAGGAAGTGAGTGAATCCCACCACCATGTTACACTTGAGATATACAGGAAGTGAGTGAATCCCACCACCATGTTACACTTGAGATATACAGGAAGTGAGTGAATCCCACCACCATGTTACACTTGAGATATACAGGAAGTGAGTGAATCCCACCACCATGTTACACTTGAGATATACAGGAAGTGAGTGAATCCCACCACCATGTTACACTTGAGATATACAGGAAGTGAGTGAATCCCACCACCACGTTACACTTGAGATATACAGGAAGTGAGTGAATCCCACCACCATGTTACACTTGAGATATACAGGAAGTGAGTGAATCCCACCACCATGTTACACTTGAGATATACAGGAAGTGAGTGAATCCCACCACCATGTTACCCTTGAGATATACAGGAAGTGAGTGAATCCCACCAGCATGTTACACTTGAGTCATTGAGGAAGTGAGTGAATCCCACCAGCATGTTACACTTGAGACATTGAGGAAGTGAGTGAATCCCACCAGCACGTTACACTTGAGACATTGAGGAAGTGAGTGAATCCCACCAGCACGTTACACTTGAGACATTGAGGAAGTGAGTGAATCTCACCAGCATGTTATACTTGAGATATACAGGAAGTGAGTGAATCTCACCAGCATGTTACACTTGAGACATTGAGGAAGTGAGTGAATCTCACCAGCATGTTACACTTGAGATATACAGGAAGTGAGTGAATCTCACCAGCATGTTACACTTGAGACATTGAGGAAGTGAGTGAATCTCACCAGCATGTTACACTTGAGATATACAGGAAGTGAGTGAATCTCACCAGCATGTTATACTTGAGATATACAGGAAGTGAGTGAATCTCACCAGCATGTTACACTTGAGACATTGAGGAAGTGAGTGAATCTCACCAGCATGTTACACTTGAGATATACAGGAAGTGAGTGAATCTCACCAGCATGTTACACTTGAGACATTGAGGAAGTGAGTGAATCTCACCAGCATGTTATACTTGAGATATACAGGAAGTGAGTGAATCTCACCAGCATGTTACACTTGAGACATTGAGGAAGTGAGTGAATCTCACCAGCATGTTACACTTGAGACATTGAGGAAGTGAGTGAATCTCACCAGCATGTTATACTTGAGACATTGAGGAAGTGAGTGAATCTCACCACCATGTTATACTTGAGACATTGAGGAAGTGAGTGAATCTCACCACCATGTTACACTTGAGACATTGAGGAAGTGAGTGAATCTCACCAGCATGTTATACTTGAGACATTGAGGAAGTGAGTGAATCTCACCACCATGTTACACTTGAGACATTGAGGAAGTGAGTGAATCTCACCAGCATGTTATACTTGAGATATACAGGAAGTGAGTGAATCCCACCAACATGTTACACTTGGGACATTGAGGAAGTGAGTGAATCTCACCAGCATGTTATACTTGAGATATACAGGTAGTGAGTGAATCCCACCAGCATGTTACACTTGAGACATTGAGGAAGTGAGTGAATCTCACCAGCATGTTATACTTGAGATATACACGAAGTGAGTGGATCCCACCACCATGTTACACTTGAGACATTGAGGAAGTGAGTGAATCCCACCACCATGTTACACTTGAGACATTGAGGAAGTGAGTGAATCTCACCAGCATGTTATACTTGAGATATACAGGAAGTGAGTGAATCCCACCAGCATGTTACACTTGAGACATTGAGGAAGTGAGTGAATCTCACCAGCATGTTATACTTGAGATATACAGGAAGTGAGTGAATCTCACCAGCATGTTACACTTGAGATATACAGGAAGTGAGTGAATCTCACCACCATGTTACACTTGAGACATTGAGGAAGTGAGTGCATCTCACCAGCATGTTATACTTGAGATATACAGGTAGTGAGTGAATCCCACCACCATGTTACACTTGAGACATTGAGGAAGTGAGTGAATCTCACCAGCATGTTATACTTGAGATATACACGAAGTGAGTGGATCCCACCAGCACGTTACACTTGAGACATTGAGGAAGTGAGTGAATCCCACCACCATGTTACACTTGAGACATTGAGGAAGTGAGTGAATCTCACCAGCATGTTATACTTGAGATATACAGGAAGTGAGTGAATCCCACCAGCATGTTACACTTGAGACATTGAGGAAGTGAGTGAATCTCACCAGCATGTTATACTTGAGACATTGAGGAAGTGAGTGAATCTCACCACCATGTTATACTTGAGACATTGAGGAAGTGAGTGAATCTCACCACCATGTTACACTTGAGACATTGAGGAAGTGAGTGAATCTCACCAGCATGTTACACTTGAGATATACAGGAAGAGAGTGAATCCCACCAGCATGTTATACTTGAGATATACAGGAAGTGAGTGAATCCCACCAGCATGTTACACTTGAGACATTGAGGAAGTGAGTGAAACTCACCAGCATGTTATACTTGAGACATTGAGGAAGTGAGTGAATCTCACCAGCATGATATACTTGAGACATTGAGGAAGTGAGTGAATCTCACCAGCATGTTACACTTGAGACATTGAGGAAGTGAGTGAATCCCACCAGCATGTTACACTTGAGACATTGAGGAAGTGAGTGAATCTCACCAGCATGTTATACTTGAGACATTGAGGAAGTGAGTGAATCTCACCAGCATGTTATACTTGAGACATTGAGGAAGTGAGTGAATCTCACCAGCATGTTACACTTGAGACATTGAGGAAGTGAGTGAATCCCACCAGCATGTTACACTTGAGACATTGAGGAAGTGAGTGAATCTCACCAGCATGTTATACTTGAGACATTGAGGAAGTGAGTGATCTCACCACCATGTTATACTTGAGACATTGAGGAAGTGAGTGAATCTCACCACCATGTTACACTTGAGACATTGAGGAAGTGAGTGAATCTCACCAGCATGTTACACTTGAGATATACAGGAAGAGAGTGAATCCCACCAGCATGTTACACTTGAGATATACAGGAAGTGAGTGAATCTCACCTCCATGTTACACTTGAGATATACAGGAAGTGAGTGAATCCCACCAGCATGTTATACTTGAGATATACAGGAAGTGAGTGAATCCCACCACCATGTTATACTTGAGATATACAGGAAGTGAGTGAATCCCACCACCATGTTACACTTGAGATATACAGGAAGTGAGTGAATCCCACCAGCACGTTACACTTGAGACATTGAGGAAGTGAGTGAATCCCACCACCATGTTACACTTGAGATATACAGGAAGTGAGTGAATCCCACCACCATGTTACACTTGAGATATACATAAAGTGAGTGAATCCCACCACCATGTTATACTTGAGATATACATAAAGTGAGTGAATCCCACCACCATGTTACACTTGAGATATACAGGAAGTGAGTGAATCCCACCACCATGTTATACTTGAGATATACATAAAGTGAGTGAATCCCACCACCATGTTACACTTGAGATATACAGGAAGTGAGTGAATCCCACCAACATGTTACACTTGAGATATACAGGAAGTGAGTGAATCCCACCACCATGTTATACTTGAGATATACATAAAGTGAGTGAATCCCACCACCATGTTACACTTGAGATATACAGGAAGTGAGTGAATACCACCAACATGTTACACTTGAGATATACAGGAAGTGAGTGAATCCCACCACCATGTTATACTTGAGATATACATAAAGTGAGTGAATCCCACCACCATGTTACACTTGAGATATACAGGAAGTGAGTGAATCCCACCACCATGTTACACTTGAGATATACAGGAAGTGAGTGAATCCCACCACCATGTTATACTTGAGATATACATAAAGTGAGTGAATCCCACCACCATGTTACACTTGAGATATACAGGAAGTGAGTGAATCCCACCAACATGTTATACTTGAGATATACAGGAAGTGAGTGAATCTCACCAGCATGTTACACTTGAGACATTGCGGAAGTGAGTGAATCCCACCACCATGTTATACTTGAGACATACAGGAGGTGAGTGAATCCCACCACCATGTTACACTTGAGATATACAGGAAGTGAGTGAATCCCACCAGCACGTTACACTTGAGACATTGAGGAAGTGAGTGAATCCCACCAGCACGTTACACTTGAGACATTGAGGAAGTGAGTGAATCCCACCACCATGTTATACTTGAGACATACAGGAGGTCGGTGAATCCCACCACCATGTTACACTTGAGATATACAGGAAGTGAGTGAATCCCACCAGCACGTTACACTTGAGACATTGAGGAAGTGAGTGAATCCCACCAGCATGTTACACTTGAGACATTGAGGAAGTGAGTGAATCCCACCACCATGTTATACTTGAGAGATACAGGAGGTCGGTGAATCCCACCACCATGTTACACTTGAGATATACAGGAAGTGAGTGAATCCCACCAGCACGTTACACTTGAGACATTGAGGAAGTGAGTGAATCCCACCAGCACGTTACACTTGAGACATTGAGCAAGTGAGTGAATCCCACCAGCACGTTACACTTGAGATATACAGGAAGGGAGTGAATCCCACCACCATGGTATACTTGAGATATACAGGAAGTGAGTGAATCTCACCACCATGTTACACTTGAGATATACAGGAAGTGAGTGAATCCCACCACCATGTTATACTTGAGATATACAGGAAGTGAGTGAATCCCACCACCATGTTACACTTGAGATATACAGGAAGTGAGTGAATCCCACCAGCACGTTACACTTGAGACATTGAGGAAGTGAGTGAATCCCACCACCATGTTACACTTGAGATATACAGGAAGTGAGTGAATCCCACCACCATGTTACACTTGAGATATACAGGAAGTGAGTGAATCCCACCACCATGTTACACTTGAGATATACAGGAAGTGAGTGAATCCCACCACCATGTTACACCTGCGATATACAGGAAGTGAGTGAATCCCACCACCATGTTACACTTGAGATATACAGGAAGTGAGTGAATCCCACCACCATGTTACACTTGAGATATACAGGAAGTGAGTGAATCCCACCACCATGTTATACTTGAGATATACAGGAAGTGAGTGAATCCCACCACCACGTTATACTTGAGATATGCAGGAAGTGAGTGAATCCCACCACCATGTTATACTTGAGATATACAAGAAGTGAGTGAATCCCACCACCATGTTATAGTTGAGATATACAGGAAGTGAGTGAATCCCACCACCATGTTACACTTGAGATATACAGGAAGTGAGTGAATCCCACCGCCACGTTACACTTGAGATATACAGGAAGTGAGTGAATCCCACCACCATGTTACACTTGAGATATACAGGAAGTGAGTGAATCCCACCACCATGTTACACTTGAGATATACAGGAAGTGAGTGAATCCCACCACCATGTTACACTTGAGATATACAGGAAGTGAGTGAATCCCACCACCATGTTATACTTGAGATATACAGGAAGTGAGTGAATCCCACCACCACGTTACACTTGAGATATACAGGAAGTGAGTGAATCCCACCACCATGTTACACTTGAGATATACAGGAAGTGAGTGAATCCCACCACCATGTTACACTTGAGATATACAGGAAGTGAGTGAATCCCACCACCATGTTACACTTGAGATATCCAGGAAGTGAGTGAATCCCACCACCATGTTACACTTGAGATATACTGGAAGTGAGTGAATCCCACCACCATGTTATACTTGAGATATACAGGAAGTGAGTGAATCCCACCACCACGTTACACTTGAGACATTGAGGAAGTGAGTGAATCCCACCACCATGTTATACTTGAGATATACAAGAAGTGAGTGAATCCCACCACCATGTTACACTTGAGATATACAGGAAGTGAGTGAATCCCACCACCATGTTACACTTGAGATATACAGGAAGTGAGTGAATCCCACCACCATGTTATACTTGAGACATACAGGAGGTGAGTGAATCCCACCAGCACGTTACACTTGAGACATTGAGGAAGTGAGTGAATCCCACCAGCACGTTGCACTTGAGACATTGAGGAAGTGAGTGAATCCCACCACCATGTTACACTTGAGATATACAGGAAGTGAGTGAATCCCACCACCATGTTACACTTGAGATATACAGGAAGTAAGTGAATCCCACCACCATGTTACACTTCAGATATACAGGAAGTGAGTGAATCCCACCACCATGTTACACTTGCGATATACAGGAAGTGAGTGAATCCCACCACCATGTTACACTTGAGATATACAGGAAGTGAGTGAATCCCACCACCATTTTACACTTGAGATATACAGGAAGTGAGTGAATCCCACCACCATGTTATACTTGAGATATACAGGAAGTGAGTGAATCCCACCACTACGTTATACTTGAGATATGCAGGAAGTGAGTGAATCCCACCACCATGTTATACTTGAGATACACAAGAAGTGAGTGAATCCCACCACCATGTTATACTTGAGATATACAGGAAGTGAGTGAATCCCACCACCATGTTACACTTGAGATATACAGGAAGTGAGTGAATCTCACCACCATGTTACACTTGAGATATACAGGAAGTGAGTGAATCCCACCACCATGTTACACTTGAGATATACAGGAAGTGAGTGAATCCCACCACCATGTTACACTTGAGATATACAGGAAGTGAGTGAATCCCACCACCATGTTACACTTGAGATATACAGGAAGTGAGTGAATCCCACCACCATGTTACACTTGAGATATACAGGAAGTGAGTGAATCCCACCACCATGTTACACTTGAGATATACAGGAAGTGAGTGAATCCCACCACCATGTTATACTTGAGATATACAGGAAGTGAGTGAATCCCACCACCACGTTACACTTGAGATATACAGGAAGTGAGTGAATCCCACCACCATGTTACACTTGAGATATACAGGAAGTGAGTGAATCCCACCACCATGTTACACTTGAGATATACAGGAAGTGAGTGAATCCCACCACCATGTTACACTTGAGATATACAGGAAGTGAGTGAATCCCACCACCATGTTACACTTGAGATATACAGGAAGTGAGTGAATCCCACCACCATGTTATACTTGAGATATACAGGAAGTGAGTGAATCCCACCACCACGTTACACTTGAGACATTGAGGAAGTGAGTGAATCCCACCACCATGTTATACTTGAGATATACAAGAGGTGAGTGAATCCCACCACCATGTTACCCTTGAGATATACAGGAAGTGAGTGAATCTCACCAACATGATACACTTGAGATATACAGGAAGTGAGTGAATCCCACCACCATGTTACACTTGAGATATACAGGAAGTGAGTGAATCTCACCAACCTGATACACTTGAGATATACAGGAAGTGAGTGAATCCCACCACCATGTTACACTTGAGATATACAGGAAGTGAGTGAATCCCACCACCATGTTATACTTGAGACATACAGGAGGTGAGTGAATCCCACCAGCACGTTACACTTGAGACATTGAGGAAGTGAGTGAATCCCACCAGCACGTTACACTTGAGACATTGAGGAAGTGAGTAAATCCCACCACCATGTTACACTTGAGATATACAGGAAGTGAGTGAATCCAACCAGCACGTTACACTTGAGACATTGAGGAAGTGAGTGAATCCCACCACCATGTTACACTTGAGATATACAGGAAGTGAGTGAATCCCACCACCATGTTATACTTGAGATATACAGGAAGTGAGTGAATCCCACCACCATGTTACACTTGAGATATACAGGAAGTGAGTGAATCCCACCAGCATGTTACACTTGAGACATTGAGGACGTGAGTGAATCCCACCACCATGTTATACTTGAGATATACAGGAAGTGAGTGAATCCCACCACCATGTTACACTTGAGATATACAGGAAGTGAGTGAATCCCACCACCATGTTATACTTAAGATATACAGGAAGTGAGTGAATCCCACCACCATGTTACACTTGAGATATACAGGAAGTGAGTGAATCCCACCACCATGTTACACTTGAGATATACAGGAAGAGAGTGAATCTCACCAGCATGTTACACTTGAGATATACAGGAAGTGAGTGAATCCCACCAGCATGTTACACTTGAGATATACAGGAAGTGAGTGAATGTGACCAACATGATACACTTGAGATATACAGGAAGTGAGTAAATCCCACCACCATGTTACACTTGAGATATACAGGAAGTGGGTGAATCTCACCTCCATGTTACACTTGAGATATACAGGAAGTGAGTGAATCTCACCTCCATGTTACACTTGAGATATACAGGAAGTGAGTGAATCCCACCAGCATGTTATACTTGAGATATACAGGAAGTGAGTGAATCTCACCTCCATGTTTCACTTGAGATATACAGGAAGTGAGTGAATCTCACCAGCATGTTACACTTCAGACATTGAGGACGTGAGTGAATCCCACCACCATGTTACACTTGAGATATACAGGAAGTGAGTGAATCCCACCAGCATGTTACACTTGAGACATACAGGAAGTGAGTGAATCCCACCACCATGTTATACTTGAGAGATACAGGAAGTGAGTGAATCCCACCACCATGTTACACTTGAGATATACAGGAAGTGAGTGAATCCCACCACCATGTCACACTTGAGATATACAGGAAGTGAGTGAATCCCACCACCATGTTACACTTGAGATATACAGGAAGTGAGTGAATCTCACCACCATGTTATACTTGAGACATTGAGGAAGTGAGTGATTCCCACCACCATGTTACACGTGAAACATTGAGGAAGTGAGTGAATCTCACCACCATGTTACACTTGAGATATACAGGAAGTGAGTGAATCCCACCAGCATGTTACACTTGAGATATACAGGAAGTGAGTGAATCCCACCAGCATGTTATACTTGAGATATACAGGAAGTGAGTGAATCCCACCAGCACGTTACACTTGAGACATTGAGGAAGTGAGTGATTCCCACCACCATGTTACACTTGAAACATTGAGGAAGTGAGTGAATCTCACCAGCATGTTACACTTGAGACATTGAGGAAGCGAGTGAATCTCACCAGCATGTTATACTTGAGACATTGAGGAAGTGAATGAACCTCACCACCATGTTATACTTGAGATATACAGGAAGTGAGTGAATCCCACCAGCATGTTACACTTGAGACATTGAGGAAGTGAGTGAATCTCACCAGCATGTTATACTTGAGATATACAGGAAGTGAGTGAATCCCACCAGCATGTTACACTTGAGACATTGAGGAAGTGAGTGAATCTCACCAGCATGTTACACTTGAGACATTGAGGAAGTGAGTGAATCTCACCAGCATGTTATACTTGAGATATACAGGAAGTGAGTGAATCCCACCAGCATGTTACACTTGAGACATTGAGGAAGTGAGTGAATCTCACCAGCATGTTATACTTGAGACATTGAGGAAGTGAATGAACCTCACCACCATGTTATACTTGAGACATTGAGGAAGTGAGTGAATCTCACCACCATGGTACACTTGAGACATTGAGGAAGTGAGTGAATCCCACCAGCATGTTACACTTGAGACATTGAGGAAGTGAGTGAATCCCACCAGCATGTTACACTTGAGACATAGAGGAAGTGAGTGAATCTCACCAGCATGTTATACTTGAGATATACAGGAAGTGAGTGAATCCCACCAGCATGTTACACTTGAGACATTGAGGAAGTGAGTGAATCTCACCAGCATGTTATACTTGAGACATTGAGGAAGTGAATGAACCTCACCACCATGTTATACTTGAGACATTGAGGAAGTGAGTGAATCTCACCACCATGGTACACTTGAGACATTGAGGAAGTGAGTGAATCTCACCAGCATGTTATACTTGAGATATACAGGAAGTGAGTGAATCCCACCAGCATGCTACACTTCAGACATTGAGGAAGTGAGTGAATCCCACCACCATGTTACACTTGAGACATTGAGGAGGTGAGTGAATCTCACCAGCACGTTACACTTGAGACATTGAGGAAGTGGGTGAATCTCACCAGCATGTTATACTTGAGATATACAGGAAGTGAGTGAATCCCACCAGCATGTTACACTTGAGACATGGAGGAAGTGAGTGACTCTCACCAGCACGTTACACTTGAGACATTGAGGAAGTGAGTGAATCTCACCAGCATGTTATACTTGAGATATACAGGAAGTGAGTGAATCCCACCAGCATGTTACACTTGAGACATTGAGGAAGTGAGTGAATCCCACCAGCATGTTACACTTGAGACGTTGAGGAAGTGAGTGAATCCCACCAGCACGTTACACTTGAGACATTGATGAAGTGAGTGAATCCCACCAGCATGTTACACTTGAGACATTGAGGAAGTGAGTGAATCTCACCAGCATGTTACACTTGGGACATTGAGGAAGTGAGTGAATCCCACCAGCATGTTACACTTGAGACATTGAGGAAGTGAGTGAATCCCACCAGCATGTTACACTTGAGACATTGAGGAAGTGAGTGAATCTCACCAGCATGTTACACTTGGGACATTGAGGAAGTGAGTGAATCCCACCAGTATGTTACACTTGAGTCATTGAGGAAGTGAGTGAATCCCACCAGCATGTTACACTTGAGACATTGAGGAAGTGAGTGAATCCCACCAGCACGTTACACTTGAGACATTGAGGAAGTGAGTGAATCCCACCAGCACGTTACACTTGAGACATTGAGGAAGTGAGTGAATCTCACCAGCATGTTATACTTGAGATATACAGGAAGTGAGTGAATCCCACCAGCATGTTACACTTGAGACATTGAGGAAGTGAGTGAATCTCACCAGCATGTTACACTTGAGACATTGAGGAAGTGAGTGAATCTCACCACCATGTTATACTTGAGACATTGAGGAAGTGAGTGAATCTCACCACCATGTTATACTTGAGACATTGAGGAAGTGAGTGAATCTCACCACCATGTTATACTTGAGACATTGAGGAAGTGAGTGAATCTCAGCAGCATGTTATACTTGAGACATTGAGGAAGTGAGTGAATCTCACCACCATGTTATACTTGAGACATTGAGGAAGTGAGTGAATCTCACCAGCATGTTACACTTGAGACATTGAGGAAGTGAGTGAATCTCACCAGCATGTTATACTTGAGACATTGAGGAAGTGAGTGAATCCCACCACCATGTTACACTTGAGATATACAGGAAGTGAGTGAATCTCACCTCCATGTTACACTTGAGATATACAGGAAGTGAGTGAATCCCACCACCATGTTACACTTGAGATATACAGGAAGTGAGTGAATCTCACCAGCATGTTACACTTGAGATATACAGGAAGTGAGTGAATCTCACCCGCATGTTACACTTGAGATATACAGGAAGTGAGTGAATCTCACCTCCATGTTACACTTGAGATATACAGGAAGTGAGTGAATCTCACCCCCATGTTACACTTGAGATATACAGGAAGTGAGTGAATCTCACCTCCATGTTACACTTGAGATATACAGGAAGTGAGTGAATCTCACCCCCATGTTACACTTGAGATATACAGGAAGTGAGTGAATCTCACCTCCATGTTACACTTGAGATATACAGGAAGTGAGTGAATCTCACCCCCATGTTACACTTGAGATATACAGGAAGTGAGTGAATCTCACCTCCATGTTACACTTGAGATATACAGGAAGTGAGTGAATCTCACCCCCATGTTACACTTGAGATATACAGGAAGTGAGTGAATCTCACCAGCATGTTACACTTGAGATATACAGGAAGTGAGTGAATCTCACCCCCATGTTACACTTGAGATATACAGGAAGTGAGTGAATCTCACCAGCATGTTACACTTGAGATATACAGGAAGTGAGTGAATCTCACCAACATGATACACTTGAGATATACAGGAAGTGTGTGAATCTCACCAGCATGTTACACTTGAGACACACAGGAAGTGTGTGAATCTCACCAGCATGTTACACTTGAGACATACAGGAAGTGTGTGAATCTCACCAGCATGTTACACTTGAGACATTGAGGAAGTGAGTGAATCTCACCAGCATGTTACACTTGAGACATACACGAAGTGTGTGAATCTCACCAGCATGTTACACTTGAGACATACAGGAAGTGTGTGAATCTCACCAGCATGTTACACTTGAGACATTGAGGAAGTGAGTGAATCTCACCAGCATGTTACACTTGAGACATACAGGAAGTGAGTGAATCTCACCAGCATGTTACACTTGAGACATACAGGAAGTGTGTGAATCCCACCAGCATGTTACACTTGAGACATACAGGAAGTGTGTGAATCTCACCAGCATGTTACACTTGAGACATACAGGAAGTGAGTGAATCTCACCAGCATGTTACACTTGAGACATACAGGAAGTGAGTGAATCTCACCAGCATGTTACACTTGAGACATACAGGAAGTGAGTGAATCTCACCAGCATGTTACACTTGAGACATACAGGAAGTGAGTGAATCTCACCAGCATGTTACACTTGAGACATACAGGAAGTGAGTGAATCTCACCAGCATGTTACACTTGAGACATACAGGAAGTGTGTGAATCTCACCAGCATGTTACACTTGAGACTTTGAGGAAGTGAGTGAATCCCACCAGCATGTTACACTTGAGACATACAGGAAGTGTGTGAATCTCACCAGCATGTTACACTTGAGACTTTGAGGAAGTGAGTGAATCTCACCAGCATGTTACACTTGAGACATACAGGAAGTGTGTGAATCCCACCAGCATGTTACACTTGAGACTTTGAGGAAGTGAGTGAATCCCACCAGCATGTTACACTTGAGACATACAGGAAGTGTGTGAATCCCACCAGCATGTTACACTTGAGACATTGAGGAAGTGAGTGAATCCCACCAGCATGTTACACTTGAGACATACAGGAAGTGTGTGAATCCCACCAGCATGTTACACTTGAGACTTTGAGGAAGTGAGTGAATCCCACCAGCATGTTACACTTGAGACATACAGGAAGTGTGTGAATCCCACCAGCATGTTACACTTGAGACTTTGAGGAAGTGAGTGAATCCCACCACCATGTTACACTTGAGATATACAGGAAGTGAGTGAATCCCACCACCATGTTACACTTGAGATATACAGGAAGTGAGTGAATCCCACCACCATGTTACACTTGAGATATACAGGAAGTGAGTGAATCCCACCACCATGTTATACTTGAGATATACAGGAAGTGAGTGAATCCCACCACCACGTTACACTTGAGACATTGAGGAAGTGAGTGAATCCCACCACCATGTTATACTTGAGATATACAAGAGGTGAGTGAATCCCACCACCATGTTACCCTTGAGATATACAGGAAGTGAGTGAATCTCACCAACATGATACACTTGAGATATACAGGAAGTGAGTGAATCCCACCACCATGTTACACTTGAGATATACAGGAAGTGAGTGAATCTCACCAACCTGATACACTTGAGATATACAGGAAGTGAGTGAATCCCACCACCATGTTACACTTGAGATATACAGGAAGTGAGTGAATCCCACCACCATGTTATACTTGAGACATACAGGAGGTGAGTGAATCCCACCAGCACGTTACACTTGAGACATTGAGGAAGTGAGTGAATCCCACCAGCACGTTACACTTGAGACATTGAGGAAGTGAGTAAATCCCACCACCATGTTACACTTGAGATATACAGGAAGTGAGTGAATCCAACCAGCACGTTACACTTGAGACATTGAGGAAGTGAGTGAATCCCACCACCATGTTACACTTGAGATATACAGGAAGTGAGTGAATCCCACCACCATGTTATACTTGAGATATACAGGAAGTGAGTGAATCCCACCACCATGTTACACTTGAGATATACAGGAAGTGAGTGAATCCCACCAGCATGTTACACTTGAGACATTGAGGACGTGAGTGAATCCCACCACCATGTTATACTTGAGATATACAGGAAGTGAGTGAATCCCACCACCATGTTACACTTGAGATATACAGGAAGTGAGTGAATCCCACCACCATGTTATACTTAAGATATACAGGAAGTGAGTGAATCCCACCACCATGTTACACTTGAGATATACAGGAAGTGAGTGAATCCCACCACCATGTTACACTTGAGATATACAGGAAGAGAGTGAATCTCACCAGCATGTTACACTTGAGATATACAGGAAGTGAGTGAATCCCACCAGCATGTTACACTTGAGATATACAGGAAGTGAGTGAATGTGACCAACATGATACACTTGAGATATACAGGAAGTGAGTAAATCCCACCACCATGTTACACTTGAGATATACAGGAAGTGGGTGAATCTCACCTCCATGTTACACTTGAGATATACAGGAAGTGAGTGAATCTCACCTCCATGTTACACTTGAGATATACAGGAAGTGAGTGAATCCCACCAGCATGTTATACTTGAGATATACAGGAAGTGAGTGAATCTCACCTCCATGTTTCACTTGAGATATACAGGAAGTGAGTGAATCTCACCAGCATGTTACACTTCAGACATTGAGGACGTGAGTGAATCCCACCACCATGTTACACTTGAGATATACAGGAAGTGAGTGAATCCCACCAGCATGTTACACTTGAGACATACAGGAAGTGAGTGAATCCCACCACCATGTTATACTTGAGAGATACAGGAAGTGAGTGAATCCCACCACCATGTTACACTTGAGATATACAGGAAGTGAGTGAATCCCACCACCATGTCACACTTGAGATATACAGGAAGTGAGTGAATCCCACCACCATGTTACACTTGAGATATACAGGAAGTGAGTGAATCTCACCACCATGTTATACTTGAGACATTGAGGAAGTGAGTGATTCCCACCACCATGTTACACGTGAAACATTGAGGAAGTGAGTGAATCTCACCACCATGTTACACTTGAGATATACAGGAAGTGAGTGAATCCCACCAGCATGTTACACTTGAGATATACAGGAAGTGAGTGAATCCCACCAGCATGTTATACTTGAGATATACAGGAAGTGAGTGAATCCCACCAGCACGTTACACTTGAGACATTGAGGAAGTGAGTGATTCCCACCACCATGTTACACTTGAAACATTGAGGAAGTGAGTGAATCTCACCAGCATGTTACACTTGAGACATTGAGGAAGCGAGTGAATCTCACCAGCATGTTATACTTGAGACATTGAGGAAGTGAATGAACCTCACCACCATGTTATACTTGAGATATACAGGAAGTGAGTGAATCCCACCAGCATGTTACACTTGAGACATTGAGGAAGTGAGTGAATCTCACCAGCATGTTATACTTGAGATATACAGGAAGTGAGTGAATCCCACCAGCATGTTACACTTGAGACATTGAGGAAGTGAGTGAATCTCACCAGCATGTTACACTTGAGACATTGAGGAAGTGAGTGAATCTCACCAGCATGTTATACTTGAGATATACAGGAAGTGAGTGAATCCCACCAGCATGTTACACTTGAGACATTGAGGAAGTGAGTGAATCTCACCAGCATGTTATACTTGAGACATTGAGGAAGTGAATGAACCTCACCACCATGTTATACTTGAGACATTGAGGAAGTGAGTGAATCTCACCACCATGGTACACTTGAGACATTGAGGAAGTGAGTGAATCCCACCAGCATGTTACACTTGAGACATTGAGGAAGTGAGTGAATCCCACCAGCATGTTACACTTGAGACATAGAGGAAGTGAGTGAATCTCACCAGCATGTTATACTTGAGATATACAGGAAGTGAGTGAATCCCACCAGCATGTTACACTTGAGACATTGAGGAAGTGAGTGAATCTCACCAGCATGTTATACTTGAGACATTGAGGAAGTGAATGAACCTCACCACCATGTTATACTTGAGACATTGAGGAAGTGAGTGAATCTCACCACCATGGTACACTTGAGACATTGAGGAAGTGAGTGAATCTCACCAGCATGTTATACTTGAGATATACAGGAAGTGAGTGAATCCCACCAGCATGCTACACTTCAGACATTGAGGAAGTGAGTGAATCCCACCACCATGTTACACTTGAGACATTGAGGAGGTGAGTGAATCTCACCAGCACGTTACACTTGAGACATTGAGGAAGTGGGTGAATCTCACCAGCATGTTATACTTGAGATATACAGGAAGTGAGTGAATCCCACCAGCATGTTACACTTGAGACATGGAGGAAGTGAGTGAATCTCACCAGCATGTTATACTTGAGACATTGAGGAAGTGAATGAACCTCACCACCATGTTATACTTGAGACATTGAGGAAGTGAGTGAATCTCACCACCATGGTACACTTGAGACATTGAGGAAGTGAGTGAATCTCACCAGCATGTTATACTTGAGACATTGAGGAAGTGAATGAACCTCACCACCATGTTATACTTGAGACATTGAGGAAGTGAGTGAATCTCACCACCATGGTACACTTGAGACATTGAGGAAGTGAGTGAATCTCACCAGCATGTTATACTTGAGACATTGAGGAAGTGAATGAACCTCACCACCATGTTATACTTGAGACATTGAGGAAGTGAGTGAATCTCACCACCATGGTACACTTGAGACATTGAGGAAGTGAGTGAATCCCACCAGCATGTTACACTTGAGACATTGAGGAAGTGAGTGAATCCCACCAGCATGTTACACTTGAGACATAGAGGAAGTGAGTGAATCTCACCAGCATGTTATACTTGAGATATACAGGAAGTGAGTGAATCCCACCAGCATGTTACACTTGAGACATTGAGGAAGTGAGTGAATCTCACCAGCATGTTATACTTGAGACATTGAGGAAGTGAATGAACCTCACCACCATGTTATACTTGAGACATTGAGGAAGTGAGTGAATCTCACCACCATGGTACACTTGAGACATTGAGGAAGTGAGTGAATCTCACCAGCATGTTATACTTGAGATATACAGGAAGTGAGTGAATCCCACCAGCATGCTACACTTCAGACATTGAGGAAGTGAGTGAATCCCACCAGCACGTTACACTTGAGACATTGAGGAAGTGAGTGAATCTCACCAGCATGTTATACTTGAGATATACAGGAAGTGAGTGAATCCCACCAGCATGTTACACTTGAGACATTGAGGAAGTGAGTGAATCTCACCAGCATGTTACACTTGAGACATTGAGGAAGTGAGTGAATCTCACCACCATGTTATACTTGAGACATTGAGGAAGTGAGTGAATCTCACCACCATGTTATACTTGAGACATTGAGGAAGTGAGTGAATCTCACCACCATGTTATACTTGAGACATTGAGGAAGTGAGTGAATCTCAGCAGCATGTTATACTTGAGACATTGAGGAAGTGAGTGAATCTCACCACCATGTTATACTTGAGACATTGAGGAAGTGAGTGAATCTCACCAGCATGTTACACTTGAGACATTGAGGAAGTGAGTGAATCTCACCAGCATGTTATACTTGAGACATTGAGGAAGTGAGTGAATCCCACCACCATGTTACACTTGAGATATACAGGAAGTGAGTGAATCTCACCTCCATGTTACACTTGAGATATACAGGAAGTGAGTGAATCCCACCACCATGTTACACTTGAGATATACAGGAAGTGAGTGAATCTCACCAGCATGTTACACTTGAGATATACAGGAAGTGAGTGAATCTCACCCGCATGTTACACTTGAGATATACAGGAAGTGAGTGAATCTCACCTCCATGTTACACTTGAGATATACAGGAAGTGAGTGAATCTCACCTCCATGTTACACTTGAGATATACAGGAAGTGAGTGAATCTCACCTCCATGTTACACTTGAGATATACAGGAAGTGAGTGAATCTCACCTCCATGTTACACTTGAGATATACAGGAAGTGAGTGAATCTCACCCCCATGTTACACTTGAGATATACAGGAAGTGAGTGAATCTCACCTCCATGTTACACTTGAGATATACAGGAAGTGAGTGAATCTCACCTCCATGTTACACTTGAGATATACAGGAAGTGAGTGAATCTCACCTCCATGTTACACTTGAGATATACAGGAAGTGAGTGAATCTCACCTCCATGTTACACTTGAGATATACAGGAAGTGAGTGAATCTCACCCCCATGTTACACTTGAGATATACAGGAAGTGAGTGAATCTCACCTCCATGTTACACTTGAGATATACAGGAAGTGAGTGAATCTCACCCCCATGTTACACTTGAGATATACAGGAAGTGAGTGAATCTCACCTCCATGTTACACTTGAGATATACAGGAAGTGAGTGAATCTCACCCCCATGTTACACTTGAGATATACAGGAAGTGAGTGAATCTCACCCCCATGTTACACTTGAGATATACAGGAAGTGAGTGAATCTCACCTCCATGTTACACTTGAGATATACAGGAAGTGAGTGAATCTCACCCCCATGTTACACTTGAGATATACAGGAAGTGAGTGAATCTCACCAGCATGTTACACTTGAGATATACAGGAAGTGAGTGAATCTCACCCCCATGTTACACTTGAGATATACAGGAAGTGAGTGAATCTCACCAGCATGTTACACTTGAGATATACAGGAAGTGAGTGAATCTCACCAGCATGTTACACTTGAGACACACAGGAAGTGTGTGAATCTCACCAGCATGTTACACTTGAGACATACAGGAAGTGTGTGAATCTCACCAGCATGTTACACTTGAGACATTGAGGAAGTGAGTGAATCTCACCAGCATGTTACACTTGAGACATACACGAAGTGTGTGAATCTCACCAGCATGTTACACTTGAGACATTGAGGAAGTGAGTGAATCTCACCAGCATGTTACACTTGAGACATACAGGAAGTGTGTGAATCTCACCAGCATGTTACACTTGAGACATTGAGGAAGTGAGTGAATCTCACCAGCATGTTACACTTGAGACATACAGGAAGTGAGTGAATCTCACCAGCATGTTACACTTGAGACATACAGGAAGTGTGTGAATCCCACCAGCATGTTACACTTGAGACATACAGGAAGTGTGTGAATCTCACCAGCATGTTACACTTGAGACATACAGGAAGTGAGTGAATCTCACCAGCATGTTACACTTGAGACATACAGGAAGTGAGTGAATCTCACCAGCATGTTACACTTGAGACATACAGGAAGTGAGTGAATCTCACCAGCATGTTACACTTGAGACATACAGGAAGTGAGTGAATCTCACCAGCATGTTACACTTGAGACATACAGGAAGTGAGTGAATCTCACCAGCATGTTACACTTGAGACATACAGGAAGTGTGTGAATCTCACCAGCATGTTACACTTGAGACTTTGAGGAAGTGAGTGAATCCCACCAGCATGTTACACTTGAGACATACAGGAAGTGTGTGAATCTCACCAGCATGTTACACTTGAGACTTTGAGGAAGTGAGTGAATCTCACCAGCATGTTACACTTGAGACATACAGGAAGTGTGTGAATCCCACCAGCATGTTACACTTGAGACTTTGAGGAAGTGAGTGAATCCCACCAGCATGTTACACTTGAGACATACAGGAAGTGTGTGAATCCCACCAGCATGTTACACTTGAGACATTGAGGAAGTGAGTGAATCCCACCAGCATGTTACACTTGAGACATACAGGAAGTGTGTGAATCCCACCAGCATGTTACACTTGAGACTTTGAGGAAGTGAGTGAATCCCACCAGCATGTTACACTTGAGACATACAGGAAGTGTGTGAATCCCACCAGCATGTTACACTTGAGACTTTGAGGAAGTGAGTGAATCCCACCAGCATGTTACACTTGAGACATACAGGAAGTGTGTGAATCCCACCAGCATGTTACACTTGAGACTTTGAGGAAGTGAGTGAATCCCACCAGCATGTTACACTTGAGACATACAGGAAGTGTGTGAATCCCACCAGCATGTTACACTTGAGACATACAGGAAGTGTGTGAATCTCACCAGCACGTTACACTTGAGACATACAGGAAGTGTGTGAATCCCACCACCATGTTACACTTGAGACTTTGAGGAAGTGAGTGAATCCCACCAGCATGTTACACTTGAGACTTTGAGGAAGTGAGTGAATCCCACCAGCATGTTACACTTGAGACATACAGGAAGTGTGTGAATCCCACCAGCATGTTACACTTGAGACATACAGGAAGTGTGTGAATCTCACCAGCACGTTACACTTGAGACATACAGGAAGTGTGTGAATCCCACCACCATGTTACACTTGAGACATACAGGAAGTGTGTGAATCCCACCAGCATGTTACACTTGAGACTTTGAGGAAGTGAGTGAATCCCACCAGCATGTTACACTTGAGACATACAGGAAGTGTGTGAATCCCACCAGCATGTTACACTTGAGACATACAGGAAGTGTGTGAATCCCACCAGCATGTTACACTTGAGACTTTGAGGAAGTGAGTGAATCCCACCAGCATGTTACACTTGAGACATACAGGAAGTGTGTGAATCCCACCAGCATGTTACACTTGAGACTTTGAGGAAGTGAGTGAATCCCACCAGCATGTTACACTTGAGACATACAGGAAGTGTGTGAATCTCACCAGCACGTTACACTTGAGACATTGAGGAAGTGAGTGAATCTCACCAGCATGTTACACTTGAGACATACAGGAAGTGTGTGAATCTCACCAGCATGTTACACTTGAGACATACAGGAAGTGTGTGAATCTCACCAGCACGTTACACTTGAGACATTCAGGAAGTGAGTGAATCTCACCAGCATGTTACATTTGAGACATTCAGGAAGTGAGTGAATCTCACCAGCATGTTACACTTGAGACATACAGGAAGTGTGTGAATCTCACCAGCATGTTACACTTGAGACTTTGAGGAAGTGAGTGAATCTCACCAGCATGTTACACTTGAGACATTGAGGAAGTGAGTGAATCCCACCAGCATGTTACACTTGAGACTTTGAGGAAGTGAGTGAATCCCACCAGCATGTTACACTTGAGACATACAGGAAGTGTGTGAATCTCACCAGCACGTTACACTTGAGACATTGAGGAAGTGAGTGAATCTCACCACCATGTTACACTTGAGACATTGAGGAAGTGAGTGAATCCCACCAGCACGTTACACTTGAGACATTGAGGAAGTGAGTGAATCCCACCAACACGTTACACTTGAGACATTGAGGAAGTGAGTGAATCCCACCACCATGTTACACTTGAGATATACAGGAAGTGAGTGAATCCCACCACCATGTTATACTTGAGATATACAGGAAGTGAGTGAATCCCACCACCACGTTATACTTGAGATATGCAGGAAGTGAGTGAATCCCACCACCATGTTATACTTGAGATATACAAGAAGTGGGTGAATCCCACCACCATGTTATAGTTGAGATATACAGGAAGTGAGTGAATCCCACCACCATGTTACACTTGAGATATACAGGAAGTGAGTGAATCCCACCACCATGTTACACTTGAGATATACAGGAAGTGAGTGAATCCCACCACCATGTTACACTTGAGATATACAGGAAGTGAGTGAATCCCACCACCATGTTACACTTGAGATATACAGGAAGTGAGTGAATCCCACCACCATGTTACACTTGAGATATACAGGAAGTGAGTGAATCCCACCACCATGTTACACTTGAGATATACAGGAAGTGAGTGAATCCCACCACCATGTTACACTTGAGATATACAGGAAGTGAGTGAATCCCACCACCATGTTATACTTGAGATATACAGGAAGTGAGTGAATCCCACCACCACGTTACACTTGAGACATTGAGAAAGTGAGTGAATCCCACCACCATGTTATACTTGAGATATACAAGAAGTGAGTGAATCCCACCACCATGTTACACTTGAGATATACAGGAAGTGAGTGAATCCCACCACCATGTTACACTTGAGATATACAGGAAGTGAGTGAATCCCACCACCATGTTACACTTGAGATATACAGGAAGTGAGTGAATCCCACCAGCATGTTACACTTGAGACATTGAGGACGTGAGTGAATCCCACCACCATGTTATACTTGAGATATACAGGAAGTGAGTGAATCCCACCACCATGTTACACTTGAGACATTGAGGACGTGAGTGAATCCCACCACCATGTTATACTTGAGATATACAGGAAGTGAGTGAATCCCACCACCATGTTATACTTGAGATATACAGGAAGTGAGTGAATCCCACCACCATGTTACACTTGAGATATACAGGAAGTGAGTGAATCCCACCAGCATGTTATACTTGAGATATACAGGAAGTGAGTGAATCCCACCACCATGTTATACTTGAGATATACAGGAAGTGAGTGAATCCCACCACCATGTTATACTTGAGATATACAGGAAGTGAGTGAATCCCACCACCATGTTACACTTGAGATATACAGGAAGTGAGTGAATCCCACCAGCATGTTATACTTGAGACATTGAGGAAGTGAGTGAATCTCACCACCATGTTATACTTGAGACATTGAGGAAGTGAGTGAATCTCACCACCATGTTACACTTGAGACATTGAGGAAGTGAGTGAATCTCACCACCATGTTACACTTGAGACATTGAGGAAGTGAGTGAATCTCACCACCATGTTACACTTGCGACATTGAGGAAGTGAGTGAATCTCACCAGCATGTTACACTTGAGACATTGAGGAAGTGAGTGAATCCCACCAGCATGTTACACTTGAGACATTGAGGAAGTGAGTGAATCCCACCACCATGTTACACTTGAGACATTGAGGAAGTGAGTGAATCTCACCAGCATGTTATACTTGAGATATACAGGAAGTGAGTGAATCCCACCACCATGTTATACTTGAGATATACAGGAAGTGAGTGAATCCCACCACCATGTTATACTTGAGATATACAGGAACTGAGTGAATCCCACCACCATGTTACACTTGAGATATACAGGAAGTGAGTGAATCCCACCACCATGTTATACTTGAGATATACAGGAAGTGAGTGAATCCCACCACCATGTTACACTTGAGATATACAGGAAGTGAGTGAATCCCACCAGCATGTTATACTTGAGATATACAGGAAGTGAGTGAATCCCACCACCATGTTATACTTGAGATATACAGGAAGTGAGTGAATCCCACCACCATGTTATACTTGAGATATACAGGAAGTGAGTGAATCCCACCACCATGTTATACTTGAGATATACAGGAAGTGAGTGAATCCCACCACCATGTTATACTTGAGATATACAGGAAGTGAGTGAATCCCACCACCATGTTATACTTGAGATATACAGGAAGTGAGTGAATCCCACCAACATGATACACTTGAGATATACAGGAAGTGAGTGAATCCCACCACCATGTTATACTTGAGATATACAGGAAGTGAGTGAATCCCACCACCATGTTATACTTGAGATATACAGGAAGTGAGTGAATCCCACCACCATGTTATACTTGAGATATACAGGAAGTGAGTGAATCCCACCACCATGTTATACTTGAGATATACAGGAAGTGAGTGAATCCCACCACCATGTTATACTTGAGATATACAGGAAGTGAGTGAATCCCACCACCATGTTATACTTGAGATATACAGGAAGTGAGTGAATCCCACCACCATGTTATACTTGAGATATACAGGAAGTGAGTGAATCCCACCACCATGTTATACTTGAGATATACAGGAAGTGAGTGAATCCCACCAACATGATACACTTGAGATATACAGGAAGTGAGTGAATCCCACCACCATGTTATACTTGAGATATACAGGAAGTGAGTGAATCCCACCACCATGTTATACTTGAGATATACAGGAAGTGAGTGAATCCCACCACCATGTTATACTTGAGATATACAGGAAGTGAGTGAATCCCACCACCATGTTATACTTGAGATATACAGGAAGTGAGTGAATCCCACCACCATGTTATACTTGAGATATACAGGAAGTGAGTGAATCCCACCAACATGATACACTTGAGATATACAGGAAGTGAGTGAATCCCACCACCATGTTATACTTGAGATATACAGGAAGTGAGTGAATCCCACCACCATGTTATACTTGAGATATACAGGAAGTGAGTGAATCCCACCACCATGTTATACTTGAGATATACAGGAAGTGAGTGAATCCCACCAACATGATACACTTGAGATATACAGGAAGTGAGTGAATCCCACCACCATGTTATACTTGAGATATACAGGAAGTGAGTGAATCCCACCACCATGTTACACTTGAGATATACAGGAAGTGAGTGAATCCCACCAGCATGTTATACTTGAGATATACAGGAAGTGAGTGAATCCCACCACCATGTTATACTTGAGATATACAGGAAGTGAGTGAATCCCACCACCATGTTATACTTGAGACATTGAGGAAGTGAGTGAATCTCACCAGCATGTTATACTTGAGACATTGAGGAAGTGAGTGAATCTCACCAGCATGTTATACTTGAGATATACAGGAAGTGAGTGAATCCCACCAGCATGTTACACTTGAGACATTGAGGAAGTGAGTGAATCCCACCACCATGTTACACTTGAGACATTGAGGAAGTGAGTGAATCTCACCAGCATGTTATACTTGAGACATTGAGGAAGTGAGTGAATCCCACCAGCATGTTACACTTGAGACATTGAGGAAGTGAGTGAATCCCACCAGCATGTTACACTTGAGACATTGAGGAAGTGAGTGAATCCCACCACCATGTTACACTTGAGACATTGAGGAAGTGAGTGAATCCCACCACCATGTTACACTTGAGACATTGAGGAAGTGAGTGAATCCCACCACCATGTTACACTTGAGACATTGAGGAAGTGAGTGAATCTCACCAGCATGTTATACTTGAGACATTGAGGAAGTGAGTGAATCTCACCAGCATGTTATACTTGAGACATTGAGGAAGTGAGTGAATCTCACCACCATGTTACACTTGAGACATTGAGGAAGTGAGTGAATCTCACCACCATGTTATACTTGAGATATACAGGAAGTGAGTGAATCTCACCACCATGTTACACTTGAGACATTGAGGAAGTGAGTGAATCTCACCACCATGTTATACTTGAGATATACAGGAAGTGAGTGAATCTCACCAGCATGTTACACTTGAGACATTGAGGAAGTGAGTGAATCTCACCAGCATGTTACACTTGAGACATTGAGGAAGTGAGTGAATCTCACCACCATGTTACACTTGAGACATTGAGGAAGTGAGTGAATCCCACCACCATGTTACACTTGAGACATTGAGGAAGTGAGTGAATCTCACCAGCATGTTATACTTGAGACATTGAGGAAGTGAGTGAATCTCACCACCATGTTATACTTGAGATATACAGGAAGTGAGTGAATCTCACCACCATGTTATACTTGAGATATACAGGAAGTGAGTGAATCCCACCACCATGTTATACTTGAGACATTGAGGAAGTGAGTGAATCTCACCACCATGTTACACTTGAGACATTGAGGAAGTGAGTGAATCTCACCAGCATGTTATACTTGAGATATACAGGAAGTGAGTGAATCCCACCAGCATGTTACACTTGAGACATTGAGGAAGTGAGTGAATCCCACCACCATGTTACACTTGAGACATTGAGGAAGTGAGTGAATCTCACCAGCATGTTATACTTGAGATATACAGGAAGTGAGTGAATCCCACCACCATGTTATACTTGAGATATACAGGAAGTGAGTGAATCCCACCACCATGTTATACTTGAGATATACAGGAAGTGAGTGAATCCCACCACCATGTTACACTTGGGACATTGAGGAAGTGAGTGAATCTCACCACCATGTTATACTTGAGATATACAGGAAGTGAGTGAATCCCACCACCATGTTACACTTGGGACATTGAGGAAGTGAGTGAATCTCACCAGCATGTTATACTTGAGATATTGAGGAAGTGAGTGAATCTCACCACCATGTTATACTTGAGACATTGAGGAAGTGAGTGAATCTCACCACCATGATACACTTGAGACATTGAGGAAGTGAGTGAATCCCACCAGCATGTTATACTTGAGACATTGAGGAAGTGAGTGAATCCCACCACCATGTTATACTTGAGATATTGAGGAAGTGAGTGAATCTCACCACCATGTTATACTTGGGACATTGAGGAAGTGAGTGAATCCCACCACCATGTTATACTTGAGATATTGAGGAAGTGAGTGAATCCCACCAGCATGTTATACTTGGGACATTGAGGAAGTGAGTGAATCTCACCACCATGTTATACTTGAGATATTGAGGAAGTGAGTGAATCTCACCACCATGTTATACTTGAGACATTGAGGAAGTGAGTGAATCTCACCACCATGATACACTTGAGACATTGAGGAAGTGAGTGAATCCCACCAGCATGTTATACTTGAGACATTGAGGAAGTGAGTGAATCCCACCACCATGTTACACTTGGGACATTGAGGAAGTGAGTGAATCCCACCAGCATGTTATACTTGAGACATTGAGGAAGTGAGTGAATCTCACCAGCATGATACACTTGAGACATTGAGGAAGTGAGTGAATCTCACCACCATGATACACTTGAGATATACAGGAAGTGAGTGAATCTCACCATCATGTTATACTTGAGATATACAGGAAGTGAGTGAATGTCACCACCATGATACACTTGAGATATACAGGAAGTGAATGAATCTCACCACCATGTTATACTTGAGATATACAGGAAGTGAGTGAATGTCACCAACATGATACACTTGAGATATACAGGAAGTGAGTGAATGTGACCAACATGATACACTTGAGATATACAGGAAGTGAGTGAATCTCACCACCATGTTATACTTGAGATATACAGGAAGTGAGTGAATGTCACCAACATGATATACTTGAGATATTGAGGAAGTGAGTGAATCCCACCACCATGTTATACTTGAGATATACAGGAAGTGAGTGAATGTCACCAACATGATACACTTGAGATATACAGGAAGTGAGTGAATCTCACCACCATGTTATACTTGAGACATTGAGGAAGTGAGTGAATCTCACCACCATGATATACTTGAGATATTGAGGAAGTGAGTGAATCCCACCACCATGTTATACTTGAGATATACAGGAAGTGAGTGCATGTCACCAACATGATACACTTGAGATATACAGGAAGTGAGTGAATCTCACCACCATGATATACTTGAGATATTGAGGAAGTGAGTGAATCTCACCAGCATGTTACACTTGAGATATACAGGAAGTGAGTGAATCTCACCAGCATGTTACACTTGAGATATACAGGAAGTGAGTGAATCTCACCAGCATGTTACGCTTGAGATATACAGGAAGTGAGTGAATGTCACCAACATGATACACTTGAGATATACAGGAAGTGAGTGAATGTCACCACCATGTTACACTTGAGATATACAGGAAGTGAGTGAATGTCACCAACATGATACACTAGAGATATACAGGAAGTGAGTGAATCTCACCAGCATGTTACACTTGAGATATACAGGAAGTGAGTGAATCTCACCAGCATGTTACACTTGAGATATACAGGAAGTGAGTGAATCTCACCACCATGATATACTTGAGATATTGAGGAAGTGAGTGAATCTCACCAGCATGTTACACTTGAGATATACAGGAAGTGAGTGAATCTCACCAGCATGTTACACTTGAGATATACAGGAAGTGAGTGAATCTCACCAACATGATACACTTGAGATATTGAGGAAGTGAGTGAATCTCACCAGCATGTTACACTTGAGATATACAGGAAGTGAGTGAATCTCACCAGCATGTTACACTTGAGATATACAGGAAGTGAGTGAATCTCACCAACATGATACACTTGAGATATACAGGAAGTGAGTGAATCTCACCACCATGTTACACTTGAGATATACAGGAAGTGAGTGAATCTCACCAGCATGTTACACTTGAGATATACAGGAAGTGAGTGAATGCCACCAGCATGTTATACTTGAGATATACAGGAAGTGAGTGAATCCCACCAGCATGTTACACTTGAGATATACAGGAAGTAGGTGAATGTGACCAACATGATACACTTGAGATATACAGGAAGTGAGTGAATGTCACCACCATGTTACACTTGAGATATACAGGAAGTGAGTGAATCTCACCAGCATGTTACACTTGAGATATACAGGAAGTGAGTGACTGTCACCAACATGATACACTTGAGATATACAGGAAGTGAGTGAATCTCACCAGCATGTTACACTTGAGACATACAGGAAGTGAGTGAATCTCACCAACATGATACACTTGAGATATACAGGAAGTGAGTGAATCTCACCAGCATGTTACACTTGAGATATACAGGAAGTGAGTGAATGTGACCAACATGATACACTTGAGATATACAGGAAGTGAGTGAATGTCACCACCATGTTACACTTGAGATATACAGGAAGTAAGTGAATGTCACCACCATGTTACACTTGAGATATACAGGAAGTGAGTGAATCTCACCTCCATGTTACACTTGAGATATACAGAAAGTGAGTGAATCTCACCTCCATGTTACACTTGAGATATACAGGAAGTGAGTGAATCCCACCACCATGTTACACTTGAGATATACAGGAAGTGAGTGAATCTCACCCCCATGTTACACTTGAGATATACAGGAAGTGAGTGAATCCCACCAGCATGTTACACTTGAGATATACAGGAAGTGAGTGAATCCCACCAGCATGTTACACTTGAGATATACAGGAAGAGAGTGAATGTGACCAACATGATACACTTGAGACATACAGGAAGTGAGTGAATGTCACCACCATGTTACACTTGAGATATACAGGAAGTGAGTGAATCTCACCACCATGTTACACTTGAGATATACAGGAAGTGAGTGAATGTCACCACCATGTTACACTTGAGATATACAGGAAGTGAGTGAATGTCACCACCATGTTACACTTGAGATATACAGGAAGTGAGTGAATCCCACCACCATGATACACTTGAGATATACAGGAAGTGAGTGAATGTCACCACCATGTTACACTTGAGATATACAGGAAGTGAGTGAATCTCACCTCCATGTTACACTTGAGATATACAGGAAGTGAGTGAATGTCACCAGCATGTTACACTTGAGATATACAGGAAGTGAGTGAATCCCACCACCATGATACACTTGAGATATACAGGAAGTGAGTGAATCTCACCTCCATGTTACACTTGAGATATACAGGAAGTGAGTGACTGTCACCAACATGATACACTTGAGATATACAGGAAGTGAGTGAATCTCACCTCCATGTTACACTTGAGATATACAGAAAGTGAGTGAATCTCACCTCCATGTTACACTTGAGATATACAGGAAGTGAGTGAATCCCACCACCATGTTACACTTGAGATATACAGGAAGTGAGTGAATCTCACCTCCATGTTACACTTGAGATATACAGGAAGTGAGTGAATCTCACCTCCATGTTACACTTGAGATATACAGGAAGTGAGTGAATCCCACCTCCATGTTACACTTGAGATATACAGGAAGTGAGTGAATCTCACCTCCATGTTACACTTGAGATATACAGGAAGTGAGTGAATCTCACCAGCATGTTACACTTGAGATATACAGGAAGTGAGTGAATCCCACCTCCATGTTACACTTGAGATATACAGGAAGTGAGTGAATCCCACCACCATGTTATACTTGAGATATACAGGAAGTGAGTGAATCTCACCTCCATGTTACACTTGAGATATACAGGAAGTGAGTGAATCCCACCTCCATGTTACACTTGAGATATACAGGAAGTGAGTGAATCTCACCTCCATGTTACACTTGAGATATACAGGAAGTGAGTGAATCTCACCAGCATGTTACACTTGAGATATACAGGAAGTGAGTGAATCCCACCTCCATGTTACACTTGAGATATACAGGAAGTGAGTGAATCTCACCTCCATGTTACACTTGAGATATACAGGAAGTGAGTGAATCCCACCTCCATGTTACACTTGAGATATACAGGAAGTGAGTGAATCTCACCTCCATGTTACACTTGAGATATACAGGAAGTGAGTGAATCTCACCAGCATGTTACACTTGAGACATACAGGAAGTGAGTGAATCCCACCTCCATGTTACACTTGAGATATACAGGAAGTGAGTGAATCTCACCTCCATGTTACACTTGAGATATACAGGAAGTGAGTGAATCCCACCTCCATGTTACACTTGAGACATACAGGAAGTGAGTGAATCTCACCAGCATGTTACACTTGAGACATACAGGAAGTGTGTGAATCTCACCAGCACGTTACACTTGAGACATACAGGAAGTGAGTGAATCTCACCAGCATGTTACACTTGAGACATACAGGAAGTGAGTGAATCTCACCAGCACGTTACACTTGAGATATACAGGAAGTGAGTGAATCTCACCAGCATGTTACACTTGAGACATACAGGAAGTGAGTGAATCTCACCAGCATGTTACACTTGAGATATTGAGGAAGTGAGTGAATCTCACCAGCATGTTACACTTGAGATATACAGGAAGTGAGTGAATCTCACCAGCATGTTACACTTGAGATATACAGGAAGTGAGTGAATCTCACCAACATGATACACTTGAGATATTGAGGAAGTGAGTGAATCTCACCAGCATGTTACACTTGAGATATACAGGAAGTGAGTGAATCTCACCAGCATGTTACACTTGAGATATACAGGAAGTGAGTGAATCTCACCAACATGATACACTTGAGATATACAGGAAGTGAGTGAATCTCACCACCATGTTACACTTGAGATATACAGGAAGTGAGTGAATCTCACCAGCATGTTACACTTGAGATATACAGGAAGTGAGTGAATGCCACCAGCATGTTATACTTGAGATATACAGGAAGTGAGTGAATCCCACCAGCATGTTACACTTGAGATATACAGGAAGTAGGTGAATGTGACCAACATGATACACTTGAGATATACAGGAAGTGAGTGAATGTCACCACCATGTTACACTTGAGATATACAGGAAGTGAGTGAATCTCACCAGCATGTTACACTTGAGATATACAGGAAGTGAGTGACTGTCACCAACATGATACACTTGAGATATACAGGAAGTGAGTGAATCTCACCAGCATGTTACACTTGAGACATACAGGAAGTGAGTGAATCTCACCAACATGATACACTTGAGATATACAGGAAGTGAGTGAATCTCACCAGCATGTTACACTTGAGATATACAGGAAGTGAGTGAATGTGACCAACATGATACACTTGAGATATACAGGAAGTGAGTGAATGTCACCACCATGTTACACTTGAGATATACAGGAAGTAAGTGAATGTCACCACCATGTTACACTTGAGATATACAGGAAGTGAGTGAATCTCACCTCCATGTTACACTTGAGATATACAGAAAGTGAGTGAATCTCACCTCCATGTTACACTTGAGATATACAGGAAGTGAGTGAATCTCACCACCATGATACACTTGAGATATACAGGAAGTGAGTGAATCCCACCAGCATGTTACACTTGAGATATACAGGAAGTGAGTGAATCTCACCTCCATGTTACACTTGAGATATACAGGAAGTGAGTGAATCCCACCAGCATGTTACACTTGAGATATACAGGAAGTGAGTGAATCCCACCAGCATGTTACACTTGAGATATACAGGAAGAGAGTGAATGTGACCAACATGATACACTTGAGACATACAGGAAGTGAGTGAATGTCACCACCATGTTACACTTGAGATATACAGGAAGTGAGTGAATCTCACCAGCATGTTATACTTGAGATATACAGGAAGTGAGTGAATCCCACCACCATGTTATACTTGAGACATTGAGGAAGTGAGTGAATCTCACCACCATGTTACACTTGAGACATTGAGGAAGTGAGCGAATCTCACCAGCATGTTATACTTGAGATATACAGGAAGTGAGTGAATCCCACCAGCATGTTACACTTGAGACATTGAGGAAGTGAGTGAATCCCACCACCATGTTACACTTGAGACATTGAGGAAGTGAGTGAATCTCACCAGCATGTTATACTTGAGATATACAGGAAGTGAGTGAATCCCACCACCATGTTATACTTGAGATATACAGGAAGTGAGTGAATCCCACCACCATGTTATACTTGAGATATACAGGAAGTGAGTGAATCCCACCACCATGTTACACTTGGGACATTGAGGAAGTGAGTGAATCTCACCACCATGTTATACTTGAGATATACAGGAAGTGAGTGAATCCCACCACCATGTTACACTTGGGACATTGAGGAAGTGAGTGAATCTCACCAGCATGTTATACTTGAGACATTGAGGAAGTGAGTGAATCTCACCACCATGTTATACTTGAGACATTGAGGAAGTGAGTGAATCTCACCACCATGATACACTTGAGACATTGAGGAAGTGAGTGAATCCCACCAGCATGTTATACTTGAGACATTGAGGAAGTGAGTGAATCCCACCAGCATGTTACACTTGGGACATTGAGGAAGTGAGTGAATCCCACCACCATGTTACACTTGAGATATACAGGAAGTGAGTGAATCTCACCAGCATGATACACTTGAGACATTGAGGAAGTGAGTGAATCTCACCACCATGATACACTTGAGATATACAGGAAGTGAGTGAATCTCACCATCATGTTATACTTGAGATATACAGGAAGTGAGTGAATGTCACCAACATGATACACTTGAGATATACAGGAAGTGAATGAATCTCACCACCATGTTATACTTGAGATATACAGGAAGTGAGTGAATGTCACCAACATGATACACTTGAGATATACAGGAAGTGAGTGAATCTCACCACCATGTTATACTTGAGACATTGAGGAAGTGAGTGAATCTCACCAGCATGATACACTTGAGACATTGAGGAAGTGAGTGAATCTCACCACCATGATACACTTGAGATATACAGGAAGTGAGTGAATCTCACCATCATGTTATACTTGAGATATACAGGAAGTGAGTGAATGTCACCAACATGATACACTTGAGATATACAGGAAGTGAATGAATCTCACCACCATGTTATACTTGAGATATACAGGAAGTGAGTGAATGTCACCAACATGATACACTTGAGATATACAGGAAGTGAGTGAATCTCACCACCATGTTATACTTGAGATATACAGGAAGTGAGTGAATGTCACCAACATGATATACTTGAGATATTGAGGAAGTGAGTGAATCCCACCACCATGTTATACTTGAGATATACAGGAAGTGAGTGAATGTCACCAACATGATACACTTGAGATATACAGGAAGTGAGTGAATCTCACCACCATGTTATACTTGAGACATTGAGGAAGTGAGTGAATCTCACCACCATGATATACTTGAGATATTGAGGAAGTGAGTGA
This sequence comes from Tenodera sinensis, assembly GCA_030765045.1. Taxonomy (NCBI): domain Eukaryota; kingdom Metazoa; phylum Arthropoda; class Insecta; order Mantodea; family Mantidae; genus Tenodera; species Tenodera sinensis. The sequence goes on from CM060964.1 coordinate 2,728,958, forward strand.
ATCCCACCACCATGTTATACTTGAGATATACAGGAAGTGAGTGAATGTCACCAACATGATACACTTGAGATATACAGGAAGTGAGTGAATCTCACCACCATGATATACTTGAGATATTGAGGAAGTGAGTGAATCTCACCAGCATGTTACACTTGAGATATACAGGAAGTGAGTGAATCTCACCAGCATGTTACACTTGAGATATACAGGAAGTGAGTGAATCTCACCAGCATGTTACACTTGAGATATACAGGAAGTGAGTGAATGTCACCAACATGATACACTTGAGATATACAGGAAGTGAGTGAATGTCACCACCATGTTACACTTGAGATATACAGGAAGTGAGTGAATGTCACCAACATGATACACTAGAGATATACAGGAAGTGAGTGAATCTCACCAGCATGTTACACTTGAGATATACAGGAAGTGAGTGAATCTCACCAGCATGTTACACTTGAGATATACAGGAAGTGAGTGAATCTCACCACCATGATATACTTGAGATATTGAGGAAGTGAGTGAATCTCACCAGCATGTTACACTTGAGATATACAGGAAGTGAGTGAATCTCACCAGCATGTTACACTTGAGATATACAGGAAGTGAGTGAATCTCACCAACATGATACACTTGAGATATTGAGGAAGTGAGTGAATCTCACCAGCATGTTACACTTGAGATATACAGGAAGTGAGTGAATCTCACCAGCATGTTACACTTGAGATATACAGGAAGTGAGTGAATCTCACCAACATGATACACTTGAGATATACAGGAAGTGAGTGAATCTCACCACCATGTTACACTTGAGATATACAGGAAGTGAGTGAATCTCACCAGCATGTTACACTTGAGATATACAGGAAGTGAGTGAATGTCACCACCATGATACACTTGAGATATACAGGAAGTGAGTGAATCTCACCACCATGTTACACTTGAGATATACAGGAAGTGAGTGAATGCCACCAGCATGTTATACTTGAGATATACAGGAAGTGAGTGAATCCCACCAGCATGTTACACTTGAGATATACAGGAAGTAGGTGAATGTGACCAACATGATACACTTGAGATATACAGGAAGTGAGTGAATGTCACCACCATGTTACACTTGAGATATACAGGAAGTGAGTGAATGTCACCAACATGATACACTAGAGATATACAGGAAGTGAGTGAATCTCACCAGCATGTTACACTTGAGATATACAGGAAGTGAGTGAATCTCACCAACATGATACACTTGAGATATTGAGGAAGTGAGTGAATCTCACCAGCATGTTACACTTGAGATATACAGGAAGTGAGTGAATCTCACCAGCATGTTACACTTGAGATATACAGGAAGTGAGTGAATCTCACCAACATGATACACTTGAGATATACAGGAAGTGAGTGAATCTCACCACCATGTTACACTTGAGATATACAGGAAGTGAGTGAATCTCACCAGCATGTTACACTTGAGATATACAGGAAGTGAGTGAATGCCACCAGCATGTTATACTTGAGATATACAGGAAGTGAGTGAATCCCACCAGCATGTTACACTTGAGATATACAGGAAGTAGGTGAATGTGACCAACATGATACACTTGAGATATACAGGAAGTGAGTGAATGTCACCACCATGTTACACTTGAGATATACAGGAAGTGAGTGAATCTCACCAGCATGTTACACTTGAGATATACAGGAAGTGAGTGACTGTCACCAACATGATACACTTGAGATATACAGGAAGTGAGTGAATCTCACCAGCATGTTACACTTGAGACATACAGGAAGTGAGTGAATCTCACCAACATGATACACTTGAGATATACAGGAAGTGAGTGAATCTCACCAGCATGTTACACTTGAGATATACAGGAAGTGAGTGAATGTGACCAACATGATACACTTGAGATATACAGGAAGTGAGTGAATGTCACCACCATGTTACACTTGAGATATACAGGAAGTAAGTGAATGTCACCACCATGTTACACTTGAGATATACAGGAAGTGAGTGAATCTCACCTCCATGTTACACTTGAGATATACAGAAAGTGAGTGAATCTCACCTCCATGTTACACTTGAGATATACAGGAAGTGAGTGAATCCCACCACCATGTTACACTTGAGATATACAGGAAGTGAGTGAATCTCACCTCCATGTTACACTTGAGATATACAGGAAGTGAGTGAATCCCACCAGCATGTTACACTTGAGATATACAGGAAGTGAGTGAATCCCACCAGCATGTTACACTTGAGATATACAGGAAGAGAGTGAATGTGACCAACATGATACACTTGAGACATACAGGAAGTGAGTGAATGTCACCACCATGTTACACTTGAGATATACAGGAAGTGAGTGAATCTCACCACCATGTTACACTTGAGATATACAGGAAGTGAGTGAATCTCACCTCCATGTTACACTTGAGATATACAGAAAGTGAGTGAATCTCACCTCCATGTTACACTTGAGATATACAGGAAGTGAGTGAATCCCACCACCATGTTACACTTGAGATATACAGGAAGTGAGTGAATCTCACCTCCATGTTACACTTGAGATATACAGGAAGTGAGTGAATCTCACCTCCATGTTACACTTGAGATATACAGGAAGTGAGTGAATCCCACCTCCATGTTACACTTGAGATATACAGGAAGTGAGTGAATCTCACCTCCATGTTACACTTGAGATATACAGGAAGTGAGTGAATCCCACCTCCATGTTACACTTGAGATATACAGGAAGTGAGTGAATCTCACCTCCATGTTACACTTGAGATATACAGGAAGTGAGTGAATCTCACCAGCATGTTACACTTGAGATATACAGGAAGTGAGTGAATCCCACCTCCATGTTACACTTGAGATATACAGGAAGTGAGTGAATCTCACCAGCATGTTACACTTGAGACATACAGGAAGTGTGTGAATCTCACCAGCACGTTACACTTGAGACATACAGGAAGTGAGTGAATCTCACCAGCATGTTACACTTGAGACATACAGGAAGTGAGTGAATCTCACCAGCACGTTACACTTGAGATATACAGGAAGTGAGTGAATCTCACCAGCATGTTACACTTGAGACATACAGGAAGTGAGTGAATCTCACCAGCACGTTACACTTGAGACATACAGGAAGTGAGTGAATCCCACCAGCACGTTACACTTGAGACATTGAGGAAGTGAGTGAATCCCACCAACATGATACACTTGAGATATACAGGAAGTGAGTGAATCCCACCAGCACGTTATACTTGAGACATTGAGGAAGTGAGTGAATCCCACCAGCACGTTACACTTGAGACATTGAGGAAGTGAGTGAATCCCACCAGCACGTTACACTTGAGACATTGAGGAAGTGAGTGAATCCCACCACCATGTTACACTTGAGATATACAGGAAGTGAGTGAATCCCACCAGCACGTTACACTTGAGACATTGAGGAAGTGAGTGAATCCCACCACCATGTTATACTTGAGACATTGAGGAAGTGAGTGAATCCCACCAGCACGTTACACTTGAGACATTGAGGAAGTGGGTGAATCCCACCCTTGCACACATGTATGTTATTATTTTCTCCTTTCAATTCATATAAAATTGCAAAGCTTTTTCGTTCTTTACTTATATGTCTTTATTTTCGTATTTTGGTGGAAGGGCTGATTCTAATTTACGCTTCCACTTAAAACGCGCTTTTATGCGTTAATAATACAAGATGTGACTAATTCCGAAGGAGTCAAGTAGAACTTTAGTATAAGTATTTATAGTGCTCTGAGGTGTACTTTCACACGAACATTGCACCAAGTTTTTTTATTTTAAATCATATCTGAATGAATCAGCAGAAGTTTTTAAAAGCGTCATTATGGTCCACTGGTGTAAATGTATTGGAAGTATTGTGTGTCCCTTATATGAGACATGGAGTGTGTTAATTATGGCACGTACGGTGCGAGGGCTTTGACCTTGCTGTACGTGCTTACTAAAGCAATTCTACTAAATGGCGACGCTGGCAAAGTAACAACAAAGACTAGGCAATAGTGAACAACTTACATGCTTGTTTGAGCAAACGTCATTTGTTTCTGAACCTTGGCTGGAAGTAAAGGCAACCTTGAACGTTACACCAGCGTCATTGGTCGAAGTAACAACTAAAATTAAGATAAAATCTGTTACAAATTTACAGAATTCATTTAAGAGTTTCCCAGAAAATATAGGGCATTGCATTTGGCAACGTGAGATGTTCAGACTCACCTGTAATTGACCTTTCCAACAAATCTCACTAGCCACTTCTTTAATCAATTCGGACACAAGTACAACCCTGTATTAAGCGTTTCAAATTATACGAAAGTAAAAAGAAAAACAAAATACTATTCTGAGCTTAAATGTGCTGGAACAATCCTTTCATAAGTCATCAAGTATGACTTTTTCCGAGTAATGAAAATCTCCCATTAAACACGCACAAAGATGATAAAAATATGTCAGTAAAAGGTCCATTATAACGACAGAAGCAAATAGAAGACACCCTTACACAACTGCCAATAGATAACCTCAACAACACAACTGACGCGCAACTTCAGTTAAGGCAACTTTGCAACATGTCACAAACGGTAGAAAACACTAATCGTTTCATCCCCCTTATTTGTGACAAATCGACCATAAACTCCTTCTTGTTACAGTGCATAAATTACTAAAATATTTACAAGGGGTACCTGACTGAGAACATCATAGAGTAGACAACCGTTATGCGCCACAGAGAATATCATATGGTAGCACACAGTTATTGCTTCATAACGAATATCATGTAGTAGAACACAGTTATTGCTCCATAAGGAATGTAATGTAGCAGAACACAGTAATTGCTTCATAACGAATATCATGTAGCAGAACACAGTTATTGCTCCATAACGAATATCATGTAGTAGAACACAGTTATTGCTCCATAACAAATATCATGTAGTAGAACACAGTTATTGCTCCATAACGAATATCATGTAGTAGAAAACAGTTATTGCTCCATAAGGAATATAATGTAGCAGAACACAGTAATTGCTTCATAACGAATATCATGTAGCAGAACACAGTTATTGCTCCATAACGAATATCATGTAGTAGAACACAGTTATTGCTCCATAACAAATATCATGTAGTAGAACACAGTTATCGGTCCATAATAAATATCATGTAGTAGAGCACAGTTATTGCTCCATAACAAATATCATGTAGTAGAACACAGTTATTGCTCCATAACAAATATCATGTAGTAGAACACAGTTATTGCTCCATAACAAATATCATGTAGTAGAACACAGTTATTGCTCCATAACAAATATCATGTAGTAGAACACAGTTATTGCTCCATAACGAACATCATGTAGTAGAACACAGTTATTGCTCCATAACAAATATCATGTAGTAGAACACAGTTATTGCTCCATAACGAACATCATGTAGTAGAACACAGTTATTGCTCCATAACAAATATCATGTAGCAGAACACAGTTATCGGTCCATAAAAAATATCATGTAGTAGAGCACAGTTATTGCTCCATAACAAATATCATGTAGTAGAACACAGTTATTGCTCCATAACGAACATCATGTAGTAGAACACAGTTATTGCTCCATAACAAATATCATGTAGCAGAACACAGTTATTGCTCCATAACAAATATCATGTAGTAGAACACAGTTATTGCTCCATAACGAACATCATGTAGCAGAACACAGTTATTGCTCCATAACGAACATCATGTAGCAGAACACAGTTATTGCTCCATAACAAATATCATGTAGTAGAACACAGTTATCGGTCCATAAAAAATATCATGTAGTAGAGCACAGTTATTGCTCCATAACAAATATCAACAGGGGAAAAGAAACACATTTACCAATATTATAAAGGAGACATTCCAAGGCTGCAACAATTCCTAAAAGATAGATATTCCTTGTGGTCCCAAACTGGAAGTTCGGTTGAAAAAATATGGCAAAATTTTAAAAAAATCGTTGTGGAAGCGACAGATAAATTTATACCCCGTAAAACACTCACAAAAAACCCTGACCCAGAATATTACAACAAAACAGTAAAACGACTAAAGAAACAAGTTAGGAGAGCATATGGGTCACGTAAAATTAGTACTAATCACGCAAATAAATTCCATGTCTTGTCAAATAAACTTTTATTAGAGAAGATTACCGCTGAAGAAAATTTTTTAAAAAATATTCTCTCGTCTAACAAAAATAACTGGCAGCAGTTTTTTAAATTCGTGAGAAGGCGCAGGGGTAACAAGGAGGAGATTCCGGGAATAAAAGATAGAAATGTACAAGTTACCGACTCTTTGTTAAAAGCGGAAGTATTTAATCGGCAATTCGCTTCAGTGTTCCAAGTAAAGAGCAATGCCAGTATTAAAGGAACGGAGGGGCCCCCTATGATCGTGAAACCAAGCGACATTCGAAAAAGATTGTTTAAATTAGGGAAATATAAATCAGTCGGTCCGGACGGCATTTCGGGTGACTTTCTTAAAATTGGAGGAGAGGCAATCGTGCCATATATGCTGAGGCTATTCGAAATAACGGTAAATAACGGAAGTATACCGCAGGATTGGAAGCAGGCTATAGTCGTCCCTATTTATAAAACAGGGGATCGAACCAAAGCGACAAATTATAGGCCAGTTAGCTTGACATCAGTAGTAAGTAAACAAGTCGAGCATCTTATAGGGCAATACTTAAGACAAGAATGGGATAATTCACACTGGCTCTTTGAAGGACAACATGGGTTTCGGAATGGACACTCTTGTGAGAGCCAACTAGTAGCTATTTGTCAGGATGTAGCTGATGCACTCGATGCAGGCGGTAAAGTGCATGCAATAGTTATTGACTTTACTAAAGCGTTTGACCTTATACCTCATGGGCCACTTATAGAAAAAACTTTGCAATATGCAAATAGACAACAGAGTGATTATTTGGATTCGGGAATTCTTGAGCGGACGAACCCAAAGAGTGCGGGTGGGAAATAGACTATCGTCCCCTACCGAAGTAACCTCAGGTGTCCCCCAGGGTAGCGTGATCGGGCCGTTGCTTTTCTTAGCATATGTAAATGATTTATGGAAAGGGATAACATCACAAATTCGTCTATTTGCGGATGATTGTATAATCTATAGAAATATCAAGACCGAAGGTGACGTTAATAACTTACAAGAAGATTTAAACAAAATTCAACTCTGGGCGCAATCCAATCAAATGGAGATAAATCCAAGTAAATGTAAAACAATTATATTTTCAAGGACAAGAACAGAAGAAAATGTGATGTATAAATTAGATAACAAGAGAATACCCAGGGTAAGTAGCACTAGATATCTAGGTGTAATAATAAATGAAAGATTGGAATGGGGGGAACATGTAAACTCGGTCACTGGAAAAGCCTGCAAAGCATTACACTTTGTAATGAGAATGTTAAAACGCAGCAATGGGAAATCGCGAAATTTAGCTTACACATCCTTAGTCCGACCAATATTAGAATATAGCGCGGCATGCTGGGATCCATATCGGGTTGGTCAAAAACAAGCACTCGAGAGAGTTCAAAAACGAGCAGCTAAATTTGTTGATAGAGGAAAGCGATTTGAAAACCCTACAGGCACTGCTACCTCCTGGGAATCATTGGAGAAACGTAGAAAACGGGCAAGGCTATGTGCAATCTTTAGAGCATTTAAGGGGGAACCTGCATGGAAAGATATAACAAAGCGGTTGTTGACACCATCATATAGGGGAAGGAATGATCACTCTAAAAAAATAAGAAACAGGGAACAGAAAACTGATATAGGTAAATTCTCCTTTACCAATAGAACAATTAATGACTGGAACAATTTGACTGCAGAGTTACTGGAGACTTTGCCTCCAAATGTAAATAATTTCAAAGAGAGGTTAAAAAGAAATCCTGTATAGTTACCATAGTGCATGAAAGGATTGTATATATGTTGTAAGGAATTGTATACTATATTGTAGGGAGTTGTATACTATATTGTAAAGAATTGTATATCATATTGTAAAGAATTGTATATCATATTGTAAAGAATTGTATATTATATTGACAGCGCTGCCACCGGGCCATGCTCTAAGCAGTGAAATAAAGTATCTATCTATCTATCTATCTATCTATCTATCTATCTATCTATCTATCTATCTATCTATCTATCTATCTATCTATCTATCTATCTATCTATCTATCTATCTATCTATCTATCTATCTATCTATCTATCTATCTATCTATCTATCTATCTATCTATCTATCTATCTATCTATCTATCTATCTATCTATCTATCTATCTATCTATCTATCTATCTATCTATCTATCTATCTATCTATCTATCTATCTATCTATCTATCTATCTATCTATCTATCTATCTATCTATCTATCTATCTATCTATCTATCTATCTATCTATCTATCTATCTATCTATCTATCTATCTATCTATCTATCTATCTATCTATCTATCTATCTATCTATCTATCTATCTATCTATCTATCTATCTATCTATCTATCTATCTATCTATCTATCTATCTATCTATCTATCTATCTATCTATCTATCTATCTATCTATCTATCTATCTATCTATCTATCTATCTATCTATCTATCTATCTATCTATCTATCTATCTATCTATCTATCTATCTATCTATCTATCTATCTATCTATCTATCTATCTATCTATCTATCTATCTATCTATCTATCTATCTATCTATCTATCTATCTATCTATCTATCATGTAGCAGAACACAGTTATTGCTCCATAACAAATATCATGTAGCAGAACACAGTTATTGCTCCATAACAAATATCATGTAGTAGAGCACAATTCTAGCTCCATAACAAATATCATGTAGAAGAACACAGTTATTGCCCCATTCATCATATCATGTAGTAGAACTCAGTTATTGCTGCATAACAAATATCATGTAGCAGAACACAGTTATTGCTCGATAACGAATATCATGTAGTAGAACACAGTTATTGCTGCATAACAAATATCATGTAGCAGAACACAGTTATTGCTGCAAAACAAATATCATGTAGCAGAACACAGTTATTGCTCCATAACAAATATCATGTAGTAGAGCACAGTTATTGCTGCATAACAAATATCATTTAGCAGAGCACAGTTATTGCTGCATAACAAATATCGTGTAGTAGAGCACAGTTATTGCTCCATAACGAATATCATGTAGTAGAACACAGTTATGGCTCCATAACGAATATCATGTAGTATAACACAGTTATAGCTCCATAATGAATATCATGTAGTAGAACACAGTTATTGCTCCATAACGAATATCATGTAGCAGAACACAGTTATTGCTCCATAACGAATATCATGTAGTAGAACACAGTTATTGCTCCATAACAAAATATCATGTTGTAGAACACAGTTATTGCTCCATAACGAATATCATGTAGCAGAACACAGTTATTGCTCCACAGAGAATATCATGTAGCAGAACACAGTTATTGCTCCATAAGGAATATCATGTAGTAGAACACAGTTATTGCTCCATAACAAATATCATGTAGTAGAACACAGTTATTGCTCCATAACAAATATCATGTAGTAGAACACAGTTATTGCTCCATAACAAATATCATGTAGTAGAACACAGTTATTGCTCCATAACGAATATCATGTAGTAGAACACAGTTATTGCTCCATGAGGAATATCATGTAGCAGAACACAGTTATCGGTCCATAAAAAATATCATGTAGTAGAGCACAGTTATTGCTCCATAACAAATATCATGTAACAGAACACAGTTATTGCTCCATAACGAATATCATGTAACAGAACACAGTTATTGCTCCATAACAAATATCATGTAGTAGAACACAGTTATTGCTCCATAACAAATATAATGTAGTAGAACACAGTTATTGCTCCATAACAAATATCATGTAGTAGAGCACAGTTCTAGCTCCATAACAAATATCATGTAGAAGAACACAGTTATTGCCCCATACTTCATATCATGTAGTAGAACTCAGTTATTGCTGCATAACAAATATCATGTAGCAGAACACAGTTATTGCTCCATAACGAATATCATGTAGTAGAACACAGTTATTGCTGCATAACAAACATCATGTAGCAGAACACAGTTATCGCTGCATAACAAATATCATGTAGCAGAACAAAGTTACTGCTCCATAACAAATATCATGTAGTAGAGCACAGTTATTGCTGCATAACAAATATCATTTAGCAGAGCACAGTTATTGCTGCATAACAAATATCATGTAGTAGAGCTCAGTTATTGCTCCATAACGAATATCATGTAGTAGAACACAGTTATGGCTCCATAACGAATATCATGTAGTATAACACAGTTATAGCTCCATAATGAATATCATGTAGTAGAACACAGTTATTGCTCCATAACGAATATCATGTAGCAGAACACAGTTATTGCTCCATTACGAATATCATGTAGTAGAACACAGTTATTGCTCCATAAAAAAATATCATGTAGTAGAACACAGATATTGCTCCATAACGAATATCATGTAGCAGAACACAGCTATTGCTCCACAGAGAACATCATGTAGCAGAACACAGTTGTTGCTCCATAACAAATATCATGAAGTAGAACAAAGTTATTGCTCCACACTAAATATCATGTAGTAGAACACAGTTATTGCCCATAACGAATCTCATGTAGCAGAACACAGTTATTGCTCCATAAGGAATATCATGTAGTAGCACACAGCTATTGCACCATAACGAATATCATATAGTAGAACAAAGTTATGGCTTCACACAGAATATCATGTAGTAGAACACAGTTATTGCTCCATAACGAAACTCATGTAGCAGAACACAGTTATTGCTCCATAAGGAATACCATGTAGCAGAACACAGTTATTGCTCTATAAGGAATGTCATGTAGCAGATCACAGTTATTGCTCCATTAGGAATATCATGTAGCAGAACACAGTTATTGCTCCATTAGGAATTTCATGTAGCAGATCACAGTTATTGCTCAACACAGAATATCATGTAGTAGATCACAGTTATTGCTCCATTTGCAATATCGTGTAGCAGAACAGAGTTATTGCGTCATAACGAATATCATGTAGCAGAACACATTTATTACTCAACACAGAATATCATGGAGTAGATCACAGTTATTGTTCCACAAAGAATATCATGTGGTAGAACACAGTTATTGCCCCATACAGAATATCATGTAGTGGATCACAGTTATTGCTTCATAACGAATATTGTGTCGTAGAACACAGTTATTGCTCCACACTGAATATCATGTGGTAGAGCACAGTTATTGGTCCATAAGGAATATCATGTGGTAGAACACAGTAATTGCTCCACACAGAATATCATGTGGTAGAGCACAGTTATTGGTCCATAAGGAATATCATGTGGTAGAACACAGTTATTGCTCCACACAGAATATCATGTGGTAGCACAGCTATTGGTCCATAAGGAATATCATATAGTAGAACACACTTATTGCTCCACACAGAATATCATGTGGTAGAGCACAGTTATTGGTCCATAAGGAATATCCTGTAGTAGAACACAGTTATTGCTCCACACAGAATATCATGTGGTAGAGCACAGTTATTGGTCCATAAGGAATATCCTGTAGTAGAACACAGTTATTGCTCCACACAGAATATCATGTGGTAGAGCACAATTATTGGTCCATAAGGAATATCCTGTGGTAGAACACAGTTATTGTTCCACACAGAATATCATGTGGTAGAGCACAGTTATTGGTCCATCAGGAATATTATGTGGTAGAGCACAGTTATTGCTCCACACAGAATATCATGTGGTAGAACACAGTTATTGCTTCGTAACGAATATCATGTCGTAGAACACAGTTATTGTTCCACACAGAATATCATGTGGTAGAGCACAGTTATTGGTCCATCAGGAATATTATGTGGTAGAGCACAGTTATTGCTCCACACGGAATATCATGTGGTAGAGCACAGCTATTGGTCCATAAGGAATATCCTGTACCAGAACATTGTTATTGGTCCACAAAGAATATCATGTGGTAGAGCACAGTTATTGCTCCATACATAATATCATATGGTAGAACACAGTTATTAATCCACACAGAATATCACGTGGTAGAGCACAGTTATTGGTCCATAAGGAATATCATGTCCTAGAACACAGTTATTGCTCCACACATAATACCATGTGGTAGAGCACAGTTATTGCTCCATAGCGAATATCCTGTAGTAGAACACAGTTATTGCTCCATACATAATATCATGTGGTAGAGCACAGTTATTGGTCCATAAGGAATGTCCTGTAGTAGAACACAGTTATTCCTCCATAATAAATATCATGTAGCAGAACACAGTTATTGCTCCATAACAAATATCATATAGTAGAGCACAGTTATTGCTGCATAACAAATATCATTTAGCAGAGCACAGTTATTGCTGCATAACAAATATCATGTAGTAGAGCACAGTTATTGCTCCATAACGAATATCATGTAGTAGAACACAGTTATTGCTCCATTAGGAATTTCATGTAGCAGATCACAGTTATTGCTCAACACAGAATATCATGTAGTAGATCACAGTTATTGCTCCATTTGCAATATCGTGTAGCAGAACAGAGTTATTGCGTCATAACGAATATCATGTAGCAGAACACATTTATTACTCAACACAGAATATCATGGAGTAGATCACAGTTATTGTTCCACAAAGAATATCATGTGGTAGAACACAGTTATTGCCCCATACAGAATATCATGTAGTGGATCACAGTTATTGCTTCATAACGAATATCGTGTCGTAGAACACAGTTATTGCTCCACACTGAATATCATGTGGTAGAGCACAGTTATTGGTCCATAAGGAATATCATGTGGTAGAACACAGTAATTGCTCCACACAGAATATCATGTGGTAGAGCACAGTTATTGGTCCATAAGGAATATCATGTGGTAGAACACAGTTATTGCTCCACACAGAATATCATGTGGTAGCACAGTTATTGGTCCATAAGGAATATCATATAGTAGAACACACTTATTGCTCCACACAGAATATCATGTGGTAGAGCACAGTTATTGGTCCATAAGGAATATCCTGTAGTAGAACACAGTTATTGCTCCACACAGAATATCATGTGGTAGAGCACAGTTATTGGTCCATAAGGAATATCCTGTAGTAGAACACAGTTATTTTTCCACACAGAATATCATGTGGTAGAGCACAATTATTGGTCCATAAGGAATATCCTGTGGTAGAACACAGTTATTGTTCCACACAGAATATCATGTGGTAGAGCACAGTTATTGGTCCATCAGGAATATTATGTGGTAGAGCACAGTTATTGCTCCACACAGAATATCATGTGGTAGAACACAGTTATTGGTCCATCAGGAATATTATGTGGTAGAGCACAGTTATTGCTCCACACAGAATATCATGTGGTAGAGCACAGTTATTGGTCCATCAGGAATATTATGTGGTAGAGCACAGTTATTGCTCCACACAGAATATCATGTGGTAGAACACAGTTATTGCTCCACACAGAATATCATGTGGTAGCACACAGTTATTGCTCCACACAGAATATCATGTGGTAGCACAGTTATTGGTCCATAAGGAATATCATATAGTAGAACACACTTATTGCTCCACACAGAATATCATGTGGTAGAGCACAGTTATTGGTCCATAAGGAATATCCTGTAGTAGAACACAGTTATTGCTCCACACAGAATATCATGTGGTAGAGCACAGTTATTGGTCCATAAGGAATATCCTGTAGTAGAACACAGTTATTTTTCCACACAGAATATCATGTGGTAGAGCACAATTATTGGTCCATAAGGAATATCCTGTGGTAGAACACAGTTATTGTTCCACACAGAATATCATGTGGTAGAGCACAGTTATTGGTCCATCAGGAATATTATGTGGTAGAGCACAGTTATTGCTCCACACAGAATATCATGTGGTAGAACACAGTTATTGGTCCATCAGGAATATTATGTGGTAGAGCACAGTTATTGCTCCACACAGAATATCATGTGGTAGAGCACAGTTATTGGTCCATCAGGAATATTATGTGGTAGAGCACAGTTATTGCTCCACACAGAATATCATGTGGTAGAACACAGTTATTGCTTCGTAACGAATATCATGTCGTAGAACACAGTTATTGTTCCACACAGAATATCATGTGGTAGAGCACAGTTATTGGTCCATCAGGAATATTATGTGGTAGAGCACAGTTATTGCTCCACACGGAATATCATGTGGTAGAGCACAGTTATTGGTCCATAAGGAATATCCTGTACCAGAACATTGTTATTGGTCCACAAAGAATATCATGTGGTAGAGCACAGTTATTGCTCCATACATAATATCATATGGTAGAACACAGTTATTAATCCACACAGAATATCATGTGGTAGAGCACAGTTATTGGTCCATAAGGAATATCATGTCCTAGAACACAGTTATTGCTCCACACATAATATCATGTGGTAGAGCACAGTTATTGCTCCATAGCGAATATCCTGTAGTAGAACACAGTTATTGCTCCATACATAATATCATGTGGTAGAGCACAGTTATTGGTCCATAAGGAATGTCCTGTAGTAGAACACAGTTATTCCTCCATAATAAATATCATGTAGCAGAACACAGTTATTGCTCCATAACAAATATCATGTAGTAGAGCACAGTTATTGCTGCATAACAAATATCATTTAGCAGAGCACAGTTATTGCTGCATAACAAATATCATGTAGTAGAGCACAGTTATTGCTCCATAACGAATATCATGTAGTAGAACACAGTTATGGCTCGATAACGAATATCATGTAGTATAACACAGTTATAGCTCCATAATGAATATCATGTAGTAGAACACAGTTATTGCTCCATAACGAATATCATGTAGCACAACACAGTTATTGCTGCATAACGAATACCATGTAGTAGAACACAGTTATTGCTCCATAAAAAAATATCATGTAGTAGAACACAGTTATTGCTCCAAAACGAATATCATGTAGCAGAACACAGTTATTGCTCCACAGAGAATATCATGTAGCAGAACACAGTTGTTGCTCCATAACAAATATCATGAAGTAGAACAAAGTTATTGCTCCACACTGAATATCATGTAGTAGAACACAGTTATTGCTCCATAACGAATCTCATGTAGCAGAACACAGTTATTGCTCCATAAGGAATATCATGTAGTAGAACACAGTTATTGCTCCATAACAAATATCATGTAGTAGAACACAGTTATTGCTCCATAACAAATATCATGTAGTAGAACACAGTTATTGCTCCATTACAAATATCATGTAGTAGAACACAGTTATTGCTCCATAACGAATATCATGTAGTAGAACACAGTTATTGCTCCATAACAAATATCATGTAGCAGAACACAGTTATCGGTCCATAAAAATATCATGTAGTAGAGCACAGTTATTGCTCCATAACAAATATCATGTAGCAGAACACAGTTATTGCTCCATAACGAATATCATGTAGCAGAACACAGTTATTGCTCCATAAAAAATATCATGTAGTAGAACACAGTTATTGCTCCATAACAAATATCATGTAGCACAACACAGTTATTGCTCCATAACAAATATCATGTAGTACAGCACAGTTCTAGCTCCATAACAAATATCATGTAGAAGAACACAGTTATTGCCCCATACATCATATCATGTAGTAGAACTCAGTTATTGCTGCATAACAAATATCATGTAGCAGAACACAGTTATTGCTCCATAACGAATATCATGTAGTAGAACACAGTTATTGCTGCATAACAAATATCATGTAGCAGAACACAGTTATTGCTGCATAACAAATATCGTGTAGCAGAACACAGTTATTGCTCCATAACAAATATCATGTAGTAGAGCACAGTTATTGCTGCATAACAAATATCATTTAGCAGAGCACAGTTATTGCTGCATAACAAATATCATGTAGTAGAACACAGTTATTGCTCCATAACGAATATCATGTAGTAGAACACAGTTATTGCTCCATAACGAATATCATGTAGTAGAACACAGTTATGGCTCCATAACGAATATCATGTAGTATAACACAGTTATAGCTCCATAATGAATATAGTGTAGTAGAACACAGTTATTGCTCCATAACGAATATCATGTAGCAGAACACAGTAATTGCTCCATAGCGAATATCATGTAGTAGAACACAGTTATTGCTCCAAAAAAAAAATATCATGAAGTAGAACAAAGTTATTGCTCCACACTGAATATCATGTAGTAGAACACACTTATTGCTCCATAACGAATCTCATGTAGCAGAACGCAGTTATTGCTCCATAAGGAATATCATGCAGTAGCACACAGCTATTGCACCATAACGAATATCATATAGTAGAGCAAAGTTATGGCTTCACACAGAATATCATGTAGTAGAACACAGTTATTGCTCCGTAACGAATCTCATGTAGCAGAACACAGTTATTGCTCCATAAGGAATACCATGTAGCAGAACACAGTTATTGCTCCATAAGGAATGTCATGTAGCAGATCACAGTTATTGCTCCATTAGGAATATCATGTAGCAGAACACAGTTATTGCTCAACACAGAATATCATGTAGTAGATCACAGTTATTGCTCCATTTGGAATATCATGTAGCAGAACAGAGTTATTACTCAACACAGAATATCATGGAGTAGATCACAGTTATTGCTCCACAAAGAATATCATGTGGTAGAACACAGTTATTGCCCCATACAGAATATCATGTAGTGGATCACAGTTATTGCTTCATAACGAATATCGTGTCGTAGGACACAGTTATTGCTCCACACAGAATATCATGTGGTAGCACAGTTATTGGTCCATAAGGAATATTATGTGATAGAACACAGTTATTGCTCCACACAGAATATCATGTGGTAGAGCACAGTTATTGGTCCATAAGGAATATTCTGTAGTAGAACACAGTTATTGCTCCACACAGAATATCATGTGGTAGAGCACAGTTGTTGGTCCATAAGGAATATCCTGTAGTAGAACACAGTTATTGCTCCACACAGAATATCATGTGGTAGAGCACAGCTATTGGTCCATAAGGAATATCCTGTGGTAGAAAACAGTTGTTGCTCCACACAGAATATCATGTGGTAAGACACAGTTATTGCTTCGTAACCAATATCATGTCGTAGAACACAGTTATTGTTCCACACAGAATATCATGTGGTAGAGCACAGTTATTGGTCCATCAGGAATATTATGTGGTAGAGCACAGTTATTGCTCCACACAGAATATCATGTGGTAGAGCACAGTTATTGGTCCATAAGGAATATCCTGTAGCAGAACATTGTTATTGGCCCACAAAGAATATCATGTGGTAGAGCACAGTTATTGGTCCATAAGGAATATCATGTCCTAGAACACAGTTATTGCTCCACACATAATATCATGTGGTAGAGCACAGTTATTGCTCCATAGCGAATATCCTGTAGTAGATCACAGTTATTGCTCCATACATAATATCATGTGGTAGGGCACAGTTATTGGTCCATAAGGAATGTCCTGTAGTAGAACACAGTTATTCCTCCATAATAAATATCATGTAGCAGAACACAGTTATTGCTCCATACATAATATCATGTGGTAGAGCACAATTATTCGTCCATAAGGAATATCCTGTAGTAGAACACAGTTATTGCCCCATACAGAATATCATGTAGTGGGTCACAGTTATTGCTTCATAACGAATATCGTGTGGTAGAACACAGTTATTGCTCCACACAGAATATCATGTGGTAGAGCACAGTTATTGGTCCATAAGGAATATCATGTGGTAGAACACAGTATTTGCTCCACACAGAATATCATGTGGTACAGCACAGTTATTGGTCCATAAGGAATATCATGTGGTAAAACACAGTTATTGCTCCACACAGAATATCATGTGGTAGCACAGTTATTGGTCCATAAGGAATATCATGTAGTAGAACACAGTTATTGCTCCACACAGAATATCATGTGGTACAGCACAATTATTGGTCCATAAGGAATATAATGTAGTAGAACACAGTTATCACTCCACACAGAATATCATGTGGTAGAGCACAGTTATTGGTCCATAAGGAATATCCTGTAGTAGAAGACAGTTTATGCACCACACAGAATATCATGTGGTAGAGCACAGTTATTGGTCCATAAGGAATATCCTGTGGTAGAACACAGTTGTTGCTCCACACAGAAGATCATGTGGTAGAACACATTTATTGCTTCGTAACGAATATCATGTCGTAGAACACAGTTATTGTTCCACACAGAATATCATGTGGTAGAACACAGTTATTGGTCCATCAGGAATATTATGTGGTAGAGCACAGTTATTGCTCCACACAGAATATCATGTGGTAGAGCACAGTTATTGCTCCACACAGAATATCATGTGGTAGAGCACAGTTATTGGTCCATAAGGAATATCCTGTGGCAAAACATTGTTTTTGGTCCACAAAGAATATCATGTGGTAGAGCACAGTTATTGCTCCATACATCATATCATATGGTAGAACACAGTTATTAATCCACGCAGAATATCATGTGGTAGAGCACAGTTATTGGTCCATAAGGAATATCATGTTATAGAACACAGTTATTGCTCCACACAGAATATCATGTGGTAGAGCACAGTTATTGGTCCATAAGGAATATCCTGTGGCAGAACATTGTTTTTGGTCCACAAAGAATATCATGTGGTAGAGCACAGTTATTGCTCCATACATCATATCATATGGTAGAACACAGTTATTAATCCACGCAGAATATCATGTGGTAGAGCACAGTTATTGGTCCATAAGGAATATCATGTTATAGAACACAGTTATTGCTCCATACATAATATCATGTGGTAGAGCACAATTATTCGTCCATAAGCAATATCCTGTAGTAGAACACAGTTATTGCCCCATACAGAATATCATGTAGTGGATCACAGTTATTGCTTCATAACGAATATCGTGTGGTAGAACATAGTTATTGCTCCACACAGAATATCATGTGGTAGAGCACAGTTATTGGTCCATAAGGAATATCATGTGGTAGAACACAGTAATTGCTCCACACAGAATATCATGTGGTAGAGCACACTTATTGGTCCATAAGGAATATCATGTGGTAGAACACAGTTATTGCTCCACACAGAATATCATGTGGTAGCACAGTTATTGGTCCATAAGGAATATCATGTAGTAGAACACAGTTATTGCTCCACACAGAATATCATGTAGTAGATCACAGTTATTGCTCCATTTGGAATATCATGTAGCAGAACAGAGTTATTACTCAACACAGAATATCATGGAGTAGATCACAGTTATTGCTCCACAAAGAATATCATGTGGTAGAACACAGTTATTGCCCCATACAGAATATCATGTAGTGGATCACAGTTATTGCTTCATAACGAATATCGTGTGGTAGAACATAGTTATTGCTCCACACAGAATATCATGTGGTAGAGCACAGTTATTGGTCCATAAGGAATATCATGTGGTAGAGCACAGTTATTGCTCCACACAGAATATCATGTGGTAGAGCACAGTTATTGGTCCATAAGGAATATCCTGTGGCAGAACATTGTTTTTGGTCCACAAAGAATATCATGTGGTAGAGCACAGTTATTGCTCCATACATCATATCATATGGTAGAACACAGTTATTAATCCACGCAGAATATCATGTGGTAGAGCACAATTATTCGTCCATAAGGAATATCCTGTAGTAGAACACAGTTATTGCCCCATACAGAATATCATGTAGTGGATCACAGTTATTGCTTCATAACGAATATCGTGTGGTAGAACACAGTTATTGCTCCACACAGAATATCATGTGGTAGAGCACTGTTATTGGTCCATAAGGAATATCATGTGGTAGAACACAGTATTTGCTCCACACAGAATATCATGTGGTACAGCACAGTTATTGGTCCATAAGGAATATCATGTGGTAAAACACAGTTATTGCTCCACACAGAATATCATGTGGTAGCACAGTTATTAGTCCATAAGGAATATCATGTAGTAGAACACAGTTATTGCTCCACACAGAATATCATGTGGTACAGCACAATTATTGGTCCATAAGGAATATAATGTAGTAGAACACAGTTATCACTCCACACAGAATATCATGTGGTAGACACAGTTATTGGTCCATAAGGAATATCCTGTAGTAGAAGACAGTTATTGCTCCACACAGAATATCAAATAGTAGAGCACAGTTATTGGTCCATAAGGAATATAATGTAGTAGAACACAGTTATCACTCCACACAGAATATCATGTGGTAGAGCACACTTATTGGTCCATAAGGAATATTATGTGGTAGAACACAGTTATTGCTCCACACAGAATATCAAATAGTAGAGCACAGTTATTGGTCCATAAGGAATATCCTGTAGTAGAACACAGTTATTGCTCCACACAGAATATCATGTGGTAGAGCACAGTTATTGGTCCATAAGGAATATCCTGTGGTAGAACACAGTTGTTGCTCCACACAGAAGATCATGTGGTAGAACACATTTATTGCTTCGTAACGAATATCATGTCGTAGAACACAGTTATTGTTCCACACAGAATATCATGTGGTAGAACACAGTTATTGGTCCATCAGGAATATTATGTGGTAGAGCACAGTTATTGCTCCACACAGAATATCATGTGGTAGAGCACAGTTATTGGTCCATAAGGAATATCCTGTGGCAGAACATTGTTTTTGGTCCACAAAGAATATCATGTGGTAGAGCACAGTTATTGCTCCATACATCATATCATATGGTAGAACACAGTTATTAATCCACGCAGAGTATCATGTGGTAGAGCACAGTTATTGCTCCATAAGGAATATCATGTTATAGAACACAGTTATTGCTCCATACATAATATCATGTGGTAGAGCAAAGTTATTGGTCCATAAGGAATATCATGTTATAGAACACAGTTATTGCTCCATACATAATATCATGTGGTAGAGCACAGTTATTGGTCCATAAGGAATATCATGTTATAGAACACAGTTATTGCTCCATACATAATATCATGTGGTAGAGCACAGTTATTGCTCCACACAGAATATCATGTGGTAGAGCACAGTTATTGGTCCATAAGGAATATCCTGTGGCAGAACATTGTTTTTGGTCCACAAAGAATATCATGTGGTAGAGCACAGTTATTGCTCCATACATCATATCATATGGTAGAACACAGTTATTAATCCACGCAGAATATCATGTGGTAGAGCACAGTTATTGGTCCATAAGGAATATCATGTTATAGAACACAGTTATTGCTCCATACATAATATCATGTGGTAGAGCACAGTTATTGCTCCATACATCATATCATATGGTAGAACACAGTTATTAATCCACGCAGAATATCATGTGGTAGAGCACAGTTATTGGTCCATAAGGAATATCATGTCATAGAACACAGTTATTGCTCCACACAGAATATCATGTGGTAGAGCACAGTTATTGGTCCATAAGGAATATCCTGTGGCAGAACATTGTTTTTGGTCCAAAAAGAATATCATGTGGTAGAGCACAGTTATTGCTCCATACATCATATCATATGGTAGAACACAGTTATTAATCCACGCAGAATATCATGTGGTAGAGCACAGTTATTGGTCCATAACGAATATCGTGTGGTAGAACACAGTTGTTGCTCCACACATAATATCATGTGGTAGAGCACAGTTATTGCTCCACAAAGAATATCATGTAGTGGATCACAGTTATTGCTTCATAACGAATATCGTGTCGTAGGACACAGTTATTGCTCCACACAGAATATCATGTGGTAGCACAGTTATTGGTCCATAAGGAATATTATGTGATAGAACACAGTTATTGCTCCACACAGAATATCATGTGGTAGAGCACAGTTATTGCCCCATACAGAATATCATGTAGTGGATCACAGTTATTGCTTCATAACGAATATCGTTTCGTAGGACACAGTTATTGCTCCACACAGAATATCATGTGGTAGCACAGTTATTGGTCCATAAGGAATATGATGTGATAGAACACAGTTATTGCTCCACACAGAATATCATGTGGTAGAGCACAGTTATTGGTCCATAAGGAATATCCTGTAGTAGAACACAGTTATTGCTCCACACAGAATATCATGTGGTAGAGCACAGTTATTGGTCCATAAGGAATATCCTGTAGTAGAACACAGTTATTGCTCCACACAGAATATCATGTGGTAGAGCACAGCTATTGGTCCATAAGGAATATCCTGTGGTAGAAAACAGTTGTTGCTCCACACAGAATATCATGTGGTAGGACACAGTTATTGCTTCGTAACCAATATCATGTCGAAGAACACAGTTATTGTTCCACACAGAATATCATGTGGTAGAGCACAGTTATTGGTCCATCAGGAATATTATGTGGTAGAGCACAGTTATTGCTCCACACAGAATATCATGTGGTAGAGCACAGTTATTGGTCCATAAGGAATGTCCTGTAGGAGAACACAGTTATTGCTCCATACATAATATCATGTGGTAGAGCACAGTTATTGGTCCATAAGGAATATCCTGTAGGAGAACACAGTTATTGCTCCATACATAATATCATGTGGTAGAGCACAGTTATTGGTCCATAAGGAATGTCCTGTAGGAGAACACAGTTATTGCTCCATACATAATATCATGTGGTAGAGCACAGTTATTGGTCCATAAGGAATATCCTGTAGTAGAACACAGTTATTGCTCCACACATAATATCATGTGGTAGAGCACAGTTATTGGTCCATAAGGAATGTCCTGTAGGAGAACACAGTTATTGCTCCATACATAATATCATGTGGTAGAGCACAGTTATTGGTCCATAAGGAATGTCCTGTAGGAGAACACAGTTATTGCTCCATACATAATATCATGTGGTAGAGCACAGTTATTGGTCCATAAGGAATGTCCTGTAGGAGAACACAGTTATTGCTCCACACAGAATATCATGTGGTAGAGCACAGTTATTGGTCCATAAGGAATATCCTGTAGTAGAACACAGTTATTGCTCCATACATAATATCATGTGGTAGAGCACAGTTATTGGTCCATAAGGAATATCCTGTAGCAGAACATTGTTATTGGTCCACAAAGAATATCATGTGGTAGAGCACAGTTATTGGTCCATAAGGAATATCATGTCCTACAACAGTTATTGCTCCACACATAATATCATGTGGTAGAGCACAGTTATTGCTCCGTAGCGAATATCCTGTAGTAGAACACAGTTATTGCTCCATACATAATATCATGTGGTAGAGCACAGTTATTGGTCCATAAGGAATGTCCTGTAGGAGAACACAGTTATTCCTCCATAATAAATATCATGTAGCAGAACACAGGTATTGCCCCATTTATAATATCATGTGGTAGAGCACAATTATTCGTCCATAAGGAATATCCTGTAGTAGAACACACTTATTGCCCCATACAGAATATCATGTAGTGGATCACAGTTATTGCTTCATAACGAATATCGTGTGGTAGAACACAGTTATTGCTCCACACAGAATATAATGTGGTAGAGCACAGTTATTGATCCATTAGGAATATCATGTGGTAGAACACAGTAATTGCTCCACACAGAATATCATGTGGTAGAGCACAGTTATTGGTCAATAAGGAATATCATGTGGTAGAACACAGTTATTGCTCCACACAGAATATCATGTGGTAGCACAGTTATTGGTCCATAAGGAATATCATGTAGTAGAACACAGTTATTGCTCCACACAGAATATCATGTGGTACAGCACAATTATTGGTCCATAAGGAATATAATGTAGTAGAACACAGTTATTACTCCACACAGAATATCATGTG
The DNA here is from genome assembly GCA_030765045.1 of Tenodera sinensis. Taxonomy (NCBI): domain Eukaryota; kingdom Metazoa; phylum Arthropoda; class Insecta; order Mantodea; family Mantidae; genus Tenodera; species Tenodera sinensis. The sequence goes on from CM060964.1 coordinate 2,752,921, forward strand.
GTAGAGCACAGTTATTGGTCCATAAGGAATATCCTGTAGTAGAAGACAGTTTATGCACCACACAGAATATCATGTGGTAGAGCACACTTATTGGTCCATAAGGAATATTATGTGGTAGAACACAGCTATTGCTCCACACAGAATATCATGTAGTTGAGCACAGTTATTGGTCCATAAGGAATATCCTGTGGTAGAACACAGTTATTGCTCCACACAGAATATCATGTGGTAGAGCACAGTTATTGGTCCATAAGGAATATCCTGTGGTAGAACACAGTTGTTGCTCCACACAGAACATCATGTGGTAGAACACAGTTATTGCTTCGTAACGAATATCATGTCGTAGAACACAGTTATTGTTCCACACAGAATATCATGTGGTAGAACACAGTTATTGGTCCATCAGGAATATTATGTTGGAGAGCACAGTTATTGCTCCACACAGAATATCATGTGGTAGAGCACAGTTATTGGTCCATAAGGAATATCCTGAGGCAGAACATTGTTTTTGGTCCACAAAGAATATCATGTGGTAGAGCACAGTTATTGCTCCATACATAATATCATATTGTAGAACACAGTTATTAATCCACGCAGAATATCATGTGGTAGAGCACAGTTATTGGTCCATAAGGAATATCATGTCCTAGAACACAGTTATTGCTCCACACATAATATCCTGTAGTAGAACACAGTTATTGCTCCATACATAATATCATGTGGTAGAGCACAGTTATTGGTCCATACATAATATCATGTAGTAGAACACAGTTATTCCTCCATAATAAATATCATGTAGCAGAACACAGTTATTGCTCCATACATAAGATCATGTGGTAGAGCACAATTATTCGTCCATAAGGAATATCCTGTAGCAGAACACAGTTATTGCTCCATACATAATATCATGTGGTAGAGCACAGTTATTGGTCCATAAGGAATATCCTGCAGTAGAACACAGTTATTGCCCCATACATAATATCATGTAGTAGAACACAGTTATTGCTCCATACATAATATGATGTGCTAGAGCACACTTATTGGTCCATAAGGAATATCATGTAGTAGGACACAGTTATTGCTCCAGACATAATATCATGTGGTAGAACACAGTTATTGCTCTATACATAATATCATGAGGTAGAGCACACTTATTGGTCCATACATAATATCGTGTGGTAGTGCACACTTATTGGTCCATAAGGAATATCCTGTAGTAGAACACAGTTATTGGGCCATAAGGAAAATCATGTAGTAGAACACAGTTGTTGCTCCATAAATAATATCATGTGGTAGAACACAGTTATTGCTCCATACATAATATCATGTGGTAGAAACCAGTTATTGCCCCATACATAATATCATCTGGTAGAACACAGTTTTTGGTCCATAAGGAATAACCTGTAGTAGAACACAGTTATTGCACCATAACAAATATCATGTAGCAGAGCACAGTTATTGCGCCATATATAATATCATGTGGTAGAACACAGTTATTGGTCCATAAATAATATCATGTAGTAGAACACAGTTATTGTCCATAAGGAAAATCATGGAGTAGAACACAGTTATTGCTCCATACATAATATCATGTGGTAGAAAACAGTTATTCCTCCATACATAATATCATGTAGCAGAACAGAGTTATTGCTCCATACATAATATCATGTGGTAGAGCACAGATATTGCTCCATACATAATATCATGTGGTAGAATACAGTTATTGGTCCATAAGGAATAACATGTAGTAGAACACAGGTATTGTTCCATAGGGAAAATCATGTAGTAGTACACAGTTATTGCTCCATACATAATAGCATATAGCAGAACACAGGTATTGCTCCATACATAATATCATGTAGTAGAGCACAGTTATTGCTCCATACGTAATATCATGTAGCAGAACACAGTTATTGCTCCACACATAATATCATGTGGTAGAACACAGTTATTGCCCCATACATAATATCATGTGGTAGAACACAGTTATTGCCCCATACATAATATCATGTGTAAGAACACAGTTATTGGTCCATAAGGAATATCCTGTAGTAGAACACAGTTGTTGCTCCATACATAATATCATGTAGCAGAACACAGTTGTTGCTCTATACATAATATCATGTGGTAGAACACAGTAATTGGTCCATAAGGAATATCATGTAGTAGAACACAGTTATTGGTCCATAAGGAAAATCATGTAGTAGAACACAGTTATTGCTCCAGATATAATATCATGTGGTAGAACACAGTTATTGCCCCATACATAATATCGTGTGGTAGAGCACAGTTATTGCTCCATACATAATATCATGTGGTAGAACAAAGTTATTGCTCCATACATAATATCATGTTGTAGAACAAAGTTATTGCCCCATACATAAGATCATGTGGTAGAGCACAGTTATTGCTCCATACATAATATCATGTACTAGAATACAGTTATTGGTCCATACATAATATCATGTAGTAGAACACAGTTATTGCTCCATACATAATATGTAGCAGAACACAGTTATTGCTCTATACATAATATCATGTGCTAGAACACAGTTATTGGTCCATAAGGAATATCATGTAGTAGAACACAGTTATTGGTCCATAAGGAAAATAATGTACTAGAACACAGTTATTGGTCCATACATAGTATCATGTGGTAGAGCACACTTATTGGTCCATAACGAATATCCTGTAGTAGAACACACTTATTGCTCCATAACATATATCATTTAGCAGAACACAGTTATTGCCCCATACATAATATGATGTGGTAGAGCACATTTATTGGTCCATACATAATATCATGTAGTAGAACACAGGTATTGCCCCATACATAATATCTTGTGGTAGAGCAGAGTTATTGCTCCATACATAATATGATGTGGTAGCGCACAGTTATTGGTCCATACATACTATCACGTAGTAGAACACAGTTATTGCTCCATACATAATATCATGTGGTAGAACACAGTTATTGCTCCATACATAATATCATGTGATAGAACACAGTTATTGCTCCACACATAATATCATGTGGTAGAACACAGTTATTGCTCCATACATAATATCATGTGGTAGAACACAGTTATTGCTCCATACATAATATCATGTAGTAGAACACAGTTATTGCCCCATACATAATATCATGTGATAGAACACAGTTATTGCTCCATACATAATATCATGTGGTAGAACACAGTTATTGCTCCATACATAATATCATGTGGTAGAACACAGTTATTGCTCCATACATAATATCATGTGGTAGAACACAGTTATTGCTCCATACATAATATCATGTGGTAGAACACAGTTATTGCTCCATACATAATATCATGTGGTAGAACACAGTTATTGCTCCAGAATTAATATAATTTCGTAGAACACAGTTATTGGTCCATAAGGAATATCCTGTAGTAAAACACAGTTATTGCCCCATACATAATATCATGTGGTAGAACACAGTTATTGCTCCATACATAATATCATGTGGTAGAACACAGCTATTGCCCCATACATAATATCATGTAGTAGAACACAGTTATTGCTCCATACATAATATGATGTGGTAGAGCACAGTTATTGGTCCATACATACTATCACGTAGTAGAACACAGTTATTGCTCCATATAAAATATAATGTGGTAGAGCACAGTTTTTGGTCCATACATAATATCTTGTGGTAGAGCACAGTTATTGCTCCTTAAATAATATCATGTGGTAGAACACAGTTATTGCTCCATACATAATATCATGTGGTAGAACACAGTTATTGCTCCATACATAATATCATGTGGTAGAACACAGTTATTGCTCCATACATAATATCATGTGGTAGAACACAGTTATTGCTCCATACATAATATCATGTGGTAGAACACAGTTATTGCTCCATACATAATATCATGTGGTAGAACACAGTTATTGCTCCATACATAATATCATGTGGTAGAACACAGTTATTGCTCCATACATAATATCATGTGGTAGAACACAGTTATTGCTCCTTAAATAATATCATGTGGTAGAACACAGTTATTGCTCCATACATAATATCATGTGGTAGAACACAGTTATTGCTCCATACATAATATCATGTGGTAGAACACAGTTATTGCTCCATACATAATATCATGTGGTAGAACACAGTTATTGCTCCATACATAATATCATGTGGTAGAACACAGTTATTGCTCCAGAATTAATATAATTTCGTAGAACACAGTTATTGGTCCATAAGGAATATCCTGTAGTAAAACACAGTTATTGCCCCATACATAATATCATGTGGTAGAACACAGTTATTGCTCCATACATAATATCATGTGGTAGAACACAGCTATTGCCCCATACATAATATCATGTAGTAGAACACAGTTATTGCTCCATACATAATATGATGTGGTAGAGCACAGTTATTGGTCCATACATACTATCACGTAGTAGAACACAGTTATTGCTCCATATAAAATATAATGTGGTAGAGCACAGTTTTTGGTCCATACATAATATCTTGTGGTAGAGCACAGTTATTGCTCCTTAAATAATATCATGTGGTAGAACACAGTTATTGCTCCATACATAATATCATGTGGTAGAACACAGTTATTGCTCCATACATAATATCATGTGGTAGAACACAGTTATTGCTCCATACATACTATCATGTGGTAGAACACAGTTATTGCTCCAGAATTAATATAATTTCGTAGAACACAGTTATTGGTCCATAAGGAATATCCTGTAGTAAAACACAGTTATTGCCCCATACATAATATCATGTGGTAGAACACAGTTATTGCTCCATACATATTATCATGTGGTAGAACACAGCTATTGCCCCATACATAATATCATGTAGTAGAACACAGTTATTGCTCCATACATAATATCATGTGGTAGAACACAGTTATTGCTCCATACATAATATCATGTGGTAGAACACAGTTATTGCTCCAGAATTAATATAATTTCGTAGAACACAGTTATTGGTCCATAAGGAATATCCTGTAGTAAAACACAGTTATTGCCCCATACATAATATCCTGTAGTAGAGCACAGTTATTGCTCCATAAGCAATATCCTGTAGTAGAACACACTTATTGCTCCATACATAATATCATGTGGTAGAACACAGTTATTCCTCCATACATAATATCATGTGGTAGAGCACAGTTATCGGTCCATAAGGATTATCCGTGTAGTAGAACACAGTTATCGCTCCATATATAATATCATGTGGTAGATCACAGTTGTTGCTCCATACATAATATCATGTGGTAGAGCACAGTTGTTGCTCCATACATAATATCATGTGGTAGAGCACAGTTATTGGTCCATAAGGAATATCCTCTAGTAGAACACAGTTATTGCTCCATACATAATATCATGTGGTAGAGCACAGTTGTTGGTCCATAAGGAATTTCCTGTAGTATGACACAGTTTCTGTTCCATACATAATATCATGTAGTAGAACACAGTTATTGATCCATACATAATATCATGTGGAAGAACACAGTTATTGGTCTCTAAGGAACATCGTGTAGTAGAACACAGTTATTGCTCCACAAGGAATATCGTGTAGTAGAGCACAGTTATTGCTCCATACATAATATCATGTGGTAGAACACAGTTATTGCTCCATACATAATATCATGTGGTAGAACACAGTTATTGCTCCATACATAATATCTTGTGGTAGAACACAGTTATTGCTCCATACATAATATCTTGTGGTAGAACACAGTTATTGCTCCATACATAATATCATGTGGTAGAACACAGTTATTGCTCCATACATAATATCTTGTGGTAGAACACAGTTATTGCTCCATACATAATATCATGTGGTAGAGCACAGTTATTGCTCCATACATAATATCACGAGGTAGAGCACAGATATTACTCCATACTTAATATCATGTGGTAGAACACAGTTATTGCTCCATACATAATATCTTGTGGTAGAACACAGTTATTGCTCCATACATAATATCATGTGGTAGAACACAGTTATTGCTCCATACATAATATCATGTGGTAGAGCACAGTTATTGCTCCATACATAATATCACGAGGTAGAGCACAGATATTACTCCATACTTAATATCATGTGGTAGAACACAGTTATTGCTCCATACATAATATCTTGTGGTAGAACACAGTTATTGCTCCATACATAATATCATGTGGTAGAACACAGTTATTGCTCCATACATAATATCATGTGGTAGAGCACAGTTATTGCTCCATACATAATATCACGAGGTAGAGCACAGATATTACTCCATACTTAATATCATGTGGTAGAACACAGTTATTGCTCCATACATAATATCTTGTGGTAGAACACAGTTATTGCTCCATACATAATATCATGTGGTAGAACACAGTTATTGCTCCATACATAATATCTTGTGGTAGAACACAGTTATTGCTCCATACATAATATCATGTGGTAGAACACAGTTATTGCTCCATACATAATATCATGTGGTAGAGCACAGTTATTGCTCCATACATAATATCACGAGGTAGAGCACAGATATTACTCCATACTTAATATCATGTGGTAGAACACAGTTATTGCTCCATACATAATATCTTGTGGTAGAACACAGTTATTGCTCCATACATAATATCATGTGGTAGAACACAGTTATTGCTCCATACATAATATCTTGTGGTAGAACACAGTTATTGCTCCATACATAATATCATGTGGTAGAACACAGTTATTGCTCCATACATAATATCACGAGGTAGAGCACAGATATTACTCCATACTTAATATCTTGTGGTAGAGCACAGTTATTGGTCCATACATAATATCTTGTGGTAGAACACAGTTATTGCTCCATACATATTATCATGTGGTAGAGCACAGTTATTGCTCCACACATATTATCTTGTGGTAGAGCACAGTTATTGCTCCATACATAATATCACGAGGTAGAGCACAGATATTACTCCATACTTAATATCTTGTGGTAGAGCACAGTTATTGGTCCATACATAATATCATGTGGTAGAACACAGTTATTGGTCCATACATAATATCACGAGGTAGAGCACAGATATTACTCCATACTTAATATCTTGTGGTAGAGCACAGTTATTGCTCCATACATATTATCATGTGGTAGAGCACAGTTATTGGTCCATACATAATATCACGAGGTAGAGCACAGATATTACTCCATACTTAATATCTTGTGGTAGAACACAGTTATTGCTCCATACATATTATCATGTGGTAGAGCACAGTTATTGCTCCATACACAATATCATGTAGTAGAGCACAGTTATTGCTCCATACACAATATCATGTAGTAGAGCACAGTTATTGGTCCATACATAATATCACGAGGTAGAGCACAGATATTACTCCATACTTAATATCTTGTGGTAGAGCACAGTTATTGGTCCATACATAATATCATGTGGTAGAACACAGTTATTGCTCCACACATATTATCTTGTGGTAGAGCACAGTTATTGCTCCATACATAATATCACGAGGTAGAGCACAGATATTACTCCATACTTAATATCTTGTGGTAGAGCACAGTTATTGGTCCATACATAATATCATGTGGTAGAACACAGTTATTGCTCCACACATATTATCTTGTGGTAGAGCACAGTTATTGCTCCATACATAATATCACGAGGTAGAGCACAGATATTACTCCATACTTAATATCTTGTGGTAGAGCGCAGTTATTGGTCCATACATAATATCTTGTGGTAGAACACAGTTATTGCTCCATACATAATATCATGTAGTAGAACACAGTTATTGCTCCAGACATAATATCATGTGGTAGAACACAGTTATTGCTCCATACATAATATCATGTGGTAGAACACAGTTATTGCTCCATACATAATATCATGTGGTAGAACACAGTTATTGCTCCAGACATAATATCATGTGGTAGAACACAGTTATTGCTCCATACATAATATCATGTGGTAGAACACAGTTATTGCTCCATACATAATATCATGTGGTAGAACACAGTTATTGCTCCAGACATAATATCATGTGGTAGAACACAGTTATTGCTCCAGACATAATATCATGTGGTAGAACACAGTTATTGCTCCATACATAATATCATGTGGTAGAACACAGTTATTGCTCCATACATAATATCATGTGGTAGAACACAGTTATTGCTCCAGACATAATATCATGTGGTAGAACACAGTTATTGCTCCATACATAATATCATGTGGTAGAACACAGTTATTGCTCCATACATAATATCATGTAGTAGAACACAGTTATTGCTCCATACATAATATCATGCGGTAGAGCAGAGTTATTGCTCCATACAAAATATCATGCGGTAGAGCAGAGTTATTGCTCCATACATAATATCATGTGGTAGAGCAGAGTTATTGCTCCATACATAATATCCTGTAGTAGAGCACAGTTATTGCTCCATACACAATATCATGTGGTAGAGCAGAGTTATTGCTCCATACATAATATCATGTGGTAGAACAGAGTTATTGCTCCATACATAATATCATGTGGTAGAGCACAGTTATTGCTCCATACACAATATCATGTGGTAGAGCAGAGTTATTGCTCCATACATAATATCATGTGGTAGAACACAGTTATTGCTCCATAAGGTATATCCTGTAGTAGAACACAGTTATTGCTCCATACACAATATCATGTGGTAGAGCAGAGTTATTGCTCCATACACAATATCATGTGGTAGAACACAGTTATTGCTCCATACATAATATCATGTGGTAGAGCAGAGTTATTGCTCCATACATAATATCCTGTAGTAGAGCACAGTTATTGCTCCATACACAATATCATGTGGTAGAACACAGTTATTGCTCCATACACAATATCATGTGGTAGAACACAGTGATTGCTCCATACACAATATCATGTAGTAGAGCACAGTTATTGCTCCATACACAATATCATGTAGTAGAGCACAGTTATTGCTCCATACACAATATCTTGTGGTAGAACACAGTTATTGCTCCATACATAATATCATGCGGTAGAGCAGAGTTATTGCTCCATACAAAATATCATGCGGTAGAGCAGAGTTATTGCTCCATACATAATATCATGTGGTAGAGCAGAGTTATTGCTCCATACATAATATCCTGTAGTAGAGCACAGTTATTGCTCCATACACAATATCATGTGGTAGAACAGAGTTATTGCTCCATACATAATATCATGTGGTAGAGCACAGTTATTGCTCCATACACAATATCATGTGGTAGAGCAGAGTTATTGCTCCATACATAATATCATGTAGTAGAACACAGTTATTGCTCCATACATAATATCATGTGGTAGAGCAGAGTTATTGCTCCATACATAATATCCTGTAGTAGAGCACAGTTATTGCTCCATACACAATATCATGTGGTAGAACACAGTTATTGCTCCATACACAATATCATGTGGTAGAACACAGTGATTGCTCCATACACAATATCATGTAGTAGAGCACAGTTATTGCTCCATACACAATATCATGTAGTAGAGCACAGTTATTGCTCCATACACAATATCATGTGGTAGAACACAGTTATTGCTCCATACACAATATCATGTGGTAGAGCACAGTTATTGCTCCATACACAATATCATGTAGTAGAGCACAGTTATTGCTCCATACACAATATCATGTGGTAGAGCACAGTTATTGCTCCATGCATAATATCATGTGGTAGAACACAGTGATTGCTCCATATATAATATCCTGTAGTAGAGCACAGTTATTGCTCCATAAGGTATATCCTGTAGTAGAACACAGTTATTGCTCCATAAGGTATATCCTGTAGTAGAACACAGTTATTGCTCCATAAGGTATATCCTGTAGTAGAACACAGTTATTGCTCCATACATAATATCATGTGGTGGAACACAGTTATTGCTCCATAAGGTATATCCTGTAGTAGAACACAGTTATTGCTCCATAAGGTATATCCTGTAGTAGAACACAGTTATTGCTCCATACATAATATCATGTGGTGGAACACAGTTATTGCTCCATAAGGTATATCCTGTAGTAGAACACAGTTATTGCTCCATAAGGTATATCCTGTAGTAGAACACAGTTATTGCTCCATACATAATATCGTGTGGTAGAACACAGTTATTGCTCCATAAGGTATATCCTGTAGTAGAACACAGTTATTGCTCCATAAGGTATATCCTGTAGTAGAACACAGTTATTGCTCCATACATAATATCATGTGGTGGAACACAGTTATTGCTCCATGCATAATATCCTGTAGTAGAACACAGTTATTGCTCCATAAGGTATATCCTGTAGTAGAACACAGTTATTGCTCCATACATAATATCATGTGGTGGAACACAGTTATTCCTCCATGCATAATATCATGTGGTAGAACACAGTGATTGCTCCATATATAATATCCTGTAGTAGAGCACAGTTATTGCTCCATAAGGTATATCCTGTAGTAGAACACAGTTATTGCTCCATACATAATATCCTGTAGTAGAACACAGTTATTGCTCCATATATAATATCCTGTAGTAGAGCACAGTTATTGCTCCATAAGGTATATCCTGTAGTAGAACACAGTTATTGCTCCATAAGGTATATCCTGTAGTAGAACACAGTTATTGCTCCATGCATAATATCATGTGGTAGAACACAGTGATTGCTCCATATATAATATCTTGTAGTAGAGCACAGTTATTGCTCCATAAGGTATATCCTGTAGTAGAACACAGTTATTGCTCCATACATAATATCCTGTAGTAGAACACAGTTATTGCTCCATAAGGTATATCCTGTAGTAGAACACAGTTATTGCTCCATACATAATATCATGTGGTGGAACACAGTTATTGCTCCATAAGGTATATCCTGTAGTAGAACACAGTTATTGCTCCATAAGGTATATCCTGTAGTAGAACACAGTTATTGCTCCATACATAATATCGTGTGGTAGAACACAGTTATTGCTCCATAAGGTATATCCTGTAGTAGAACACAGTTATTGCTCCATACATAATATCATGTGGTGGAACACAGTTATTGCTCCATGCATAATATCATGTGGTAGAACACAGTTATTGCTCCATAACAAATATCATGTAGTAGAACACAGTTATTGCTCCAAACATAATATCATGTGGTAGAGCACAGTTATTGCTCCATACCTAATATCTTGTGGTAGAACACAATTATTGCTCCAAACATAATATCATGCGGTAGAACACAGTTATTGCCCCATACATAACATCATGTGGTAGAACACAGTTATTGCTCCATACATAATATCATGTGGTAGAGCACAGTTATTGCTCCATACATAATATCACGAGGTAGAGCACAGATATTACTCCATACATAATATCATGTGGTAGAACACAGTTATTGCTCCATACATAATATCTTGTGGTAGAACACAGTTATTGCTCCATACATAATATCATGTGGTAGAACACAGTTATTGCTCCATACATAATATCATGTGGTAGAACACAGTTATTGCTCCATACATAATATCATGTGGTAGAGCACAGTTATTGCTCCATACATAATATCACGAGGTAGACCACAGATATTACTCCATACTTAATATCTTGTGGTAGAACACAGTTATTACTCCATACTTAATATCATGTGGTAGAACACAGTTATTGCTCCATACATAATATCTTGTGGTAGAACACAGTTATTGCTCCATACATAATATCATGTGGTAGAACACAGTTATTGCTCCATACATAATATCATGTGGTAGAACACAGTTATTGCTCCATACATAATATCACGAGGTAGAGCACAGATATTACTCCATACTTAATATCTTGTGGTAGAACACAGTTATTACTCCATACTTAATACCATGTGGTAGAACACAGTTATTGCTCCATACATAATATCTTGTGGTAGAACACAGTTATTGCTCCATACATAATATCATGTGGTAGAACACAGTTATTGCTCCATACATAATATCATGTGGTAGAACACAGTTATTGCTCCATACATAATATCACGAGGTAGAGCACAGATATTACTCCATACTTAATATCTTGTGGTAGAACACAGTTATTACTCCATACTTAATATCATGTGGTAGAACACAGTTATTGCTCCATACATAATATCTTGTGGTAGAACACAGTTATTGCTCCATACATAATATCATGTGGTAGAGCACAGTTATTGCTCCATACATAATATCACGAGGTAGAGCACAGATATTACTCCATACTTAATATCATGTGGTAGAACACAGTTATTACTCCATACTTAATATCATGTGGTAGAACACAGTTATTGCTCCATACATAATATCTTGTGGTAGAACACAGTTATTGCTCCATACATAATATCATGTGGTAGAACACAGTTATTGCTCCATACATAATATCATGTGGTAGAACACAGTTATTGCTCCATACATAATATCATGTGGTAGAGCACAGTTATTGGTCCATACATAATATCACGAGGTAGAGCACAGATATTACTCCATACTTAATATCTTGTGGTGGAACACAGTTATTGCTCCATACATATTATCATGTGGTAGAGCACAGTTATTGCTCCACACATATTATCTTGTGGTAGAGCACAGTTATTGCTCCATACATAATATCATGTAGTAGAACACAGTTATTGCTCCACACATATTATCTTGTGGTAGAGCACAGTTATTGGTCCATACATAATATCATGTAGTAGAACACAGTTATTACTCCATACTTAATATCTTGTGGTAGAGCACAGTTATTGGTCCATACATAATATCATGTGGTAGAACACAGTTATTGCTCCACACATATTATCTTGTGGTAGAGCACAGTTATTGCTCCATACATAATATCACGAGGTAGAGCACAGATATTACTCCATACTTAATATCTTGTGGTAGAGCACAGTTATTGTTCCATACATAATATCTTGTGGTAGAACACAGTTATTGCTCCATACATAATATCATGTAGCAGAACACAGTTATTGCTGCATAACAAATATCACGTAGTAGAGCACAGTTATTGCCCCATATATAATATCATGCAGTAGAACACAGCTTTTGCTCCATACATAATATCATGTAGTAGAACACAGTTATTGCTCCAGACATAATATCATGTGGTAGAACACAGTTATTGCTCCATACATAATATCATGTGATAGAACACAGTTATTGCTCCATACATAATATCATGTGGTAGAACACACTTATTGCTCCAGACATAATATCATGTGGTAGAACACAGTTATTGCTCCATACATAATATCATGTGGTAGAACACAGTTATTGCTCCATACATAATATCATGTAGTAGAACACAGTTATTGCTCCATACATAATATCATGTGGTAGAACACAGTTATTGCTCCATACATAATATCATGTGGTAGAACACAGTTATTGCTCCATACATATCATGTGGTAGAACACAGTTATTGCTCCATACATAATATCATGTGGTAGAACACAGTTATTGCTCCATACATAATATCATGTGGTAGAACACAGTTATTGCTCCATACATAATATCATGTGGTAGAACACAGTTATTGCTCCATACATAATATCATGTGGTAGAACACAGTTATTGCTCCATACATAATATCATGCGGTAGAGCAGAGTTATTGCTCCATACAAAATATCATGCGGTAGAGCAGAGTTATTGCTCCATACGCAATATCATGTAGTAGAGCACAGTTATTGCTCCATACACAATATCATGTGGTAGAACACAGTTATTGCTCCATACACAATATCATGTGGTAGAGCAGAGTTATTGCTCCATACACAATATCATGTGGTAGAACACAGTTATTGCTCCATACATAATATCATGTGGTAGAGCAGAGTTATTGCTCCATACATAATATCCTGTAGTAGAGCACAGTTATTGCTCCATACACAATATCATGTGGTAGAACACAGTTATTGCTCCATACACAATATCATGTGGTAGAACACAGTGATTGCTCCATACACAATATCATGTAGTAGAGCACAGTTATTGCTCCATACACAATATCATGTAGTAGAGCACAGTTATTGCTCCATACACAATATCTTGTGGTAGAACACAGTTATTGCTCCATACACAATATCATGTAGTAGAGCACAGTTATTGCTCCATACACAATATCATGTGGTAGAGCACAGTTATTGCTCCATGCATAATATCATGTGGTAGAACACAGTGATTGCTCCATATATAATATCCTGTAGTAGAGCACAGTTATTGCTCCATAAGGTATATCCTGTAGTAGAACACAGTTATTGCTCCATAAGGTATATCCTGTAGTAGAACACAGTTATTGCTCCATAAGGTATATCCTGTAGTAGAACACAGTTATTGCTCCATACATAATATCATGTGGTGGAACACAGTTATTGCTCCATAAGGTATATCCTGTAGTAGAACACAGTTATTGCTCCATAAGGTATATCCTGTAGTAGAACACAGTTATTGCTCCATACATAATATCATGTGGTGGAACACAGTTATTGCTCCATAAGGTATATCCTGTAGTAGAACACAGTTATTGCTCCATAAGGTATATCCTGTAGTAGAACACAGTTATTGCTCCATACATAATATCGTGTGGTAGAACACAGTTATTGCTCCATAAGGTATATCCTGTAGTAGAACACAGTTATTGCTCCATAAGGTATATCCTGTAGTAGAACACAGTTATTGCTCCATACATAATATCATGTGGTGGAACACAGTTATTGCTCCATGCATAATATCCTGTAGTAGAACACAGTTATTGCTCCATAAGGTATATCCTGTAGTAGAACACAGTTATTGCTCCATACATAATATCATGTGGTGGAACACAGTTATTCCTCCATGCATAATATCATGTGGTAGAACACAGTGATTGCTCCATATATAATATCTTGTAGTAGAGCACAGTTATTGCTCCATAAGGTATATCCTGTAGTAGAACACAGTTATTGCTCCATACATAATATCCTGTAGTAGAACACAGTTATTGCTCCATATATAATATCCTGTAGTAGAGCACAGTTATTGCTCCATAAGGTATATCCTGTAGTAGAACACAGTTATTGCTCCATAAGGTATATCCTGTAGTAGAACACAGTTATTGCTCCATGCATAATATCATGTGGTAGAACACAGTGATTGCTCCATATATAATATCTTGTAGTAGAGCACAGTTATTGCTCCATAAGGTATATCCTGTAGTAGAACACAGTTATTGCTCCATACATAATATCCTGTAGTAGAACACAGTTATTGCTCCATAAGGTATATCCTGTAGTAGAACACAGTTATTGCTCCATACATAATATCATGTGGTGGAACACAGTTATTGCTCCATAAGGTATATCCTGTAGTAGAACACAGTTATTGCTCCATAAGGTATATCCTGTAGTAGAACACAGTTATTGCTCCATACATAATATCGTGTGGTAGAACACAGTTATTGCTCCATAAGGTATATCCTGTAGTAGAACACAGTTATTGCTCCATACATAATATCATGTGGTGGAACACAGTTATTGCTCCATGCATAATATCATGTGGTAGAACACAGTTATTGCTCCATAACAAATATCATGTAGTAGAACACAGTTATTGCTCCAAACATAATATCATGTGGTAGAGCACAGTTATTGCTCCATACCTAATATCTTGTGGTAGAACACAATTATTGCTCCAAACATAATATCATGCGGTAGAACACAGTTATTGCCCCATACATAACATCATGTGGTAGAACACAGTTATTGCTCCATATATAGTATCATGTGGTAGTGCACTTTTATTGGTCCATAAGGAATATCCTGTAGTAGAACACAGTGATTGCCAAATACATAATATCTTGTGGTAGAACACAGTTATTGCTCCACACATAATATCATATGGTAGAACACAGATATTGCTCCATACATAATATCTTGTGGTAGAACACAGTTATTGCTCCACACATAATATCATATGGTAGAACACAGATATTGCTCCATACATAATATCTTGTGGTAGAGCACAGTTATTGCTCCATACATAATATCTTGTGGTAGAGCACAGATATTACTCCATACTTAATATCTTGTGGTAGAACACAGTTATTGCTCCATACATAATATCATGTAGTAGAACACAGTTATTGCTCCATACATAATATCATGTGGTAGAACACAGATATTGCTCCATACTTAATATCTTGTGGTAGAACACAGTTATTGCTCCATACATAATATCATGTAGTAGAACACAGTTATTGCTCCATACATAATATCATGTGGTAGAACACAGATATTGCTCCATACTTAATATCTTGTGGTAGAACACAGTTATTGCTCCATACATAATATCATGTAGTAGAACACAGTTATTGCTCCATACATAATATCTTGTGGTAGAGCACAGATATTGCTCCATACTTAATATCTTGTGGTAGAACACAGTTATTGCTCCATACATAATATCATGTAGTAGAACACAGTTATTGCTCCATACATAATATCATGTGGTAGAACACAGATATTGCTCCATACTTAACATCTTGTGGTAGAACACAGTTATTGCTCCATACATAATATCATGTAGTAGAGCACAGTTATTGCTCCATACATAATATCTTGTGGTAGAGCACAGATATTGCTCCATACTTAATATCTTGTGGTAGAACACAGTTATTGCTCCATACATAATATCATGTAGTAGAACACAGTTATTGCTCCATACATAATATCATGTGGTAGAACACAGTTATTGCGCCATACATAATATCATGTAGTAGAACACAGTTATTGCCGCATACAGAATATCATGTGGTAGAACACAGTTATTGGTCCATACATAATATCATGTGGTAGAACACAGTTATTGCTCCATATTCAATATCATGTGGTAGAACACAGTTATTGCTACATACATAATATCATGTGGTAGAACACAGTTATTGCTCCATACATAATATCATGTGGTAGAACACAGATATTGCTCCATACTTAATATCTTGTGGTAGAACACAGTTATTGCTCCATACATAATATCATGTAGTAGAGCACAGTTATTGCTCCATACTTAATATCATGTGGTAGAACACAGATATTGCTCCATACTTAATATCTTGTGGTAGAACACAGTTATTGCTCCATACATAATATCATGTAGTAGAGCACAGTTATTGCTCCATACTTAATATCTTGTGGTAGAACACAGTTATTGCTCCATACATAATATCATGTGGTAGAGCACAGTTATTGATCCATACATAATATCATGTGGTAGAACACAGTTATTGCTCCATATATAATATCATGTGGTAGAGCACTCTTATTGGTCCATAAGGAATATCCTGTAGTAGGACACAGTGATTGCCAAATACATAATATCTTGTGGTAGAACACAGTTATTGCTCCACACATAATATCATTTGGTAGAACACAGTGATTGCCCCATTCATGATATCTTGTGGTAGAACACAGTTATTGCTCCATACATAATATCACGAGGTAGAGCACAGTTATTGCTCCATACATAATATCATGTGGTAGAACACAGTTATTGCTCCATACATAATATCACGAGGTAGAGCACAGTTATTGCTCCATACATAATATCACGAGGTAGAGCACAGTTATTGCTCCATACATAATATCATATAGTAGAACACAGTTATTGCTCCACACATGATATCATGTGGTCGAACACAGTTATTATCCCATATATAATATCATGTGGTAGAACACAGTTATTGTTCCATACATAATATCATGTGGTAGAATACAGTTATTGGTCCATACATAATATCATTTGGTAGAACACAATTATTCCCCCATACATAATATCATGTGGTAGAACACAGTTATTGCTCCATACATAATATCATGTGGTAGAACACAGTTATTGCTCCATACATAATATCATGGAGTAGAACACAGATATTGCTTCATACATAATATCATGGAGTAGAACACAGATATTGCTTCATACATAATATCATGGGGTACAACACAGTTATTGCTCCATACATAATATCATTTGGTAGAACAGTAATTGCTCCATACATAATATCATGTGGTAGAACAAAGTTATTGGTCCATACATATCATGTGGTAGAACACAATTATTGCTCCATACATAATATCATGTAGTAAAACACAGTTATATCTCCATACATAATATCATGTGGCAGATGACAGTTGTTGCTCCATACGTAATATCATGTGGTAGAACACAGTTATTGGTCCATACATAATATCATGTGGTAGAAGATAGTTATTGATCCATACATAATATCATGTGGTAGAGCACAGTTAATGCTCCATGCATAATATCATGTGGTAGAACACAGTTATTGCGCCATACATAATATCATGTAGTAGAACACAGTTATTGCCGCATACAGAATATCATGTGGTAGAACACAGTTATTGGTCCATACATAATATCATGTGGTAGAACACAGTTATTGCTCCATATTCAATATCATGTGGTAGAACACAGTTATTGCTACATACATAATATCATGTGGTAGAACACAGTTATTGCTCCATACATAATATCATTTATTAGAACATAGTTATTGCCCCATACATAATATCATGTGGTAGGACACAGTTATTGCTCCATGGATAATATCATGTGGTAGAACACAGTGATTGGTCCATACATAATATCATGTGGTACAACACAGTTATTGCTCCATACATAATATCAGGTGGTAGAACACAGTTATTGCTCCATACACAATATTATGTGGTAGAACACAGTAACTGCCCCATACATAATATCACGTAGTAGAGCACAGTTATTGCTCCATACATAATATCATGTGGTAGAACACAGTTATTGGTCCATACATAATATCATGTGGTAGAAGACAGTTATTGCTCCACACATAATATCGTGTGGTAGAACGCAGTTATTGGTCCATATATAATATCATGTGGTAGAATACAGTTATTGCTCCATACACAATATCATGTAGTAGAACACAGTTATTGCTCCATACATGATGTCATGTGGTAGAACACAGTTGTTGCTCCATACATAATATCATGTGGTAGAACACAGTAATTGGTCCATACATAATATCATGTGGTGGAAGACAGTTATTGGTCCATACATAATATCATGTATTAGAACACAGTTATTGCTCCATACATAATATCATTTGGTTGAACAGTTATTGCTCCTTACATAATATCATGTGGTAGAACGCAGTTCTTGGTCCATACATACTATAATGTGGTAGAACACAGTTATTGCTCCACACATAATATCATGAAATAGAACACAGTTATTCCTCCATATATAATATCATGTGGTAGAACACAGTTATTGCTCCATACATAATATCATGTGGCAGAACACATTTATTGCCCCATACATAATATCATGTGGTAGAACACAGTTATTGCTCCATACATAATATCATGTAGTAGAACACAGTTATTGCTCCACACATAATATCGTGTGGTAGAACGCAGTTATTGGTCCATATATAATATCATGTGGTAGAATACAGTTATTGCTCCATACACAATATCATGTAGTAGAACACAGTTATTGCTCCATACATGATGTCATGTGGTAGAACACAGTTGTTGCTCCATACATAATATCATGTGGTAGAACACAGTAATTGGTCCATACATAATATCATGTGGTGGAAGACAGTTATTGGTAGATACATAATATCATGTATTAGAACACAGTTATTGCTCCATACATAATTTCATGTGGTAGAACACAGTTATTGCTCCATACATAATATCATGTGGTAGAACACAGCTATTGCTCCATACATAATATCATGTAGTAGAAGACAGTTATTGGTCCATACATTATATCATGTATTAGAACACAGTTATTGCTCCATAAATAATATCATGTGGTAGAACACAGTTATTGCCCCATACATATTATCATGTGGTATAACACAGTTATTGCCCCATACATAATATCATGTGGTAGAATATAGTTATTGCCCCATACATAATATCATGTGGTAGAACACAGTTATTGCCCGATACATAATATCATGTGGTAGAAGACAGTTATTGATCCATACATAATATCATGTGGTAGAACACAGTTAATGCTCCACAGATAATATCATGTGGTAGAGCACAGTTATTCCTCCATACATAATAACATGTGGTAGAAGACAGTTATTGATCCACAGATAATATCATGTGGTAGAGCACAGTTATTGCTCCATACATAATAACATGTGGTAAAACACAGTTATTGGTCCATACATAATATCATGTGGTAGAAGACAGTTATTGATCCACAGATAATAACATGTGGTAAAACACAGTTATTGGTCCATACATAATATCATGTGGTAGAAGACAGTTATTGCCCCATACATAATATCATGTGGTAGAGCAGAGTTATTGCTCCATACATAATATCATGTGGTAGAGCACAGTTATTGCTCCATACATAATAACATGTGGTAGAACACAGTTATTGCTCCACAGATAATATCATGTGGTAAAACACAGTTATTGGTCCATACATAATATCATGTGGTAGAAGACAGTTATTGATCCACAGATAATATCATGTGGTAGAGCACAGTTATTGCTCCATACATAATATCATGTGGTAGAACACAGTTATTGCTCCATACATAATAACATGTGGTAGAAGACAGTTATTGATCCACAGATAATATCATGTGGTAGAGCACAGTTATTGCTCCATACATAATAACATGTGGTAAAACACAGTTATTGGTCCATACATAATATCATGTGGTAGAAGACAGTTATTGATCCACAGATAATAACATGTGGTAAAACACAGTTATTGGTCCATACATAATATCATGTGGTAGAAGACAGTTATTGATCCACAGATAATATCATGTGGTAGAGCACAGTTATTGCTCCATACATAATATCATGTGGTAGAACACAGTTATTGCTCCACAGATAATATCATGTGGTAGAGCACAGTTAATGCTCCATACATAATATCATGTGGTAGAACACAGTTATTGCTCCACAGATAAAATCATGTGGTAGAGCACAGTTAATGCTCCATACATAATATCATGTGGTAGAACACAGTTATTGCTCCACAGATAATATCATGTGGTAGAGCACAGTTATTGCTCCATACATAATAACATGTGGTAAAACACAGTTATTGGTCCATACATAATATCATGTGGTAGAACACAGTTATTGCCCCATACATAATAACATGTGGTAAAACACAGTTATTGGTCCATACATAATATCATGTGGTAGGACACAGTTATTGCTCCATTCATAATATCATGTGGTAGGACACAGTTATTGCTCCATACATAATATCATGTGGTAGGACACAGTTATTGCCCCATACATAATATCATGTGGTAGAACACAGTTATTGCTCCATACATAATAACATGTGGTAAAACACAGTTATTGGTCCATACATAATATCATGTGGTAGGACACAGTTATTGCTCCATACATAATATCATGTGGTAGAACACAGTTATTGCCCCATACATAATATCATGTGGTAGAACACAGTTATTGCTCCATACATAATAACATGTGGTAAAACACAGTTATTGGTCCATACATAATATCATGTGGTAGGACACAGTTATTGCCCCATACATAATATCATGTGGTAGAACACAGTTATTGCCCCATACATAATAACATGTGGTAAAACACAGTTATTGGTCCATACATAATATCATGTGGTAGGACACAGTTATTGCTCCATACATAATATCATGTGGTAGGACACAGTTATTGCTCCATTCATAATATCATGTAGTAGAACACAGTTATTGCTCCATAACAAATATCATGTAGTAGAACACAATTATTGCTCTATAACAAATATCATGTAGCAGAACACAATTATATCTCCATAACAAATATGATGTAGTAGAACACAGTTATTGCTCCATAACAAATATCATCTAGTAGAACACAATTATTGCTCTATAACAAATATCATGTAGCAGAACACAGTTATTGCTCCATAACGAATATCATGTAGCAGAACACAGTTATTGCTCTATAACAAATATCATGTAGCAGAACATAGTTATTGCTCCATAACAAATATCATGTAGCACAACATAGTTATTGCTCCATAACAAATATCATGTAGCAGAACACAGTTATTGCTCTATAACAAATATGATGTAGTAGAACATAGTTATTGCTCTATAACAAATATGATGTAGTAGAACATAGTTATTGCTCCATAACGAATATCATGTAGTAGAATACAGTTATTGCTCCATAACAAATATCATGTAGCACAACATAGTTATTGCTCCATAACAAATATCATGTAGCAGAACACAGTTATTGCTCCATAACAAATATCATGTAGTAGAATACAGTTATTGCTCCATAACATATATCATGTAGCAGAACATAGTTATTGCTCCATAACAAATATCATGTAGCACAACATAGTTATTGCTCCATAACAAATATCATGTAGCAGAACACAGTTATTGCTCTATAACAAATATCATGTAGCAGAACATAGTTATTGCTCCATAACAAATATCATGTAGCACAACATAGTTATTGCTCCATAACAAATATCATGTAGCAGAACACAGTTATTGCTCTATAACAAATATGATGTAGTAGAACATAGTTATTGCTCTATAACAAATATGATGTAGTAGAACATAGTTATTGCTCCATAACGAATATCATGTAGTAGAATACAGTTATTGCTCCATAACAAATATCATGTAGCACAACATAGTTATTGCTCCATAACAAATATCATGTAGCAGAACACAGTTATTGCTCCATAACAAATATCATGTAGTAGAATACAGTTATTGCTCCATAACATATATCATGTAGCAGAACATAGTTATTGCTCCATAACAAATATCATGTAGTAGAACACAGTTATTGGTCCATAACAAATATCATTAGCAGAACACAGTTGTTGCTGCATAAAAAATATCATGCAGTAGAACACAGTTATTGCTCCATAACAAATATCATGTAGTAGAACATAGTTATTGCTCCATAACAAATATCATGTAGTAGAACACAATTATTACTCCATAACAAATATCATGCAGTAGAACACAATTATTACTCCATAACAAATATCATGTAGTAGAACACAATTATTACACCATAACAAATATCATGTAGTAGAACACAATTATTACTCCATAACAAATATCATGCAGTAGAACACAATTATTACTCCATAACAAATATCATGTAGTAGAACACAATTATTACTCCATAACAAATATCATGCAGTAGAACACAATTATTACTCCATAACAAATATCATGTAGTAGAACACAATTATTACACCATAACAAATATCATGTAGCAGAACACAGTTATTGCACCATAACAAATATCATGTAGTAGAACACAGTTATTGCTCCATAACAAATATCATGTAGTAGAACACAGTTATTGCTCCATAACAAATATCATGTAGTAGAGCACAATTATTGCTCCATAACAAATATCATGTAGCAGAACATAGTTATTGCTCCATAACAAATATCATGTAGTAGAGCACAATTATTGCTCCATAACAAATATCATGTAGCAGAACATAGTTATTGCTCCATAACAAATATCATGTAGCAGAACATAGTTATTGCTCCATAACAAATATCATGTAGCAGAACACAGTTATTGCTCCATAACAAATATCATGTAGCAGAACATAGTTATTGCTCCATAACAAATATCATGTAGCAGAACATAGTTATTGCTCCATAACAAATATCATCTAGTAGAACACAGTTATTGCTCCATAACAAATATCATGTAGCAGAACATAGTTATTGCTCCATAACAAATATCATGTAGTAGAGCACAATTATTACTCCATAACAAATATCATGTAGTAGAACACAGTTATTGCTCCATTACAAATATCATGTAGTAGAGCACAATTATTACTCCATAACAAATATCATCTAGTAGAACACAGTTATTGCTCCATAACAAATATCATGTAGTAGAACACAGTTATTACTCCATAACAAATATCATGTAGCAGAACACAGTTATTGCTCCATTACAAATATCATGTAGTAGAACACAGTTATTACTCCATAACAAATATCATGTAGCAGAACACAGTTATTACTCCATAACAAATATCATGTAGTAGAACACAGTTATTGCTCCATTACAAATATCATGTAGTAGAACACAGTTATTGCTCCATTACAAATATCATGTAGTAGAACACAGTTATTGCTCCATTACAAAAATCATGTAGTAGAACACAGTTATTGCTCCATAACAAATATCATGTAGCAGAACACAGTTATTGCTCCATAACAAATATCATGTAGCAGAACACAGCTATTGCTCCATAACATATATAATGTAGCAGAACATAGTTATTGCTCCATAACAAATATCATGTAGTAGAACACAGTTATTGCTCCATAACAAATATCATGTAGCAGAACACAGTTATTGCTCCATAACACATATCATGTAGTAGAACACAGTTATTGCTCCATAACAAATATCATGTAGTAGAATACAGTTATTGCTCCATAACAAATATCATGTAGCAGAACACAGCTATTGCTCCATAACATATATCATGTAGCAGAACATAGTTATTGCTCCATAACAAATATCATGTAGTAGAACACAGTTATTGGTCCATAACAAATATCATTAGCAGAACACAGTTGTTGCTGCATAAACAATATCATGCAGTAGAACACAGTTATTGCTCGATAACAAATATCACGTAGTAGAACATAGTTATTGCTCCATAACAAATATCATGTAGCAGAACACAGTTATTGCTCCATAACAAATATCATGTAGCAGAACACAATTATTGCTCTATAACAAATATCATGTAGTAGAACACAATTAATGCTCCATAACAAATATCATGTAGCAGAACACAGTTATTGCTCCATAACAAATATCGTGTAGTAGAACACAGTTATTGCTCCATAACAAATATCATGTAGCAGAACACAGTTATTGCTCCATAACAAATATCATGTAGCAGAACACAATTATTGCTCTATAACAAATATCATGTAGTAGAACACAGTTATTGCTCCATAACAAATATCATGTAGTAGAATACAGTTATTGCTCCATAACAAATATCATGTAGTAGAACAGAGTTATTGCTCCATAACAAATATCATGTAGCAGGACACAATTATTGCTCAATAACAAATATCATGTAGCAGAACACACTTATTGTTCCATTACAAAACTCGTGTAGTAGAACACAGTTATTGCTCCATAACAAATATCATGTAGTAGAATACAGTTATTGCTCCATAACAAATATCATGTAGTAGAACATAGTTATTGCTCCATAACAAATATCATGTAGCAGAACACAATTATTGCTCCATAACAAATATCATGTAGCAGAACACAGTTATTGCTCCATAACAAATATCATCTAGTAGAACACAGTTATTACTCTATAACAAATATCATGTAGTAGAACACAGTTATTGCTCCATAACAAATATCATGTAGTAGAACACAGTTATTGCTCCATAACAAATATCACCTAGTAGAACACAGTTACTACTCTATAACAGATATCATGTAGCAGAACACAGTTATTGCTCCATAACAAATATCATGTAGTAGAACACAGTTATTGCTCCATAACAAATATCATGTAGTAGAACATAGTTATTGCTCCATAACCAATATCATCTAGTAGAACACAGTTATTACTCCATAACAAATATCATGTAGCAGAACACAGTTATTGCTCCATAACAAATATCATGTAGCAGAACACAGTTATTGCTCCATAACAAATATCATGTAGCAGAACACAGTTATTACTCCATAACGAATATCATGTAGTAGAACACAGTTATTGCTCCATTACAAATATCATGTAGTAGAACACAGTTATTGCTCCATTACAAATATCATGTAGTAGAACACAGTTATTGCTCCATTACAAAAATCATGTAGTAGAACACAGTTATTGCTCCATTACAAAAATCATGTAGTAGAACACAGCTATTGCTCCATTACAAAAATCATGTAGCAGAACACAGTAATTACTCCATAACAAATATCATGTAGCAGAACACAATTATTGCTCCATAATAAATATCATGTAGCAGACCACAGTTATTGCTCCATTACAAATATCATGTAGCAGAACACAATTATTGCTCAATAACAAATATCATGTAGCAGAACACAGTTATTGCTCCATAACAAAAATCATCTAGTAGAGCACAGTTATTGCTCCATAACAAAAATCATCTAGTAGAGCACAGTTATTGCTCCATAACAAATATCATGTATTAGAACACAGTTATTGCTCCATAGCAAATATCATGTAGCAGAACACAGTTATTGCTCCATAACAAATATCATGTAGCATAACACAGTTAAAGCTCCATTACAAATATCATGTAGTTGAACACAGTTATTGCACCAAAACAAATATCATGTAGCATAACACAGTTAAAGCTCCATTACAAATATCATGTAGCAGAACACAGTTATTGCTCCATAACAAATATCATGTAGCAGAACATAGTTATTGCTCCATAACAAATATCATGTAGTAGAACAGAGTTATTGCTCCATAACAAATATCATGTAGTAGAACAGAGTTATTGCTCCATAACAAATATCATCTAGTAGAACACAGTTATTACTCTATAACAAATATCATGTAGCAGAACACAGTTATTGCTCCATAACAAATATCATGTAGCAGAACACAGTTATTGCTCCATAACAAATATCATGTAGTAGAACACAGTTATTGCTCCATAACAAATATCATGTAGTAGAACACAGTTATTGCTCCATAACAAATATCATCTAGTAGAACACAGTTATTGCTGCATAACAAATATCATGTAGTAGAACACAGTTATTGCTCCATAACAAATATCATGTAGTAGAACACAGTTATTGCTCCATAACAAATATCATGTAGTAGAACATAGTTATTGCTCCATAACAAATATCATCTAGTAGAACACAGTTACTACTCTATAACAAATATCATGTAGCAGAACACAGTTATTGCTCCATAACAAATATCATGTAGCAGAACATAGTTATTGCTCCATAACCAATATCATCTAGTAGAACACAGTTATTACTCCATAACAAATATCATGTAGCAGAACACAGTTATTGCTCCATAACAAATATCATGTAGCAGAACACAGTTATTGCTCCATAACAAATATCATGTAGCAGAACACAGTTATTACTCCATAACAAATATCATGTAGTAGAACACAGTTATTGCTCCATTACAAATATCATGTAGTAGAACACAGTTATTGCTCCATTACAAATATCATGTAGTAGAACACAGTTATTGCTCCATTACAAAAATCATGTAGTAGAACACAGTTATTGCTCCATTACAAAAATCATGTAGTAGAACACAGTTATTGCTCCATTACAAAAATCATGTAGCAGAACACAGTTATTACTCCATAACAAATATCATGTAGCAGAACACAGTTATTGCTCCATAACAAATATCATGTAGCAGAACACAGTTATTACTCCATAACAAATATCATGTAGCAGAACACAGTTATTGCTCCATAACAAATATCATGTAGCAGAACACAGTTATTGCTCCATAATAAATATCGTGTAGTAGAACACAATTATGGCTCCATAACAAATATCATGTAGCAGATCACAGTTATTGCTCCATAACAAATATCATGTAGCAGAACACAGTAATTGCTGCATAATAAATATCATGTAGCAGAACACAATTATTGCTCTATAACAAATATCATGTAGTAGAACACAGTTATTGCTCCATAACAAATATCATGTAGTAGAATACAGTTATTGCTCCATAACAAATATCATGTAGTAGAACAGAGTTATTGCTCCATAACAAATATCATGTAGCAGGACACAATTATTGCTCAATAACAAATATCATGTAGCAGAACACACTTATTGTTCCATTACAAAACTCGTGTAGTAGAACACAGTTATTGCTCCATAACAAATATCATGTAGTAGAATACAGTTATTGCTCCATAACAAATATCATGTAGTAGAACATAGTTATTGCTCCATAACAAATATCATGTAGCAGAACACAATTATTGCTCCATAACAAATATCATGTAGCAGAACACAGTTATTGCTCCATAACAAATATCATCTAGTAGAACACAGTTATTACTCTATAACAAATATCATGTAGTAGAACACAGTTATTGCTCCATAACAAATATCATGTAGTAGAACACAGTTATTGCTCCATAACAAATATCACCTAGTAGAACACAGTTACTACTCTATAACAGATATCATGTAGCAGAACACAGTTATTGCTCCATAACAAATATCATGTAGTAGAACACAGTTATTGCTCCATAACAAATATCATGTAGTAGAACATAGTTATTGCTCCATAACCAATATCATCTAGTAGAACACAGTTATTACTCCATAACAAATATCATGTAGCAGAACACAGTTATTGCTCCATAACAAATATCATGTAGCAGAACACAGTTATTGCTCCATAACAAATATCATGTAGCAGAACACAGTTATTACTCCATAACGAATATCATGTAGTAGAACACAGTTATTGCTCCATTACAAATATCATGTAGTAGAACACAGTTATTGCTCCATTACAAATATCATGTAGTAGAACACAGTTATTGCTCCATTACAAAAATCATGTAGTAGAACACAGTTATTGCTCCATTACAAAAATCATGTAGTAGAACACAGCTATTGCTCCATTACAAAAATCATGTAGCAGAACACAGTAATTACTCCATAACAAATATCATGTAGCAGAACACAATTATTGCTCCATAATAAATATCATGTAGCAGACCACAGTTATTGCTCCATTAGAAATATCATGTAGCAGAACACAATTATTGCTCAATAACAAATATCATGTAGCAGAACACAGTTATTGCTCCATAACAAAAATCATCTAGTAGAGCACAGTTATTGCTCCATAACAAAAATCATCTAGTAGAGCACAGTTATTGCTCCATAACAAATATCATGTATTAGAACACAGTTATTGCTCCATAGCAAATATCATGTAGCAGAACACAGTTATTGCTCCATAACAAATATCATGTAGCATAACACAGTTAAAGCTCCATTACAAATATCATGTAGTTGAACACAGTTATTGCACCAAAACAAATATCATGTAGCATAACACAGTTAAAGCTCCATTACAAATATCATGTAGCAGAACACAGTTATTGCTCCATAACAAATATCATGTAGCAGAACATAGTTATTGCTCCATAACAAATATCATGTAGTAGAACAGAGTTATTGCTCCATAACAAATATCATGTAGTAGAACAGAGTTATTGCTCCATAACAAATATCATCTAGTAGAACACAGTTATTACTCTATAACAAATATCATGTAGCAGAACACAGTTATTGCTCCATAACAAATATCATGTAGCAGAACACAGTTATTGCTCCATAACAAATATCATGTAGTAGAACACAGTTATTGCTCCATAACAAATATCATGTAGTAGAACACAGTTATTGCTCCATAACAAATATCATCTAGTAGAACACAGTTATTGCTGCATAACAAATATCATGTAGTAGAACACAGTTATTGCTCCATAACAAATATCATGTAGTAGAACACAGTTATTGCTCCATAACAAATATCATGTAGTAGAACATAGTTATTGCTCCATAACAAATATCATCTAGTAGAACACAGTTACTACTCTATAACAAATATCATGTAGCAGAACACAGTTATTGCTCCATAACAAATATCATGTAGCAGAACATAGTTATTGCTCCATAACCAATATCATCTAGTAGAACACAGTTATTACTCCATAACAAATATCATGTAGCAGAACACAGTTATTGCTCCATAACAAATATCATGTAGCAGAACACAGTTATTGCTCCATAACAAATATCATGTAGCAGAACACAGTTATTACTCCATAACAAATATCATGTAGTAGAACACAGTTATTGCTCCATTACAAATATCATGTAGTAGAACACAGTTATTGCTCCATTACAAATATCATGTAGTAGAACACAGTTATTGCTCCATTACAAAAATCATGTAGTAGAACACAGTTATTGCTCCATTACAAAAATCATGTAGTAGAACACAGTTATTGCTCCATTACAAAAATCATGTAGCAGAACACAGTTATTACTCCATAACAAATATCATGTAGCAGAACACAGTTATTGCTCCATAGCAAATATCATGTAGCAGAACACAGTTATTACTCCATAACAAATATCATGTAGCAGAACACAGTTATTGCTCCATAACAAATATCATGTAGCAGAACACAGTTATTGCTCCATAATAAATATCGTGTAGTAGAACACAATTATGGCTCCATAACAAATATCATGTAGCAGATCACAGTTATTGCTCCATAACAAATATCATGTAGCAGAACACAGTAATTGCTGCATAATAAATATCATGTAGTAGAACACAATTATAGCTCCATAACAAATATCATGCAGCAAGACACAGTTATTGCTTCATAACAAATATCATGTAGAAGAACACAATTATTGCTCTATAACAAATATCATGTAGTAGAACACAATTAATGCTCCATAACAAATATCATGTAGCAGAGCACAGTTATTGCTCCATAACAAATATCATGTAGCAGAACACAGTTATTGCTCCATAACAAATATCATGTAGCAGAACACAATTATTGCTCTATAACAAATATCATGTAGTAGAACACAATTAATGCTCCATAACAAATATCATGTAGCAGAACACAGTTATTGCTCCATAACAAATATCGTGTAGTAGAACACAGTTATTGCTCCATAACAAATATCATGTAGCAGAACACAGTTATTGCTCCATAACAAATATCATGTAGCAGAACACAATTATTGCTCTATAACAAATATCATGTAGTAGAACACAGTTATTGCTCCATAACAAATATCATGTAGTAGAATACAGTTATTGCTCCATAACAAATATCATGTAGTAGAACAGAGTTATTGCTCCATAACAAATATCATGTAGCAGGACACAATTATTGCTCAATAACAAATATCATGTAGCAGAACACACTTATTGTTCCATTACAAAACTCGTGTAGTAGAACACAGTTATTGCTCCATAACAAATATCATGTAGTAGAATACAGTTATTGCTCCATAACAAATATCATGTAGTAGAACATAGTTATTGCTCCATAACAAATATCAGGTAGCAGAACACAATTATTGCTCCATAACAAATATCATGTAGCAGAACACAGTTATTGCTCCATAACAAATATCATCTAGTAGAACACAGTTATTACTCTATAACAAATATCATGTAGTAGAACACAGTTATTGCTCCATAACAAATATCATGTAGTAGAACACAGTTATTGCTCCATAACAAATATCACCTAGTAGAACACAGTTACTACTCTATAACAAATATCATGTAGCAGAACACAGTTATTGCTCCATAACAAATATCATGTAGTAGAACACAGTTATTGCTCCATAACAAATATCATGTAGTAGAACATAGTTAGTGCTCCATAACAAATATCATCTAGTAGAACACAGTTACTACTCTATAACAAATATCATGTAGCAGAACACAGTTATTGCTCCATAACAAATATCATGTAGCAGAACATAGTTATTGCTCCATAACCAATATCATCTAGTAGAACACAGTTATTACTCCATAACAAATATCATGTAGCAGAACACAGTTATTGCTCCATAACAAATATCATGTAGCAGAACACAGTTATTGCTCCATAACAAATATCATGTAGCAGAACACAGTTATTACTCCATAACGAATATCATGTAGTAGAACACAGTTATTGCTCCATTACAAATATCATGTAGTAGAACACAGTTATTGCTCCATTACAAATATCATGTAGTAGAACACAGTTATTGCTCCATTACAAAAATCATGTAGTAGAACACAGTTATTGCTCCATTACAAAAATCATGTAGTAGAACACAGCTATTGCTCCATTACAAAAATCATGTAGCAGAACACAGTTATTACTCCATAACAAATATCATGTAAAAGAACACAATTATTGCTCCATAATAAATATCATGTAGCAGACCACAGTTATTGCTCCATTACAAATATCATGTAGCAGAACACAATTATTGCTCAATAACAAATATCATGTAGCAGAACACAGTTATTGCTCCATAACAAAAATCATCTAGTAGAGCACAGTTATTGCTCCATAACAAAAATCATCTAGTAGAGCACAGTTATTGCTCCATAACAAATATCATGTATTAGAACACAGTTATTGCTCCATAGCAAATATCATGTAGCAGAACACAGTTATTGCTCCATAACAAATATCATGTAGCATAACACAGTTAAAGCTCCATTACAAATATCATGTAGTTGAACACAGTTATTGCACCAAAACAAATATCATGTAGCATAACACAGTTAAAGCTCCATTACAAATATCATGTAGCAGAACACAGTTATTGCTCCATAACAAATATCATGTAGCAGAACATAGTTATTGCTCCATAACAAATATCATGTAGTAGAACAGAGTTATTGCTCCATAACAAATATCATGTAGTGGAACAGAGTTATTGCTCCATAACAAATATCATCTAGTAGAACACAGTTATTACTCTATAACAAATATCATGTAGCAGAACACAGTTATTGCTCCATAACAAATATCATGTAGCAGAACACAGTTATTGCTCCATAACAAATATCATGTAGTAGAACACAGTTATTGCTCCATAACAAATATCATGTAGTAGAACACAGTTATTGCTCCATAACAAATATCATCTAGTAGAACACAGTTATTGCTGCATAACAAATATCATGTAGTAGAACACAGTTATTGCTCCATAACAAATATCATGTAGTAGAACACAGTTATTGCTCCATAACAAATATCATGTAGTAGAACATAGTTATTGCTCCATAACAAATATCATCTAGTAGAACACAGTTACTACTCTATAACAAATATCATGTAGCAGAACACAGTTATTGCTCCATAACAAATATCATGTAGCAGAACATAGTTATTGCTCCATAACCAATATCATCTAGTAGAACACAGTTATTACTCCATAACAAATATCATGTAGCAGAACACAGTTATTGCTCCATAACAAATATCATGTAGCAGAACACAGTTATTGCTCCATAACAAATATCATGTAGCAGACCACAGTTATTACTCCATAACAAATATCATGTAGTAGAACACAGTTATTGCTCCATTACAAATATCATGTAGTAGAACACAGTTATTGCTCCATTACAAATATCATGTAGTAGAACACAGTTATTGCTCCATTACAAAAATCATGTAGTAGAACACAGTTATTGCTCCATTACAAAAATCATGTAGTAGAACACAGTTATTGCTCCATTACAAAAATCATGTAGCAGAACACAGTTATTACTCCATAACAAATATCATGTAGCAGAACACAGTTATTGCTCCATAACAAATATCATGTAGCAGAACACAGTTATTACTCCATAACAAATATCATGTAGCAGAACACAGTTATTGCTCCATAACAAATATCATGTAGCAGAACACAGTTATTGCTCCATAACAAATATCGTGTAGTAGAACACAATTATGGCTCCATAACAAATATCATGTAGCAGATCACAGTTATTGCTCCATAACAAATATCATGTAGCAGAACACAGTAATTGCTGCATAATAAATATCATGTAGTAGAACACAATTATAGCTCCATAACAAATATCATGCAGCAAGACACAGTTATTGCTTCATAACAAATATCATGTAGAAGAACACAATTATTGCTCTATAACAAATATCATGTAGTAGAACACAATTAATTCTCCATAACAAATATCATGTAGCAGAGCACTGTTATTGCTCCATAACAAATATCATGTAGCAGAACACAGTTATTGCTCCATAACAAATATCATGTAGCAGAACACAATTATTGCTCTATAACAAATATCATGTAGTAGAACACAATTAATGCTCCATAACAAATATCATGTAGCAGAACACAATTATTGCTCCATAACAAATATCGTGTAGTAGAACACAGTTATTGCTCCATAACAAATATCATGTAGCAGAACACAGTTATTGCTCCATAACAAATATCATGTAGCAGAACACAATTATTGCTCTATAACAAATATCATGTAGTAGAACACAGTTATTGCTCCATAACAAATATCATGTAGTAGAATACAGTTATTGCTCCATAACAAATATCATGTAGTAGAACAGAGTTATTGCTCCATAACAAATATCATGTAGCAGGACACAATTATTGCTCAATAACAAATATCATGTAGCAGAACACACTTATTGTTCCATTACAAAACTCGTGTAGTAGAACACAGTTATTGCTCCATAACAAATATCATGTAGTAGAATACAGTTATTGCTCCATAACAAATATCATGTAGTAGAACATAGTTATTGCTCCATAACAAATATCATGTAGCAGAACACAATTATTGCTCCATAACAAATATCATGTAGCAGAACACAGTTATTGCTCCATAACAAATATCATCTAGTAGAACACAGTTATTACTCTATAACAAATATCATGTAGCAGAACACAGTTATTGCTCCATAACAAATATCATGTAGCAGAACACAGTTATTACTCCATAACAAATATCATGTAGCAGAACATAGTTATTGCTCCATAACAAATATCATGTAGCAGAACATAGTTATTGCTCCATAACAAATATCATCTAGTAGAACACAGTTATTACTCTATAACAAATATCATGTAGCGGAACACAGTTATTGCTCCATAACAAATATCATGTAGCAGAACACAGTTATTGCTCCATAACAAATATCATGTAGTAGAACACAGTTATTGCTCCATAACAAATATGATGTAGTAGAACACAATTATTACTCCATAACAAATATCATGTAGCAGAACATAGTTATTGCTCCATAACAAATATCATGTAGTAGAACACAATTATTACTCCATAACAAATATCATGTAGCAGAACACAGTTATTGCTCCATAACAAATATCATGTAGTAGAACACAGTTATTGCTCCATATCAAATATAATGTAGTAGAACACAGTTATTGCTCCATAACAAAAATCATGTAGCAGAACATAGTTATTACTCCATAACAAATATCATCTAGTAGAACACAGTTACTACTCTATAACAAATATCATGTAGCAGAACATAGTTATTACTCCATAACAAATATCATCTAGTAGAACACAGTTACTACTCTATAACAAATATCATGTAGCAGAACACAGTTATTGCTCCATAACAAATATCATCTAGTAGAACACAGTTATTACTCTATAACAAATATCATGTAGCGGAACACAGTTATTGCTCCATAACAAATATCATTTAGCAGAACACAGTTATTGCTCCATAACAAATATCATGTAGCAGAACACAGTTATTGCTCCATAACAAATATCATGTAGTAGAACACAGTTATTGCTCCATAACAAATATCATGTAGTAGAACACAGTTATTGCTCCATAACAAATATCATCTAGTAGAACACAGTTACTACTCTATAACACATATCATGTAGCAGAACACAGTTATTGCTCCATAACAAATATCATGTAGTAGAACACAGTTATTGCTCCATAACAAATATCATGTAGTAGAACATAGTTATTGCTCCATAACAAATATCATCTAGTAGAACACAGTTACTACTCTATAACAAATATCATGTAGCAGAACACAGTTATTGCTCCATAACAAATATCATGTAGCAGAACATAGTTATTGCTCCATAACCAATATCATCTAGTAGAACACAGTTATTACTCCATAACAAATATCATGTAGCAGAACACAGTTATTGCTCCATAATAAATATCATGTAGCAGAACACAGTTATTGCTCCATAACAAATATCATGTAGCAGAACACAGTTATTACTCCATAACAAATATCATGTAGTAGAACACAGTTATTGCTCCATTACAAATATCATGTAGTAGAACACAGTTATTGCTCCATTACAAATATCATGTAGTAGAACACAGTTATAGCTCCATTACAAAAATCATGTAGTAGAACACAGTTATTGCTCCATTACAAAAATCATGTAGTAGAACACAGTTATTGCTCCATTACAAAAATCATGTAGCAGAACACAGTTATTACTCCATAACAAATATCATGTAGCAGAACACAATTATTGCTCCATAATAAATATCATGTAGCAGACCACAGTTATTGCTCCATTACAAATATCATGTAGCAGAACACAATTATTGCTCAATAACAAATATCATGTAGCAGAACACAGTTATTGCTCCATAACAAAAATCATCTAGTAGAGCACAGTTATTGCTCCATAACAAAAATCATCTAGTAGAGCACAGTTATTGCTCCATAACAAATATCATGTAGTAGAACACAGTTATTGCTCCATAGCAAATATCATGTAGCAGAACACAGTTATTGCTCCATAACAAATATCATGTAGCATAACACAGTTAAAGCTCCATTACAAATATCATGTAGTTGAACACAGTTATTGCACCAAAACAAATATCATGTAGCATAACACAGTTAAAGCTCCATTACAAATATCATGTAGCAGAACACAGTTATTGCTCCATAACAAATATCATGTAGCAGAACATAGTTATTGCTCCATAACAAATATCATGTAGTAGAACAGAGTTATTGCTCCATAACAAATATCATGTAGTAGAACAGAGTTATTGCTCCATAACAAATATCATCTAGTAGAACACAGTTATTACTCTATAACAAATATCATGTAGCAGAACACAGTTATTGCTCCATAACAAATATCATGTAGCAGAACACAGTTATTGCTCCATAACAAATATCATGTAGTAGAACACAGTTATTGCTCCATAACAAATATCATGTAGTAGAACACAGTTATTGCTCCATAACAAATATCATCTAGTAGAACACATTTATTGCTCCATAACAAATATCATGTAGTAGAACACAGTTATTGCTCCATAACAAATATCATGTAGTAGAACACAGTTATTGCTCCATAACAAATATCATGTAGTAGAACATAGTTATTGCTCCATAACAAATATCATCTAGTAGAACACAGTTACTACTCTATAACAAATATCATGTAGCAGAACACAGTTATTGCTCCATAACAAATATCATGTAGCAGAACATAGTTATTGCTCCATAACCAATATCATCTAGTAGAACACAGTTATTACTCCATAACAAATATCATGTAGCAGAACACAGTTATTGCTCCATAACAAATATCATGTAGCAGAACACAGTTATTGCTCCATAACAAATATCATGTAGCAGAACACAGTTATTACTCCATAACAAATATCATGTAGTAGAACACAGTTATTGCTCCATTACAAATATCATGTAGTAGAACACAGTTATTGCTCCATTACAAATATCATGTAGTAGAACACAGTTATTGCTCCATTACAAAAATCATGTAGTAGAACACAGTTATTGCTCCATTACAAAAATCATGTAGTAGAACACAGTTATTGCTCCATTACAAAAATCATGTAGCAGAACACAGTTATTACTCCATAACAAATATCATGTAGCAGAACACAGTTATTGCTCCATAACAAATATCATGTAGCAGAACACAGTTATTACTCCATAACAAATATCATGTAGCAGAACACAGTTATTGCTCCATAACAAATATCATGTAGCAGAACACAGTTATTGCTCCATAACAAATATCGTGTAGTAGAACACAATTATGGCTCCATAACAAATATCATGTAGCAGATCACAGTTATTGCTCCATAACAAATATCATGTAGCAGAACACAGTAATTGCTGCATAATAAATATCATGTAGTAGAACACAATTATAGCTCCATAACAAATATCATGCAGCAAGACACAGTTATTGCTTCATAACAAATATCATGTAGAAGAACACAATTATTGCTCTATAACAAATATCATGTAGTAGAACACAATTAATGCTCCATAACAAATATCATGTAGCAGAGCACAGTTATTGCTCCATAACAAATATCATGTAGCAGAACACAGTTATTGCTCCATAACAAATATCATGTAGCAGAACACAATTATTGCTCTATAACAAATATCATGTAGTAGAACACAATTAATGCTCCATAACAAATATCATGTAGCAGAACACAGTTATTGCTCCATAACAAATATCGTGTAGTAGAACACAGTTATTGCTCCATAACAAATATCATGTAGCAGAACACAGTTATTGCTCCATAACAAATATCATGTAGCAGAACACAATTATTGCTCTATAACAAATATCATGTAGTAGAACACAGTTATTGCTCCATAACAAATATCATGTAGTAGAATACAGTTATTGCTCCATAACAAATATCATGTAGTAGAACAGAGTTATTGCTCCATAAAAAATATCATGTAGCAGGACACAATTATTGCTCAATAACAAATATCATGTAGCAGAACACACTTATTGTTCCATTACAAAACTCGTGTAGTAGAACACAGTTATTGCTCCATAACAAATATCATGTAGTAGAATACAGTTATTGCTCCATAACAAATATCATGTAGTAGAACATAGTTATTGCTCCATAACAAATATCATGTAGCAGAACACAATTATTGCTCCATAACAAATATCATGTAGCAGAACACAGTTATTGCTCCATAACAAATATCATCTAGTAGAACACAGTTATTACTCTATAACAAATATCATGTAGCAGAACACAGTTATTGCTCCATAACAAATATCATGTAGCAGAACACAGTTATTGCTCCATAACAAATATCATGTAGTAGAACACAGTTATTGCTCCATAACAAATATCATGTAGTAGAACACAGTTATTGCTCCATAACAAATATCATCTAGTAGAACACAGTTACTACTCTATAACAAATATCATGTAGCAGAACACAGTTATTGCTCCATAACAAATATCATGTGGTAGAACACAGTTATTGCTCCATAACAAATATCATGTAGTAGCACATAGTTATTGCTCCATAACAAATATCATCTAGTAGAACACAGTTACTACTCTATAACAAATATCATGTAGCAGAACACAGTTATTGCTCCATAACAAATATCATGTAGCAGAACATAGTTATTGCTCCATAACCAATATCATCTAGTAGAACACAGTTATTACTCCATAACAAATATCATGTAGCAGAACACAGTTATTGCTCCATAACAAATATCATTTAGCAGAACACAGTTATTGCTCCATTACAAAAATCATGTAGTAGAACACAGTTATTGCTCCATTACAAAAATCATGTAGTAGAACACAGTTATTGCTCCATTACAAAAATCATGTAGCGGAAC
This sequence comes from Tenodera sinensis, assembly GCA_030765045.1. Classification (NCBI taxonomy): domain Eukaryota; kingdom Metazoa; phylum Arthropoda; class Insecta; order Mantodea; family Mantidae; genus Tenodera; species Tenodera sinensis. The sequence goes on from CM060964.1 coordinate 2,792,319, forward strand.
ACAGTTATTACTCCATAACAAATATCATGTAGCAGAACACAGTTATTGCTCCATAACAAATATCATGTAGCAGAACACAGTTATTACTCCATAACAAATATCATGTAGAAGAACACAGTTATTGCTCCATAACAAATATCATGTAGCAGAACACAATTATTGCTCTATAACAAATATCATGTAGTAGAACACAATTAATGCTCCATAACAAATATCATGTAGCAGAGCACAGTTATTGCTCCATAACAAATATCATGTAGCAGAACACAGTTATTGCTCCATAACAAATATCGTGTAGTAGAACACAATTATTGCTCCATAACAAATATCATGTAGCGGAACACAATTATTGCTCCATAATAAATATCATGTAGGACAACACAATTATTGCTCCATAACAAATATCATGTAGTAGAACACAATTATTGCTCCTTTACAAATATCATGTAGCAGAACACAATTATTGCTCAATAACAAATATCATGTAGCACAACACAATTATTGCTCCATAATAAATATCATGTAGCAGACCACAGTTATTGCTCCATTACAAATATCATGTAGCAGAACACAATTATTGCTCAATAACAAATATCATGTAGCAGAACACAGTTATTGCTCCATAACAAAAATCATCTAGTAGAGCACAGTTATTGCTCCATAACAAAAATCATCTAGTAGAGCACAGTTATTGCTCCATAACAAATATCATGTAGTAGAACACAGTTATTGCTCCATAGCAAATATCATGTAGCAGAACACAGTTATTGCTCCATAACAAATATCATGTAGCATAACACAGTTAAAGCTCCATTACAAATATCATGTAAATGAACACAGTTATTGCACCAAAACAAATATCATGTAGCATAACACAGTTAAAGCTCCATTACAAATATCATGTAGTTGAACACAGTTATTGCTCCATAACAAATATCCTGTAGTAGAACACAATTATTGCTCCATAACAAATATCATGTAGTAGAACACAGTTACTGCTCCATAACAAATATGTTGTAGTAGAACACAGTTATTGCTCCATTACAAATATCATGTAGTAGAACACAGTTATTGCTCCATAACAAATATCCTGTAGTAGAACACAGTTATTGCTCCATAACAAATATCATGTAGTAGAGCACACTTATTGTTCCATTACAAATATCATGTAGTAGAACACAGTAATTGCTCCATAACAAATATCATGTAGTAGAACACAATTATTGCTATATAACAAATATCATGTAGCAGACCACAGTTATTGCTCCATAACAAAAATCATCTAGTAGAGCCCAGTCATTGCTCCAAAATAAATCTCTTGTAGCAGACCACAGTTATTGCTCCATTACAAATATCATGTAGCAGAACACAGTCATTACTCCATAACAAATATGTTGTAGTAGAACACAGTCATTGCTCCATTACAAATATCATGTAGTAGAACACAGCTACTGCTCCATAACAAATATCATGTAGCAGAACACCGTTATTGCTCCATAACAAATATCATGTAGTAGAACACAGTTATGGCTTCATAACAAATATCATGTAGTGGAACACAGTTATTGGTCCATAACAAATATGTAGTAGAACACAGTTATTGCTCCATAACAAATATGTAGTAGAACACAGTTATTGCTCCATTACAAAAATCATGTAGTAGAACACAGTTATTGCGCCATAACAAATATAATGTAGTAGAACACAGTTATTGCTCCATAACAAATATCATGTAGTAGAATACAGTTATTGCTCCATAACAAATATCATGTAGTAGAACAGAGTTATTGCTCCATAACAAATATCATGTAGTAGAACACAATTATTGCTCCATAACAAATATCATGTAGTAGAACACAGTTATTGCTCCATAACAAATATCATGTAGCAGAACACAGTTATTGCTCCATAACAAATATCATGTAGCAGAACACAGTTATTGCTCCATAACAAATATCATGTAGCAGAACACAGTTATTGCTCCATAACAAATATCATGTAGCAGAACACAGTTGTTGCTCCATAACAAAAATCATGCAGTAGAACACAATTATTACTCCATAACAAATATCATGTAGTAGAACACAGTTATTGCTCCATAACAAATATCATGTAGCATACCACAGTTGTTGCTCCATAACAAAAATCATGCAGTAGAACACAATTATTACTCCATAACAAATATCATGTAGTAGAACACAGTTATTGCTCCATAACAAAAATCATGTAGTAGAACACAGTTATTGCTCCATAACAAATATCATGTAGCAGAACACAGTTATTGCTCCATAACAAATATCATGTAGCAGAACACAGTTATTGCTCCATAACAAATATCATGTAGCAGAACACAGTTATTGCTCCATAACAAATATCATGTAGTAGAACCCAATTATTGCTCCATAAGAAATATAATGTAGTACAACACAGTTATTGCTCCATAACAAATATCATGTAGCAGAACACAATTATTGTTCCATAAGAAATATAATGTAGTACAACACAGTTATTGCTCCATAACAAATATCATGTAGCAGAACACAGTTATTGCTCCATAACAAATATCATGTAGCAAAACACCGTTATTGCTCTATAACAAATATCATGTAGCAGAACAAAATTAACGCTCCATAACAAATATCATGTAGCAGAGCACAATTATTGCTCCATAACAAATATCATGTAGCAGAACAAAATTAACGCTCCATAGCATATATCATGTAGCATACCACAGTTATTGCTCCATAACAAATATCATGTAGCAGAACACAATTATTGCTCCATAAGAAATATCATGTAGCAGAACATAGTTATTGCTCCATAACAAATATCATGTAGCATACCACAGTTATTGCTCCATAACAAATATCATGTAGCAGAACACAATTATTACTCCATAACAAATATAATGTAGCAGAACATAGTTATTACTCCATAACAAATATCATGTAGCAGAACACAATTATTGCTCAATAACAAATATCATGTAGCAAAATACCGTTATTGCTCCATAACAAATATCATGTAGTAGAACACAGTTATGGCTTCATAACAAATATCATGTAGTAGAACATAGTTATTGGTCCATAACAAATATCATGTAGCAGAACACAGTTATTGCTCCATAACAAATATCATGTAGCAGAACACAATTATTGCTCCATAACAAGTATCATGTAGCAGAACACAGTTATTGCTCCATAACAAATATCATGTAGCAGAACACAGTAATTGCTCCATAACAAAAATCATGCAGCAAGACACAGTTATTGTACCATAACAAATATCATTTAGAAGAACACAGTTATTGCTCCTTAACAAATATCATGTAGCAGAACACAATTTATGCTCTATAACAAATACCATGTAGCAGAACAAAATTAACGCTCCATAACAAATATCATGTAGCAGAACACAGTTATTGCGCCATAACAAATATAATGTAGTAGAACACAGTTATTGCTCCATAACACATATCATGTAGTAGAACACAGTTATTGCTCCATAACAAATATCATGTAGTAGAACACAATTATTGCTATATAACAAATATCATGTAGCAGACCACAGTTATTGCTCCATAACAAAAATGATCTAGTAGAGCACAGTTATTGCTCCAAAATAAATATAACGTAGCAGACCACAATTATTGCTCCATTACAAATATCATGTAGCAGAACACAGTCATTACTCCATAACAAATATGATGTAGTAGAACACAGTCATTGCTCCATTACAAATATCATGTAGTAGAACACAACTAATTCTCCATAACAAATATCATGTAGCAGAACACAATTATTGCTCCATAATAAATATCATGTAGCACAACACAATTATTGCTCCATAACAAATATCATGTAGTAGGACACAATTATTGCTCCATAACAAATATCATGTAGCAGAGCACAGTTATTGCTCCATTACAAATATCATGTGGTACAACACAGTTATTGCTCCATAACAAATATTATGTACTAGAACACAGTTATTGCTCCATGACAAATATCCTTTAGCAGAACACAGTTATTGCTCCATTACAAATATCATGTGGTAGAACACAGTTATTGCTCCATAACAAATATAATGTAGTAGAACACAGTTATTGCTCCATAACAAATATAATGTAGTAGAACACAGTTATTGCTCCATTACAAATATCATGTAGCAGAACATAATTATTGCTCCATAACAAATATCATGTAGTAGAACACAGTTGTTGCTCCATAACAAATATAATGTAGTAGAACACAGTTATTCCTCCATAACAAATATCATGTAGTAGAACACAGTTATTGCACCATAACAAATATCATGTAGCAGAACACAATTATTGCTCCATAACAAATATCATGTAGCAGAACACAATTATTGCTCCATAACAAATATAATGTAGTAGAACACAGCTATTGCTCCATAACAAATATCATGTAGTAGAACACAGTTATTGCACCATAACAAATATCATGTAGCAGAACACAATTATTGCTCCATAACAAATATCATGTAGTAGAACACAGTTGTTGCACCATAACAAATATCATGTAGTAGAACACAGTTATTGCTCCATAACAAATATCATGTAGCAGAACACAGTTATTGCACCATAACAAATATCATGTAGTAGAACACAGATATTGCTCCATAACAAATATAATGTAGTAGAACACAGTTATTGCTCCATAACAAATATCATGTAGTAGAACACAGTTATTGCACCATAACAAATATCATGTAGCAGAACACAATTATTGCTCCATAACAAATATCATGTAGTAGAACACAGTTGTTGCTCCATAACAAATATAATGTTGTAGAACACAGTTATTGCTCCATAACAAATATCATGTATTAGAGCACAGTTATTGCTCCATATAAAATATCATGTAGTAGAACATAGTTATTGCTCCAAAACAAATATCATGTAGTAGAACACAGTTGTTGCTCCATAACAAATATCATGTAGTAGAACACAGTTGTTGCCCCATAACAAATATCATGTATTAGAGCACAGTTATTGCTCCATATAAAATATCATGTAGTAGAACACAATTATTGCTCCATAACAAATATCCTGTAGTAGAACACAGTAATTGCTCCATAACACATATCATGTAGCAGAACATAGTTATTGCTCCATAACAAATATCATGTGGCAGAACATAGTTATTGCTCCATAACAAATATCATGTAGTAGAACACAGTTATAGCTCCATAACAAATATCATCTAGTAGAACACAGTTATTGCTCCATAACAAGTATCATGTAGCAGAACACAGTAATTGCTCCATAATAAATATCATGTAGCAGAACACAGTTATAGCTCCATAATAAATATCATGTAGCAGAACACAGTTATAGCTCCATAACAAATATCATCTAGTAGAACACAGTTATTGCTCCATAACAAGTATCATGTAGCAGAACACAGTTATTGCTCCATAACAAATATCATGTAGCAGAACACAGTAATTGCTCCATAATAAATATCATGTAGCAGAACACAGTTATAGCTCCATAGCAAATATCATGCAGCAAGACACAGTTATTGCTCCATAACAAATATCATTTAGAAGAACACAGTTATTGCTCCTTAACAAATATCATGTAGCAGAACACAGTTATTGCTCCATTACAAATATCATGTGGTAGAACACAGTTATTGCTCCTTAACAAATATCATGTAGTAGAACACAGTTGTTGCTCCATAACAAATATAATGTAGTAGAACACAGTTATTGCTCCATTACAAATATCATGTGGTAAAACACAGTTATTGCTCCATAACAAATATCATGTAGTAGAACACAATTATTGCTCCATAACAAATATCATGTAGCAGAACACAATTATTGCTCCATAACAAACATCATGTAGCAGAACACAGTTATTGCTCCATAACAAATATCATGTAGCAGAACACAGTTATTCCTCCATAACAAATATCATGTAGTAGAACACAGTTATTGCTCTATAACAAATATAATGTAGTAGAACACAGTTATTCCTCCATAACAAATATCATGTAGTAGAACACAGTTATTGCTCTATAACAAATATCATGTAGCAGAACACAGTTATTCCTCCATAACAAATATCATGTAGTAGAACACAGTTATTGCTCTATAACAAATATCATGTAGTAGAACACAGTTATTGCTCTATAACAAATATAATGTAGTAGAACACAGTTGTTCCTCCATAACAAATATCATGTAGTAGAACACAATTATTGCTCTATAACAAATATCACGTAGCAGAACACAATTATTGCTCTATAACAAATATCATGTAGTAGAACACAGTTATTGCTCTATAACAAATATGATGTAGTAGAACACAGTTATTCCTCCATAACAAATATCATGTAGTAGAACACAATTATTGCTCCATAACAAATATCATGTAGCAGAACACAGTTATTGCTCCATTACAAATATCATGTGGTAGAACACAGTTATTGCTCCATAACAAATATAATGTAGTAGAACACAGTTGTTGCTCCATAACAAATAATCATCTAGTAGAACACAGTTATTGCTCTATAACAAATATCATGTAGCAGAACACAATTATTGCTCCATAACAAATATCATGTAGCAGAACACAGTTGTTGCTCCATAACAAATATCATCTAGTAGAACACAGTTATTGCTCTATAACAAATATCATGTAGCAAAACACAGTTATTGCTCCATTACAAATATCATGTGGTAGAACACAGTTATTGCTCCATAACAAATATCATGTAGCAGAACACAGTTATTGCTCCATTACAAATATCATGTGGTAGAACACAGTTATTGCTCCATAACAAATATCATGTAGCAGAACACAATTATTGCTCCATAACAAATATCATGTAGCAGAACACAGTTATTGCTCCATAACAAATATCATGTAGCAGAACACAGTTATTGCTCCATTACAAATATCATGTGGTAGAACACAGTTATTGCTCCATAACAAATATCATGTAGCAGAACACAGTTATTGCTCCATAACAAATATCATGTAGTAGAACACAGTTATTGCTCCATAACAAATATCATCTAGTAGAACACAGTTATTGCTCCATTACAAATATCATGTGGTAGAACACAGTTATTGCTCCATAACAAATATCATGTAGCAGAACACAATTATTGCTCCATAACAAATATCATGTAGCAGAACACAGTTATTGCTCCATAACAAATATCATGTAGCAGAACACAATTATTGCTCCATAACAAATATCATGTGGTAGAACACAGTTATTGCTCCATAACAAATATCATGTAGTAGAACACAGTTATTGCTCCATAACAAATATCATGTAGCAGAACACAGTTATTGCTCCATTACAAATATCATGTGGTAGAACACAGTTATTGCTCCATAACAAATATCATGTGGTAGAACACAGTTATTGCTCCATAACAAATATCATGTAGCAGAACACAATTATTGCTCCATAACAAATATCATGTAGCAGAACACAGTTATTGCTCCATAACAAATATCATGTAGCAGAACACAGTTATTGCTCCATTACAAATATCATGTGGTAGAACACAGTTATTGCTCCATAACAAATATCATGTAGCAGAACACAGTTATTGCTCCATAACAAATATCATGTAGTAGAACACAGTTATTGCTCCATAACAAATATCATCTAGTAGAACACAGTTATTGCTCCATTACAAATATCATGTGGTAGAACACAGTTATTGCTCCATAACAAATATCATGTAGCAGAACACAATTATTGCTCCATAACAAATATCATGTAGCAGAACACAGTTATTGCTCCATAACAAATATCATGTAGCAGAACACAATTATTGCTCCATAACAAATATCATGTGGTAGAACACAGTTATTGCTCCATAACAAATATCATGTAGTAGAACACGGTTATTGCTCCATAACAAATATCATGTAGTAGAACACAGTTATTGCTCCATAACAAATATCATGTAGCAGAACACAGTTATTGCTCCATTACAAATATCATGTGGTAGAACACAGTTATTGCTCCATAACAAATATCATGTAGCAGAACACAATTATTGCTCCATAACAAATATCATGTAGCAGAACACAGTTATTGCTCCATAACAAATATCATGTAGCAGAACACAGTTATTGCTCCATAACAAATATCATGTAGTAGAACACAGTTGTTGCTCCATAACAAATATCATCTAGTAGAACACAGTTATTGCTCCATAACAAATATCATGTAGCAGAACACAGTTATTGCTCAATAACAAATATCATGTAGTAGAACACAGTTATTGCTCCATAACAAATATCATGTAGTAGAACACAATTATTGCTCCAAAATAAATATCATGTAGCAGACCACATTTATTGCTCCATTACAAATATCATGTACCAGAACACAATTATTGCTCCAAAACAAATATCATGTAGTAGAGCACAGTTATTGCTCCAAAACAAATATCATGTAGCAGAACACAATTATTGCTCCATAACAAATATCATGTAGTAGAACACAATTATTGCTCCAAAACAAATATCATGTAGTAGAGCACAGTTATTGCTCCAAAACAAATATCATGTAGCAGAACACAATTATTGCTCCATAACAAATATCATGTAGTAGAACATAATTATTGCTCCAAAATAAATATCATGTAGCAGAACACAATTATTGCTCCATAACAAATATCATGTAGTAGAACACAGTTATTGCTCTATAACAAATATAATGTAGTAGAACACAGTTATTCCTCCATAACAAATATCATGTAGTAGAACACAATTATTGCTCTATAACAAATATCACGTAGCAGAACACAATTATTGCTCTATAACAAATATCATGTAGTAGAACACAGTTATTGCTCTATAACAAATATCATGTAGTAGAACACAGTTATTCCTCCATAACAAATATCATGTAGTAGAACACAATTATTGCTCCATAACAAATATCATGTAGCAGAACACAGTTATTGCTCCATTACAAATATCATGTGGCAGAACACAGTTATTGCTCCATAACAAATATAATGTAGCAGAACACAATTATTGCTCCAAAATAAATATCATGTAGTAGAGCACAGTTATTGCTCCAAAACAAATATCATGTAGCAGAACACAATTATTGCTCCATAATAAATATCATGTAGTAGAACACAGTTATTGCTCCATAACAAATATCATGTAGCAGAACACAATTATTGCTCCATAACAAATATCATGTAGTAGAACACAATTATGGCTATACAACAAATATCATGTTGTAGAACACAGTTATTGCTCCATAACAAATATCATGTAGCAGAACACAGTTATTGCTCCATAACAAATATCATCTAGTAGAACACAGTTATTGCTCCATAACAAATATCATGTAGTAGAACACAATTATTGCTCCAAAATAAATATCATGTAGTAGAGCACAGTTATTGCTCCAAAACAAATATCATGTAGCAGAACACAATTATTGCTCCATAATAAATATCATGTAGTAGAACACAGTTATTGCTCCATAACAAATATCATGTAGCAGAACACAATTATTGCTCCATAACAAATATCATGTAGTAGAACACAATTATGGCTATACAACAAATATCATGTTGTAGAACACAGTTATTGCTCCATAACAAATATCATGTAGCAGAACACAGTTATTGCTCCATAACAAATATCATCTAGTAGAACACAGTTATTGCTCCATAACAAATATCATGTAGTAGAACACAATTATTGCTCCATTACAAGTATCATGTAGCAGACCACATTTATTGCTCCATAACAAATATCATGTAGTAGAACACAATTATTGCTCCATTACAAATATCATGTAGCAGACCACATTTATTGCTCCATTACAAATATCATGTACCAGAACACAATTATTGCTCAATAACAAATATCATGTAGCAGAACACAGTTATTGCTCCATAACAAATATCATGTAGCAGAACACAGTTATTGCTCCATAACAAATATCATCTAGTAGAGCACAGTTATTGCTCCAAAATAAATATCATGTAGCAGAACACAATTATTGCTCAATAACAAATATCATGTAGTAGAACACAGTTATTGCTCCATAACAAATATCATGCACCAGAACACAATTATTGCTCAATAACAAATATCATGTAGTAGAACACAGTTATTGCTCCATAACAAATATCATGTAGCAGAACACAGTTATTGCTCAATAACAAATATCATGTAGTAGAACAAAGTTATTGCTCCAAAATAAATATCATGTAGCAGAACACAATTATTGCTCCATAACAAATATCATGAAGTAGAACACAATTATTGCTCCAAAACAAATATCATGTAGTAGAGCACAGTTATTGCTCCAAAATAAATATCATGTAGCAGAACACAATTATTGCTCCATAACAAATATCATGTAGTAGAACACAGTTATTGCTCCATAACAAATATCATGTAGTAGAACACAATTATTGCTCCATAACAAATATCATGTAGCAGAACACAATTATTGCTCCATAATAAATATCATGTAGCACAACACAATTATTGCTCCATAACAAATATCATGTAGTAGAACACAATTATGGCTATACAACAAATATCATGTAGCAGAACACAGTTATTGCTCCAATACAAATATCCTGTAGTAGAACACAGTTATTGCTCCATAACAAATATCCTGTAGTAGAACACAGTTATTGCTCCATAACAAATATCATGTAGTAGAGCACAGTTATTGCTCCAAAATAAATATCATGTAGTAGAACACAATTATTGCTATACAACAAATATCATGTCGCAGACCACAGTTATTGCTCCATAGCAAATATCGTGTAGTAGAACACAGTTATTGCTCCATAACAAATATCATGTAGTAGAACACAGTTATTGCTCCATTACAAATATCATGTAGCAGAACACAATTATTGCTCAATAACAAATATCATGTAGTAGAACACAGTTATTGGTCCATAATAAATATCATGTAGCACAACACAATTATTGCTCCATAACAAATATCATGTAGTAGAACACAATTATGGCTATACAACAAATATCATGTAGCAGAACACAGTTATTGCTCCATAACGCGCGCTCGCCTACCACCTAGGCGGCCCGGGTTCGATCCCAGGGACCCGCATGTGGTATTCGTGGTGGACGAAGCGGCGTCAGGGCGGGTTTTCTCCGGGTACTCCGGTTTCCCCCGCCATTTCATTCCACCGGTGCTCCATCTTCATGTATCATCAGTGTCATCGCCTGTGGTGCCGTAGTAGTAAAAGCGGGCGTTAAACACTACAACAACAACAACATTGCTCCATAACAAATATCCTGTAGTAGAACACAGTTATTGCTCCATAACAAATATCATGTAGCAGAACACAATTATTGCTCCATAACAAATATCATGTAGCAGACCACAGTTATTGCTCCATAACAAATAACATGTACCAGAACACAATTATTGCTATACAACAAATATCATGTCGCAGACCACAGTTATTGCTCCATAGCAAATATCGTGTAGTAGAACACAGTTATTGCTCCATAACAAATATCATGTAGTAGAACACAGTTATTGCTCCATTACAAATATCATGTAGCAGAACACAATTATTGCTCAATAACAAATATCACGTAGTAGAACACAGTTATTCGTCCATAATAAATATCATGTAGCACAACACAATTATTGCTCCATAACAAATATCATGTAGTAGAACACAATTATGGCTATACAACAAATATCATGTAGCAGAACACAGTTATTGCTCCATTACAAATATCATGTAGCAGAACACAATTATTGCTCAATAACAAATATCATGTAGTAGAACACAATTATTGCTCCAAAATAAATATCATGTAGCAGAACACAATTATTGCTCCATAACCAATATCATGTAGTAGAACACAGTTATTGCTCCATAACAAATATCATGTAGCAGAACACAATTATTGCTCCATAAAAAATATCATGTAGCAGAACACAATTATTGCTCCATAACAAATATCATGTAGTAGAACAGAGTTATTGCTCCATAACAAATATCATGTAGTAGAACACAGTTATTGCTCCATAACAAATATCATGTAGCAGAACACAGTTATTGCTCCATAACACATACCATGTAGTAGAACACAGTTATTGCTCCATAACAAATATCATGTAGCAGAACACAGTTATTGCTCCATTATTAATATCATGTAGTAGAACACAGTTATTGCTCCATAACAAATATTATGTAGTAGAACACAGTTATTGCTCCATAACAAATATCATGTAGTAGAGCACAGTTATTGTTCCATTACAAATATCATGTAGCAGAACACAATTATTGCTCCATAACAAATATCATGTAGTAGAGCACAGTTATTGCTCCATAACAAATATCATGTACTAGAACACAGTTATTGCTCCATAACAAATATCATGTAGTAGAACACAGTTGTTGCTCCATAACAAATATCATGTATTAGAGCACAGTTATTGCTCCATAACACATATCATGTAGTAGAACAAAGTTATTGCTCCATAACAAATATCATGTAGCAGACTACAGTAATTGCTCCATAACAAATATCATGTAGAAGAACACAGTTATTGCTCCATAACAAATATCATGTCGTAGAACACAGTTATTGCTCCATAACAAATATCATGTAGAAGAACACAGTTATTGCTCCATAACAAACATCATGTAGCAGAACACAATTATTGCTCTATAACAAATATCATGTAGCAGAACACAATTATTGCTCCATAACAAATATCATGTAGCAGAGCACAGTTATTGCTCCATAACAAATATCATGTAGCAGAACACAGTTATTGCTCCTTAACAAATATCGTGTAGTAGAACACATTTATTGCTCCATAACAAATATTATCCAGTAGAACACAGTTATTGCACCATAAAAAATATCATGTAGTAGAACACAGTTATTGCTCCATAATAAATATCATGTAGTAGAACACAGTTGTTGCTCCATAACAAATATCATGTATTAGAGCACAGTTATAGCTCCATATTAAATATCATGTAGTAGAACACAGTTATTGCTCCATAACAAATATCATGTAGTAGAGCACAGTTATTGCTCCATTACAAATATCATGTAGCAGAACACAATTATTGCTCCATAACAAATATCATGTAGTAGAACACAGTTATTGCTCCATAACAAATATAATGTATTAGAGCACAGTTATTGCTCCATATCAAATATCATGTAGTAGAACACAGTTATTGCTCCATAACAAATATCGTGTAGTAGCACACAATTATTGCTCAATAACAAATATCATGTAGCAGAACACAGTTATTGCTCCATAACAAATATCATGTAGCAGACTACAGTAATTGCTCCATAACAAATATCATGTAGAAGAACACAGTTATTGCTCCATAACAAATATCATGTCGTAGAACACAGTTATTGCTCCATAACAAATATCATGTAGAAGAACACAGTTATTGCTCCATAACAAACATCATGTAGCAGAACACAATTATTGCTCTATAACAAATATCATGTAGCAGAACACAATTATTGCTCCATAACAAATATCATGTAGCAGAGCACAGTTATTGCTCCATAACAAATATCATGTAGCAGAACACAGTTATTGCTCCTTAACAAATATCGTGTAGTAGAACACATTTATTGCTCCATAACAAATATTATCCAGTAGAACACAGTTATTGCACCATAAAAAATATCATGTAGTAGAACACAGTCATTGCTCCATAACAAATATCATGTAGCACAACACAATTATTGCTCCATAACAAATATCATGTAGTAGAACACAGTAATTGCTCCATAACAAATATCATGTAGAAGAACACAGTTATTGCTCCATAACAAACCTCATGTAGCAGAACACAATTATTGCTCTATAACAAATATCATGTAGCACAACACAATTATTGCTCCATAACAAATATCATGTAGTAGAACACAGTAATTGCTCCATAATAAATATCATGTAGCAGAACACTGTTATTGCTCCATATCAAATATCATGTAGAAGAACAAATTATTGCTCCATAACAAATATCATGTAGTAGAACACAGTTATTGCTCCATAACAAATATCATGTAGTAGAACACAGTTATTGCTCCATAACAAATATCATGTAGCAGAACACAGTTATTGCTCCATAACAAATATCATGTAGTAGAACACAGTTATTGCTCCATAACAAATATCATCTAGTAGACCACAGTTATTGCTCCATATCAAATATCATGTAGTAGAACACAGTCTTTGCTCCATAACAAATATCATGTAGTAGAACACAGTTATTGCTCCATAACAAATATAATGTAGTAGAACACAGTCATTGCTCCATAACACATATCATGTGGCAGAACATAGTTATTGCTCCATAACAAATATCATGTAGTAGAACACAGTCATTGCTCGATAAGACATATCATGTGGCAGAACACAGTTATTGCTCCATAAAAATATTATGTAGCAGAATACAGTTATTGCTCCATAACAAATATCATGTAGTTGAACAGAGTTATTGCTCCATAACAAATATCATGTAGTAGAACACAGTTATTGCTCCATAAGAAATATCATGTAGAAGAACACAGTTATTGCTCCATAACACATATCATGTAGTAGAACACAGTTATTGCTCCATAACAAATATCATGTAGTAGAGCACAGTTGTTGCTCCATAACAAATATCATGTAGCAGAACACAATTATTGCTCCATAATAAATATCATGTAGCACAACACAATTATAGCTCCATAACAAATATCATGCAGCAAGGCACAGTCATTGCTCCATAACAAATATCATGTAGCAGAACACAGTTATTGCTCCATAACAAATATCATGTGGTAGAACACAGTCATTGCTCCATAACACATATCATGTGGCAGAACACAGTTATTGCTCCATAAAAATATCATGTAGCAGAACACAGTTATTGCTCCATAACAAATATCATGTGGTAGAACACAGTCATTGCTCCATAACACATATCATGTGGCAGAACACAGTTATTGCTCCATAAAAATATCATGTAGCAGAACACAGTCATTGCTCCATAACACATATCATGTGGCAGAACACAGTTATTGCTCCATAAAAATATCATGTAGCAGAACACAGTTATTGCTCCATAACAAATATCATGTAGCAGAACACAGTTATTGCTCAATAACAAATATCATCTAGTAGAGCACAGTTATTGCTCCATAACAAATATCATGTAGCAGAACACAGTTATTGCTCCATAACAAATATCATGTAGCAAAACACAGTTATTGCTCCATAACAAATATCATGTAGCAAAACACAGTTATTGCTCCATAACAAATATCATGTAGTAGAACACAGTTATTGCTCCATAACAAATATCATGTAGTAGAACACAATTATTGCTCAATAACAAATATCATGTAGCAGAACACAGTTATTGCTCCATAACAAATATCATGTAGCAAAACACAGTTATTGCTCCATAACAAATATCATGTAGCAAATACAGTTATTGCTCCATAACAAATATCATGTAGCAAAACACAGTTATTGCTCCATAACAAATATCATGTAGTAGAACACAGTTATTGCTCCATAACAAATATCATGTAGTAGAACACAGTTATTGCTCCATAACAAATATCATGTAGCAAAACACAGTTATTGCTCCATAACAAATATCATGTAGCAGAACACAGTAATTGCTCCATAACAAATATCATGTAGTAGAACACAGTTATTGCTGCATAACAAATATCATGTAGTAGAGCACAGTTATTGCTCCATAACAAATATCATGTATTAGAACACAGTTATTGCTCCATAACAAATATCATGTAGCAAAACACAGTTATTGCTCCATAACACATATCATGTAGTAGAACACAGTAATTGCTCCATAACAAATATCATGTAGTAGAACACAGTTATTGCTCCATAACAAATATCATCTAGTAGAACACAGTTATTGCTCCATAACAAATATCATGTAGAAGAACACAATTATTGCTCCATAACAAATATCATGTAGTAGAACACAGTTATTGCTGCATAACAAATATCATGTAGTAGAGCACAGTAATTGCTCCATAACAAATATCATGTAGCAGAACACAGTTATTGCTCCATAACAAATATCATGTAGCAAATACAGTTATTGCTCCATAACAAATATCATGTAGCAAAACACAGTTATTGCTCCATAACAAATATCATGTAGTAGAACACAGTTATTGCTCCATAACAAATATCATCTAGCAGAACACAATTATTGCTCAATAACAAATATCATGTAGCAGAACACAGTTATTGCTCCATAACAAATATCATGTAGCAAAACACAGTTATTGCTCCATAACAAATATCATGTAGTAGAACACAGTTATTGCTCCATAACAAATATCATGTAGTAGAACACAGTTATTGCTCCATAACAAATATCATGTAGCAAAACACAGTTATTGCTCCATAACAAATATCATGTAGTAGAACACAGTAATTGCTCCATAACAAATATCATGTAGTAGAACACAGTTATTGCTGCATAACAAATATCATGTAGTAGAGCACAGTTATTGCTCCATAACAAATATCATGTATTAGAACACAGTTATTGCTCCATAACAAATATCATGTAGCAAAACACAGTTATTGCTCCATAACAAATATCATGTAGTAGAACACAGTAATTGCTCCATAACAAATATCGTGTAGTAGAACACAGTTATTGCTCCATAACAAATATCATCTAGTAGAACACAGTTATTGCTCCATAACAAATATCATGTAGAAGAACACAATTATTGCTCCATAACAAATATCATGTAGTAGAACACAGTTATTGCTGCATAACAAATATCATGTAGTAGAGCACAGTTATTGCTCCATAACAAATATCATGTAGTAGAACACAGTAATTGCTCCATAACAAATATCATGTAGTAGAACACAGTTATTGCTGCATAACAAATATCACGTAGTAGAGCACAGTTATTGCTCCATAACAAATATCATGTATTACAACAAAGTTATTGCTCCATAACAAATATCATGTAGCAAAACACAGTTATTGCTCCATAACAAATATCATGTATAAGAACACACTTATTGCTCCATAACAAATATCATGTAGCAAAACACAGTTATTGCTCCATAACAAATATCATCTAGTAGAACACAGTTATTGCTCCATAACAAATATCATGTAGAAGAACACAATTATTGCTCCATAACAAATATCTTGTAGTAGAACACAGTTATTGCTCCATAACAAATATCATGTAGGAAAACACAGTTATTGCTCCATAACAAATATCATGTAGTAGAACACAGTAATTGCTCCATAACAAATATCATGTAGTAGAACACAGTTATTGCTGCATAACAAATATCATGTAGTAGAGCACAGTTATTGCTCCATAACAAATATCATGTATTAGAACACAGTTATTGCTCCATAAAAAATATCATGTAGCAAAGCACAGTTATTGCTCCATAACAAATATCATGTAGTAGAACACAGTTATTGCTGCATAACAAATATCATGTAGTAGAGCTCAGTTATTGCTCCATAACAAATATGTAGTAGAGCACAATTATTGCTCCATAACAAATATCATGTAGTAGAACACAGTTATTGCTCCATAACAAATATCATGTAGTAGAACACAGTTATTGCTCCATAACAAATATCATGTAGCAAAACACAGTTATTGCTCCATAACAAATATCATGTAGTAGAACACAGTAATTGCTCCATAACAAATATCATGTAGTAGAACACAGTTATTGCTGCATAACGAATATCATGTAGTAGAGCACAGTTATTGCTCCATAACAAATATCATGTATTAGAACACAGTTATTGCTCCATAACAAATATCATGTAGTAGAACACAGTTATTGCTCCATAACAAATATCATGTAGTAGAACAGAGTTATTGCTCCATAACAAATATCATGTAGTAGAACACAGTTATTGCTCCATAACAAATATCATGTAGTAGAACACAGTTATTGTTCCATAACAAATATCATCTAGTAGAACACAGTTATTGCTCCACAACAAATATCATGTAGAAGAACACAATTATTGCTCCATAACAAATATCATGTAGTAGAACACAGTAATTGCTCCATAACAAATATCATCTAGTAGAACACAGTTATTGCTCCACAACAAATATCATGTAGAAGAACACAATTATTGCTCCATAACAAATATGTAGCAAAACACAGTTATTGCTCCATAACAAATATCATGTAGTAGAACACAGTTATTGCTCCATAACAAATATCATCTAGTAGAACACAGTTATTGCTCCACAACAAATATCATGTAGAAGAACACAATTATTGCTCCATAACAAATATCATGTAGTAGAACACAGTAATTGCTCCATAACAAATATCATCTAGTAGAACACAGTTATTGCTCCATAACAAATATCATGTAGTAGAATACAGTTATTGCTCCATAACAAATATCATGTAGTAGAACACAGTTATTGCTGCATAACAAATATCATGTAGTAGAACACAGTTATTGCTCCATAACAAATATCATGTAGCAGAACACAGTTATTGCTCCATAACAAATATCATGTAGTAGAACACAGTTATTACTCCATAACAAATATCATGTAGCAGAACACAGTTATTGCTCTATAACAAATATCATCTAGTAGAACACAGTTATTGCTCCATAACAAATATCATGTAGTAGAACACAGTTATTACTCCATAACAAATATCATGTAGCAGAACACAGTTATTGCTCTATAACAAATATCATCTAGTAGAACACAGTTATTGCTCCATAACAAATATCATGTATTAGAACACAGTTATTGCTCCATAACAAATATCATGTAGTAGAACACAGTTATTGCTCCATAACAAATATCATGTAGTAGAACACAGTTATTGCTCCATAACAAATATCATGTAGCAGAACACAGTTATTGCTCCATAACAAATATCATGTAGTAGAACACAGTTATTGCTCCATAACAAATATCATGTAGCAGAACACAGTTATTGCTCTATAACAAATATCATCTAGTAGAACACAGTTATTGCTCCATAACAAATATCATGTAGTAGAACACAGTTATTGCTCCATAGCAAATATCATGTAGTAGAACCCAATTATTGCTCCATAACAAATATCATGTAGCAGAACACAGTAATTGCTCCATAACAAATATCATGTAGCAGAACACAGTAATTGCTCCATAACAAATATCATGTAGTAGAACACAGTTATTGCTCCATAACAAATATCATGTAGCAAAACACAGTTATTGCTCTATAACAAATATCATCTAGTAGAACACAGTTATTGCTCCATAACAAATATCATGTAGCAAAACACAGTTATTGCTCCATAACAAATATCATGTAGCAGAACACAGTTATTGCTCTATAACAAATATCATGTAGTAGAACACAGTTATTGCTCCATAACAAATATCATGTAGTAGAACACAATTATTGCTCCATAACAAATATCATGTAGTAGAACACAATTATTGCTCCATAACAA
Organism: Tenodera sinensis; assembly: GCA_030765045.1. Lineage (NCBI taxonomy): Eukaryota > Metazoa > Arthropoda > Insecta > Mantodea > Mantidae > Tenodera > Tenodera sinensis. The sequence goes on from CM060964.1 coordinate 2,811,858, forward strand.
ATATCATGTAGTAGAACACAGTTATTACTCCATAACAAATATCATGTAGTAGAACACAGTTATTGCTCCATAACAAATATCATGTAGTAGAACACAATTATTGCTCCATAACAAATATCATGTAGTAGAACACAATTATTGCTCCATAACAAATATCATGTAGTAGAACACAGTTATTACTCCATAACAAATATCATGTAGTAGAACACAGTTATTGCTCCATAACAAATATCATGTAGTAGAACACAGTTATTGCTCCATAACAAATATCATCTAGTAGAACACAGTTATTGCTCCATAACAAATATCATGTAGCAGAACACAGTTATTGCTCTATAACAAATATCATGTAGTAGAACACAATTATTGCTCCATAACAAATATCCTGTAGTAGAACACAGTTATTGCTCCATAACAAACATCATGTAGTACAACATAGTTATTGCTACATAACAAATATCATGTAGCAAAACACAGTTATTGCTCCATAACAAATATCATGTAGCAAAACACAGTTATTGCTCTATAACAAATATCATCTAGCAGAACACAGTTATTGCTCCATAACAAATATCATGTAGCAGAACACAGTTATTGCTCCATAACAAATATCATGTAGCAAAACACAGTTATTGCTCTATAACAAATATCATCTAGTAGAACACAGTTATTGCTCCATAACAAATATCATGTAGCAGAACACAGTTATTGCTCCATAACAAATATCATGTAGCAAAACACAGTTATTGCTCTATAACAAATATCATCTAGTAGAACACAGTTATTGCTCCATAGCAAATATCATGTAGCAGAACACAGTTATTGCTCCATAACAAATATCATTTAGCAGAACACAGTTATTGCTCCATAACAAATATCATGTAGCAGAACACAGTTATTGCTCCATAACAAATATCATGTAGTAGAACACAGTTATTGCTGCATAACAAATATCATGTAGTAGAACACAGTTATTGCTCCATAACAAATATCATGTAGCAGAACACAGTTATTGCTCCATAACAAATATCATGTAGTAGAACACAGTTATTGCTCCATAACAAATATCATGTAGCAGAACACAGTTATTGCTCTATAACAAATATCATCTAGCAGAACACAGTTATTGCTCCATTACAAATATCATCTAGTAGAACACAGTTATTGCTCCATAACAAATATCATGTAGCAGAACACAGTTATTGCTCTATAACAAATATCATGTAGTAGAACACAATTATTGCTCCATAACAAATATCATGTAGTAGAACACAATTATTGCTCCATAACAAATATCATGTAGTAGAACACAGTTATTACTCCATAACAAATATCATGTAGTAGAACACAGTTATTGCTCCATAACAAATATCATGTAGTAGAACACAGTTATTGCTCCATAACAAATATCATCTAGTAGAACACAGTTATTGCTCCATAACAAATATCATGTAGCAGAACACAGTTATTGCTCTATAACAAATATCATGTAGTAGAACACAATTATTGCTCCATAACAAATATCCTGTAGTAGAACACAGTTATTGCTCCATAACAAACATCATGTAGTACAACATAGTTATTGCTACATAACAAATATCATGTAGTAAAACACAATTATTGCTCCATAACAAATATCATGTAGCAGAACACAGTTATTGCTCCATAACAAATATCATGTAGTAGAACACAGTTATTGCTCTATAACAAATATCATGTAGTAGAACACAATTATTGCTCCATAACAAATATCCTGTAGTAGAACACAGTTATTGCTCCATAACAAACATCATGTAGTACAACATAGTTATTGCTACATAACAAATATCATGAAGCAAAACACAGTTATTGCTCCATAACAAATATCATCTAGTAGAACACAGTTATTGCTACATAACAAATATAATGTAGTAGAACACAGTTATTGCTCCATAACAAATATCACGTAGCAGAACACAGTTATTGCTCCATTACATATATCATGTAGTAGAACACAGTAATTGCTCCATAACAAATATCATGTAGCAGAACATAGTTATTGCTCCATAAGAAATATCATGTAGCAGAACACAGTAATTGCTCCATAACAAATATCATGTAGTAGAACACAGTTATTGCTCCATAACAAATATCATGTAGCAGAACACACTAATTGCTCCATAACAAATATCATGTAGTAGAACACAGTTATTGCTCCATAACAAATATCATGTAGTAGAACACAGTAATTGCTTCATAACAAATATCATGTAGTAGAACACAGTTATTGCTCCATAACAAATATCATGTAGTAGAACACAGTTATTGCTCCATAACAAATATCATGTAGCAGAACACAGTAATTGCTTCATAACAAATATCATGTAGTAGAACACAGTTATTGCTCCATAACAAATATCATGTAGTAGAACACAGTTATTGCTCCATAACAAATATCATGTAGCAGAACACAGTTATTGCTCCATTACATATATCATGTAGTAGAACACAGTAATTGCTCCATAACAAATATCATGTAGCAGAACATAGTTATTGCTCCATAACAAATATCATGTAGTAGAACATAGTTATTGCTCCATAACAAATATCATGTAGTAGAACACAGTTATTGCTCCATAACAAATATCATGTAGCAGAACATAGTTATTGCTCCATAACAAATATCATGTAGTAGAACACAGTTATTGCTCCATAACAAATATCATGTAGCAGAACACAGTTATTGCTCCATAACAAATATCATGTACCAGAACACAGTTATTGCTCTATAACAAATATCATGTAGTAGAACACAGTTATTGCTCCATAACAAATATCATGTAGCAGAACACAGTTATTGCTCCATAACAAATATCATGTAGCAGAACACAGTTATTGCTCTATAACAAATATCATGTAGTAGAACACAGTTATTGCTCCATAACAAATATCATGTAGCAGAACACAGTTATTGCTCCATAACAAATATCATCTAGTAGAACACAGTTATTGCTCCATAACAAATATCATGTAGCAGAACACAGTTATTGCTCCATAACAAATATCATGTAGCAAAACACAGTTATTGCTCTATAACAAATATCATCTAGTAGAACACAGTTATTGCTCCATAACAAATATCATGTAGCAGAACACAGTTATTGCTCCATAACAAATATCATGTAGTAGAACACAGTTATTGCTCCATAACAAATATCATGTAGTAGAACACAATTATTGCTCCATAACAAATATCATGTAGTAGAACACAGTTATTGCTCCATAACAAATATCATGTAGCAAAACACAGTTATTGCTCTATAACAAATATCATCTAGTAGAACACAGTTATTGCTCCATAACAAATATCATGTAGCAAAACACAGTTATTGCTCCATAACAAATATCATGTAGCAGAACACAGTTATTGCTCTATAACAAATATCATGTAGTAGAACACAGTTATTGCTCCATAACAAATATCATGTAGTAGAACACAATTATTGCTCCATAACAAATATCATGTAGTAGAACACAATTATTGCTCCATAACAAATATCATGTAGTAGAACACAGTTATTACTCCATAACAAATATCATGTAGTAGAACACAGTTATTGCTCCATAACAAATATCATGTAGTAGAACACAATTATTGCTCCATAACAAATATCATGTAGTAGAACACAATTATTGCTCCATAACAAATATCATGTAGTAGAACACAGTTATTACTCCATAACAAATATCATGTAGTAGAACACAGTTATTGCTCCATAACAAATATCATGTAGTAGAACACAGTTATTGCTCCATAACAAATATCATCTAGTAGAACACAGTTATTGCTCCATAACAAATATCATGTAGCAGAACACAGTTATTGCTCTATAACAAATATCATGTAGTAGAACACAATTATTGCTCCATAACAAATATCCTGTAGTAGAACACAGTTATTGCTCCATAACAAACATCATGTAGTACAACATAGTTATTGCTACATAACAAATATCATGTAGCAAAACACAGTTATTGCTCCATAACAAATATCATGTAGCAAAACACAGTTATTGCTCTATAACAAATATCATCTAGCAGAACACAGTTATTGCTCCATAACAAATATCATGTAGCAGAACACAGTTATTGCTCCATAACAAATATCATGTAGCAAAACACAGTTATTGCTCTATAACAAATATCATCTAGTAGAACACAGTTATTGCTCCATAACAAATATCATGTAGCAGAACACAGTTATTGCTCCATAACAAATATCATGTAGCAAAACACAGTTATTGCTCTATAACAAATATCATCTAGTAGAACACAGTTATTGCTCCATAGCAAATATCATGTAGCAGAACACAGTTATTGCTCCATAACAAATATCATTTAGCAGAACACAGTTATTGCTCCATAACAAATATCATGTAGCAGAACACAGTTATTGCTCCATAACAAATATCATGTAGTAGAACACAGTTATTGCTGCATAACAAATATCATGTAGTAGAACACAGTTATTGCTCCATAACAAATATCATGTAGCAGAACACAGTTATTGCTCCATAACAAATATCATGTAGTAGAACACAGTTATTGCTCCATAACAAATATCATGTAGCAGAACACAGTTATTGCTCTATAACAAATATCATCTAGCAGAACACAGTTATTGCTCCATTACAAATATCATCTAGTAGAACACAGTTATTGCTCCATAACAAATATCATGTAGCAGAACACAGTTATTGCTCTATAACAAATATCATGTAGTAGAACACAATTATTGCTCCATAACAAATATCATGTAGTAGAACACAATTATTGCTCCATAACAAATATCATGTAGTAGAACACAGTTATTACTCCATAACAAATATCATGTAGTAGAACACAGTTATTGCTCCATAACAAATATCATGTAGTAGAACACAGTTATTGCTCCATAACAAATATCATCTAGTAGAACACAGTTATTGCTCCATAACAAATATCATGTAGCAGAACACAGTTATTGCTCTATAACAAATATCATGTAGTAGAACACAATTATTGCTCCATAACAAATATCCTGTAGTAGAACACAGTTATTGCTCCATAACAAACATCATGTAGTACAACATAGTTATTGCTACATAACAAATATCATGTAGTAAAACACAATTATTGCTCCATAACAAATATCATGTAGCAGAACACAGTTATTGCTCCATAACAAATATCATGTAGTAGAACACAGTTATTGCTCTATAACAAATATCATGTAGTAGAACACAATTATTGCTCCATAACAAATATCCTGTAGTAGAACACAGTTATTGCTCCATAACAAACATCATGTAGTACAACATAGTTATTGCTACATAACAAATATCATGAAGCAAAACACAGTTATTGCTCCATAACAAATATCATCTAGTAGAACACAGTTATTGCTACATAACAAATATAATGTAGTAGAACACAGTTATTGCTCCATAACAAATATCACGTAGCAGAACACAGTTATTGCTCCATTACATATATCATGTAGTAGAACACAGTAATTGCTCCATAACAAATATCATGTAGCAGAACATAGTTATTGCTCCATAAGAAATATCATGTAGCAGAACACAGTAATTGCTCCATAACAAATATCATGTAGTAGAACACAGTTATTGCTCCATAACAAATATCATGTAGCAGAACACACTAATTGCTCCATAACAAATATCATGTAGTAGAACACAGTTATTGCTCCATAACAAATATCATGTAGTAGAACACAGTAATTGCTTCATAACAAATATCATGTAGTAGAACACAGTTATTGCTCCATAACAAATATCATGTAGTAGAACACAGTTATTGCTCCATAACAAATATCATGTAGCAGAACACAGTAATTGCTTCATAACAAATATCATGTAGTAGAACACAGTTATTGCTCCATAACAAATATCATGTAGTAGAACACAGTTATTGCTCCATAACAAATATCATGTAGCAGAACACAGTTATTGCTCCATTACATATATCATGTAGTAGAACACAGTAATTGCTCCATAACAAATATCATGTAGCAGAACATAGTTATTGCTCCATAACAAATATCATGTAGTAGAACATAGTTATTGCTCCATAACAAATATCATGTAGTAGAACACAGTTATTGCTCCATAACAAATATCATGTAGCAGAACATAGTTATTGCTCCATAACAAATATCATGTAGTAGAACACAGTTATTGCTCCATAACAAATATCATGTAGCAGAACACAGTTATTGCTCCATAACAAATATCATGTACCAGAACACAGTTATTGCTCTATAACAAATATCATGTAGTAGAACACAGTTATTGCTCCATAACAAATATCATGTAGCAGAACACAGTTATTGCTCCATAACAAATATCATGTAGCAGAACACAGTTATTGCTCTATAACAAATATCATGTAGTAGAACACAGTTATTGCTCCATAACAAATATCATGTAGCAGAACACAGTTATTGCTCCATAACAAATATCATGTAGTAGAACACAGTTATTGCTCCATAACAAATATCATGTAGCAGAACACAGTAATTGCTCCATAACAAATATCATCTAGTAGAACACAGTTATTGCTCCATAACAAATATCATGTAGCAGAACACAGTTATTGCTCCATAACAAATATCATGTAGCAAAACACAGTTATTGCTCTATAACAAATATCATCTAGTAGAACACAGTTATTGCTCCATAACAAATATCATGTAGCAGAACACAGTTATTGCTCCATAACAAATATCATGTAGTAGAACACAGTTATTGCTCCATAACAAATATCATGTAGTAGAACACAATTATTGCTCCATAACAAATATCATGTAGTAGAACACAGTTATTGCTCCATAACAAATATCATGTAGCAAAACACAGTTATTGCTCTATAACAAATATCATCTAGTAGAACACAGTTATTGCTCCATAACAAATATCATGTAGCAAAACACAGTTATTGCTCCATAACAAATATCATGTAGCAGAACACAGTTATTGCTCTATAACAAATATCATGTAGTAGAACACAGTTATTGCTCCATAACAAATATCATGTAGTAGAACACAATTATTGCTCCATAACAAATATCATGTAGTAGAACACAATTATTGCTCCATAACAAATATCATGTAGTAGAACACAGTTATTACTCCATAACAAATATCATGTAGTAGAACACAGTTATTGCTCCATAACAAATATCATGTAGTAGAACACAATTATTGCTCCATAACAAATATCATGTAGTAGAACACAATTATTGCTCCATAACAAATATCATGTAGTAGAACACAGTTATTACTCCATAACAAATATCATGTAGTAGAACACAGTTATTGCTCCATAACAAATATCATGTAGTAGAACACAGTTATTGCTCCATAACAAATATCATCTAGTAGAACACAGTTATTGCTCCATAACAAATATCATGTAGCAGAACACAGTTATTGCTCTATAACAAATATCATGTAGTAGAACACAATTATTGCTCCATAACAAATATCCTGTAGTAGAACACAGTTATTGCTCCATAACAAACATCATGTAGTACAACATAGTTATTGCTACATAACAAATATCATGTAGCAAAACACAGTTATTGCTCCATAACAAATATCATGTAGCAAAACACAGTTATTGCTCTATAACAAATATCATCTAGTAGAACACAGTTATTGCTCCATAACAAATATCATGTAGCAGAACACAGTTATTGCTCCATAACAAATATCATGTAGCAAAACACAGTTATTGCTCTATAACAAATATCATCTAGTAGAACACAGTTATTGCTCCATAACAAATATCATGTAGCAGAACACAGTTATTGCTCCATAACAAATATCATGTAGCAAAACACAGTTATTGCTCTATAACAAATATCATCTAGTAGAACACAGTTATTGCTCCATAGCAAATATCATGTAGCAGAACACAGTTATTGCTCCATAACAAATATCATTTAGCAGAACACAGTTATTGCTCCATAACAAATATCATGTAGCAGAACACAGTTATTGCTCCATAACAAATATCATGTAGTAGAACACAGTTATTGCTGCATAACAAATATCATGTAGTAGAACACAGTTATTGCTCCATAACAAATATCATGTAGCAGAACACAGTTATTGCTCCATAACAAATATCATGTAGTAGAACACAGTTATTGCTCCATAACAAATATCATGTAGCAGAACACAGTTATTGCTCTATAACAAATATCATCTAGCAGAACACAGTTATTGCTCCATTACAAATATCATCTAGTAGAACACAGTTATTGCTCCATAACAAATATCATGTAGCAGAACACAGTTATTGCTCTATAACAAATATCATGTAGTAGAACACAATTATTGCTCCATAACAAATATCATGTAGTAGAACACAATTATTGCTCCATAACAAATATCATGTAGTAGAACACAGTTATTACTCCATAACAAATATCATGTAGTAGAACACAGTTATTGCTCCATAACAAATATCATGTAGTAGAACACAGTTATTGCTCCATAACAAATATCATCTAGTAGAACACAGTTATTGCTCCATAACAAATATCATGTAGCAGAACACAGTTATTGCTCTATAACAAATATCATGTAGTAGAACACAATTATTGCTCCATAACAAATATCCTGTAGTAGAACACAGTTATTGCTCCATAACAAACATCATGTAGTACAACATAGTTATTGCTACATAACAAATATCATGTAGTAAAACACAATTATTGCTCCATAACAAATATCATGTAGCAGAACACAGTTATTGCTCCATAACAAATATCATGTAGTAGAACACAGTTATTGCTCTATAACAAATATCATGTAGTAGAACACAATTATTGCTCCATAACAAATATCCTGTAGTAGAACACAGTTATTGCTCCATAACAAACATCATGTAGTACAACATAGTTATTGCTACATAACAAATATCATGTAGCAAAACACAGTTATTGCTCCATAACAAATATCATCTAGTAGAACACAGTTATTGCTACATAACAAATATAATGTAGTAGAACACAGTTATTGCTCCATAACAAATATCATGTAGCAGAACACAGTTATTGCTCCATTACATATATCATGTAGTAGAACACAGTAATTGCTCCATAACAAATATCATGTAGCAGAACATAGTTATTGCTCCATAAGAAATATCATGTAGCAGAACACAGTAATTGCTCCATAACAAATATCATGTAGTAGAACACAGTTATTGCTCCATAACAAATATCATGTAGCAGAACACACTAATTGCTCCATAACAAATATCATGTAGTAGAACACAGTTATTGCTCCATAACAAATATCATGTAGTAGAACACAGTAATTGCTTCATAACAAATATCATGTAGTAGAACACAGTTATTGCTCCATAACAAATATCATGTAGTAGAACACAGTTATTGCTCCATAACAAATATCATGTAGCAGAACACAGTAATTGCTTCATAACAAATATCATGTAGTAGAACACAGTTATTGCTCCATAACAAATATCATGTAGTAGAACACAGTTATTGCTCCATAACAAATATCATGTAGCAGAACACAGTAAATGCTCCATAACAAATATCATGTAGTAGAACACAGTTATTGCTCCATAACAAATATCATGTAGCAGAACACACTAATTGCTCCATAACAAATATCATGTAGTAGAACACAGTTATTGCTCCATAACAAATATCATGTAGTAGAACACAGTAATTGCTTCATAACAAATATCGTGTAGTAGAACACAGTTATTGCTCCATAACAAATATCATGTAGTAGAACACAGTTATTGCTCCATAACAAATATCATCTAGTAGAACACAATTATTGCTCCATAACATATATCATGTAGTAGAACACAGTTATTGCTCCATAACAAATATCATGTAGTAGAACACAGTTATTGCTCCATAACAAATATCATGTAGTAGAACACAGTTATTGCTCCATAACAAATATCATGTAGTAGAACACAGTTATTGCTCCATAACAAATATCATGTAGTAGAACACAGTTATTGCTCCATAACAAATATCATGTAGCAGAACACAGTTATTGCTCCATAACAAATATGAAATAGTAGAACACAGTTATTGCTCCATAACAAATATCATGTAGTAGAACACAGTTATTGCTCCATAACAAATATCATGTAGTAGAACACAGTTATTGCTCCATAACAAATATCATGTAGTAGAACACAGTTATTGCTCCATAACAAATATCATGTAGTAGAACACAGTTATTGCTCCATAACAAATATCATGTAGTAGAACACAGTTATTGCTCCATAACAAATATCATGTAGTAGAACACAGTTATTGCTCCATAACAAATATCATGTAGTAGAACTCAGTTATTGCTCCATAACAAATATCATGTAGCAGAACACAGTTATTGCTCCATACCAAATATCATCTAGTAGAACACAATTATTGCTCCATAACAAATATCATGTTGTAGAACACAGTTATTGCTCCATAACAAATATCATGTAGCAGAACACAGTTATTGCTCCATAACAAATATCATGTAGCAGAACACAATTATTGCTCCATAACAAATATCATGTAGTAGAACACAATTATTGCTCCATAACAAATATCATGTAGTAGAACACAGTTATTGCTCCATAACAAATATCATGTAGTAGAGCACAGTTATTGCTCTATAACAAATATCATGTAGTAGAACACAGTTATTGCTCCATAACAAATATCATGTAGTAGAGCACACTTATTGCTCCATAACAAATATCATGTAGTGGAGCACAGTTATAGTTCCATAACGAATATCATGTAGTAGAACACAGTTATTGCTCCATAACAGATATCATGTAGTAGAGCACAGTTATAGTTCCATAACAAATATCATGTAGTAGAACACAATTATTGCTCCATAACAAATATCATGTAGTAGAACACAGTTATTGCTCCATAACAAATATCATGTAGCAGAACACAATTATTGCTCCATAACAGATATCATGTAGGAGAGCACAGTTATAGTTGCATAACAAATATCATGTAGTAGAACACAATTATTGCTCCATAACAAATATCATGTAGTAGAACACAGTTATTGCTCCATAACAAATATCATGTAGCAGAACACAGTTATTGCTCCATAACAAATATCATGTAGTAGAGCACAGTTATAGTTCCATAACAAATATCATGTAGTAGAACACAATTGTTGCTCCATAACCAATATCATCTAGTAGAACACAATTATTGCTCCATAACAAATATCATGTAGTAGAACACAATTATTGCTCCATAACAAGTATCATGTAGTAGAACACAGTTATTGCTCCATAACAAATATCATGTAGTAGAGCACAGTTATTGCTCCATAACAAATATCATGTAGTAGAACACAGTTATTGCTCTATAACAAATATCATGTAGTAGAACACAGTTATTGCTCCATAACAAATATCATGTAGTAGAGCACAGTTATAGTTCCATAACAAATATCATGTAGTGGAGCACAGTTATAGTTCCATAACAAATATCATGTAGTAGAACACAGTTAATGCTCCATAACAAATATCATGTAGTTGAACACAATTATTGCTCCATAACAGATATCATGTAGTAGAGCACAGTTATAGTTCCATAACAAATATCATGTAGCAGAACACAATTGTTGCTCCATAACAAATATCATCTAGTAGAACACAATTATTGCTCCATAACAAATATCATGTAGTAGAACACAGTTATTGCTCCATAACAAGTATCATGTAGTAGAACACAGTTATTGCTCCATAACAAATATCATGTAGTAGAGCACAGTTATTGCTCCATAACAAATATCATGTAGTAGAACACAGTTATTGCTCTATAACAAATATCATGTAGTAGAACACAGTTATTGCTCCATAACAAATATCATGTAGTAGAGCACAATTATTGCTCTATAACAAATATCGTGTAGTAGAACACAGTTTTTGCTCTATAACAAATATCATGTAGTAGAGCACAGTTATAGTTCCATAACAAATATCATGTAGTAGAGCACAGTTATAGTTCCATAACAAATATCATGTAGTAGAACACAGTTATTGCTCCATATCAAATATCATCTAGTAGAACACACTTATTGCTCCATAACAAATATCATGTAGTAGAACACAGTTATTGCTCCATAACAAGTATCATGTAGCAGAACACAATTATTGCTCCATAACAAATATCATGTAGTAGAACACAGTTATTGCTCCATAACAAATATCATGTAGTAGAACACAGTTATTGCTCCATAACAAGTATTATGTAGCAGAACACAATTATTGCTCCATAACAAATATCATGTAGCAGAACACAGTTATTGCTCCATAACAAATATCATGTAGCAGAACACAGTTATTGCTCCATAACAAGTATCATGTAGCAGAACACAATTATTGCTCCATAACAAATATCATGTAGTAGAACACAGTTATTGCTCCATAACAAATATCATGTAGTAGAACACAGTTATTGCTCCATAACAAGTATCATGTAGCAGAACACAATTATTGCTCCATAAAAAATATCATGTAGTAGAACACACTTATTGCTCCATAACAAATATCATGTAGTAGAACACAGTTATTGCTCCATAACAAGTATCATGTAGCAGAACACAATTATTGCTCCATAACAAATATCATGTAGTAGAACACAGTTATTGCTCCATAACAAATATCATGTAGTAGAACACAGTTATTGCTCCATAACAAGTATCATGTAGCAGAACACAATTATTGCTCCATAACAAATATCATGTAGTAGAACACACTTATTGCTCCATAACAAATATCATGTAGTAGAACACAGTTATTGCTCCATAACAAGTATCATGTAGCAGAACACAATTATTGCTCCATAACAAATATCATGTAGCAGAACACAGTTATTGCTCCATAACAAATATCATGTAGCAGAACACAGTTATTGCTCCATAACAAGTATCATGTAGCAGAACACAATTATTGCTCCATAACAAATATCATGTAGTAGAACACAGTTATTGCTCCATAACAAATATCATGTAGCAGAACACAGTTATTGCTCCATAACAAATATCATGTAGCAGAACACAGTTATTGCTCCATAACAAGTATCATGTAGCAGAACACAATTATTGCTCCATAACAAATATCATGTAGTAGAACACAGTTATTGCTACATAACAAATAACATGTAGTAGAACACAGTTATTGCTCCATAACAAATATCATCTAGTAGAACACAGTTATTGCTCCATAACAAATATCATGTAGTAGAACACAGTTATTGCTCTATAACAAATATCATGTAGTAGAACACAGTTATTGCTCCATAACAAATATCATGTAGTAGAACACAGTTATTGCTCCATAACAAATATCATGTAGTAGAACACAGTTATTGCTCTATAACAAATATCATGTAGTAGAACACAGTTATTGCTCCATAACAAATATCATGTAGTAGAGCAAAGTTTTTGCTCCATAACAGATATCATGTAGTAGAGCACAGTTATTGCTCCATAACAAATATCATGTAGTAGAACACAGTTATTGCTCCATAACAAATATCATGTAGTAGAACACAATTATTGCTCCATAACAGATATCATGTAGTAGAGGACAGTTATTGCTCCATAACAAATATCATGTAGTAGAACACAGTTATTGCTCCATAACAAATATCATGTAGTAGAACACAGTTATTGCTCCATAACAAATATCATCTAGTAGAACACAGTTATTGCTCCATAACAAATATCATGTAGTAGAGCACAGTTATAGTTCCATAACAAATATCATGTAGTAGAACACAGTTATTGCTCCATAACAAATATCATGTAGTAGAACACAATTATTGCTCCATAACAGATATCATGTAGTGGAACACAGTTATAGTTCCATAACAAATATCATGTAGTACAACATAGTTATTGCTACATAACAAATATAATGTAGTAGAACACAGTTATTGCTCCATAACAAATATCATGTAGCAGAACACAGTTATTGCTCCATTACAAACATCATGTGGTAGAACACAGTAATTGCTCCATAACAAATATCATGTAGCAGAACACAGTTATTGCTCCATTACAAACATCATGTGGTAGAACACGGTTATTGCTCCATAACAAATATCATGTAGTAGAACACAGTAATTGCTCCATAACAAATATCATGTAGCAGAACATAGTTATTGCTCCATAAGAAATATCATGTAGCAGAACACAGTTATTGCTCCATAACAAATATCATATAGTAGAACACAGCTATTGCTCCATAACAAATATCATGTACCAACACAGTTATTGCTCCAAAACAAATATCATGCAGTAGAACACAATTATTGCTCCATAACAAATATCATGTAGCAAAACACAGTTATTGCTCCATAACAAATATCATATAGTAGAACACAGCTATTGCTCCATAACAAATAACAGGTAGTAGAACACAGTTATTGCTCCATAACAAATAACATGTAGCAGAACACAGTTATTGCTCCATAACAAATAACATGTAGTAGAACACAGTTATTGCTCCATAACAAATATCATGTAGTAGAACACAGTTATTGCTCCATAACATATATCATGTAGCACAACACAGTTATTGCTCCATAACAAATATCATGTAGCAGAACACAGTTATTGCTCCAAAATAAATATCATGTAGTAGAACACAGTTATTGCTCCAAAATAAATATCATGTAGTAGAACACAGTTATTGCTCCAAAATAAATATCATGTAGTAGAACACAATTATTGCTCCATAACAAATATCATGTAGTAGAACACAGTTATTGCTCCATAACAAATACACTGTAGTAGAACACAGTTATTGCTCCATAACAAATATCATGTAGTAGAACACAGTTATTGCTCCATAGCAAATATCCTGTAGTAGAACACAGTTATTGCTCCATAACAAATATAATGTAGTAGAACACAGTTATTGCTCCATAACAAATATCATGTAGTAGAGCACAGTTATTGCTCCATAACAAATATCATGTAGTAGAACACAGTTATTGCTCCATAACATATATCATGTAGCAGAACACAGTTATTGCTCCATAACAAATATCATGTAGTAGAACACAATTGTTGCTCCATAACAAATATCATGTAGCAGAACACAGTTATTGCTCCATTACAAATATCATGTAGTAAAACACAATTATTGCTCCATAACAAATATCATGTAGCAGAACACAGTTATTGCTCCATAACAAATATCATGTAGTAGAGCACAGTTATTGCTCCATAACAACTAACATGTAGTAGAACACAGTTATTGCTCCATAACAAATAACATGTAGCAGAACACAGTTATTGCTCCATAACAAATATCATGTAGCAGAACACAGTTATTGCTCCATAACAAATATCATGTAGTAGAACACAGTTATTGCTCCAAAATAAATATCATCTAGTAGAACACAGTTATTGCTCCAAAATAAATATCATCTAGTAGAACACAGTTATTGCTCCATAAAAATATCATGTAGCAGAACACAGTTATTGCTCCATAACAAATATCATGTAGTAGAGCACAGTTGTTGCTCCATAACAAATATCATGTAGCACAACACCGATATTGCTCCATAACACATATCATGTAGTAGAACACAGTTATTGCTCCATAACAAATATCATGTAGCAGAACACAGTTATTGCTCCATAACAAATATCATGTAGTAGAGCACAGTTATTGCTCCATAACAAATATCATGTAGTAGAGCACAGTTATAGTTCCATAACAAATATCATGTAGTAGATCACAGTTATTGCTCCATAACAAATATCATGTAGTAGAACACAATTATTGCTCCATAACAGATATCATGTAGTGGAACACAGTTATAGTTCCATAACAAATATCATGTAGTACAACATAGTTATTGCTACATAACAAATATAATGTAGTAGAACACAGTTATTGCTCCATAACAAATATCATGTAGCAGAACACAGTTATTGCTCCATTACAAACATCATGTGGTAGAACACAGTAATTGCTCCATAACAAATATCATGTAGCAGAACACAGTTATTGCTCCATTACAAACATCATGTGGTAGAACACGGTTATTGCTCCATAACAAATATCATGTAGTAGAACACAGTAATTGCTCCATAACAAATATCATGTAGCAGAACATAGTTATTGCTCCATAAGAAATATCATGTAGCAGAACACAGTTATTGCTCCATAACAAATATCATATAGTAGAACACAGTTATTGCTCCATAAAAATATCATGCAGCAGAACACAGTTATTGCTCCATAACAAATATCATGTAGTAGAGCACAGTTGTTGCTCCATAACAAATATCATGTAGCACAACACCGATATTGCTCCATAACACATATCATGTAGTAGAACACAGTTATTGCTCCATAACAAATATCATGTAGCAGAACACAGTTATTGCTCCATAACACATATCATGTAGTAGAGCACAGTTATTGCTCCATAAGAAATATCATGTAGCAGAACACAGTTATTGCTCCATAACAAATATCATGTAGTAGAACACAGTTATTGCTCCATAACAAATATCATGTAGCAGAACACAGTTATTGCTCCATAACGCATATCATGTAGTAGAACACAGTTATTGCTCCATAACAAATATCATGTAGCAGAACACAGTTATTGCTCCATAACACATATCATGTAGTAGAACACACTTATTGCTCCATAACAAATATCATGTAGTAGAGCACAGTTATTGCTCCATAACAAATATCATGTAGTAGAACACAGTTATTGCTCCATAACAAATATCATGTAGTAGAACACAGTTATTGCTCCATAACAAATATCATGTAGTAGAGCACAGTTATTGCTCCATAAGAAATATAATGAAGTACAACACAGTTATTGCTCCATAACAAATATCATGTAGCAGAACACAGTTATTGCTCCATAACAAATATCATGTAGCAAAACACCGTTAGTGCTCCATAACAAATATCATGTAGTAGAACACAGTTCTTGCTGCATAAAAAATATCATACAGTAGAACACAAGTATTGCTCCATAACAAATATGTAGTAGAACACAATTGTTACTCCATTACAAAAATCATGTACTAGAACACAGTTATTGCACCATAAAAATATCATGTAGCAGAACACAGTTAGTGCTCCATAACAAATATCATGTAGTAGAACACAGTTCTTGCTGCATAAAAAATATCATACAGTAGAACACAAGTATTGCTCCATAACAAAAATGTAGTAGAACACAATTGTTACTCCATTACAAAAATCATGTAGTAGAACACAGTTATTGCTCCATAAAAATATCATGTAGCAGAACACAGTTATTGCTCCATAACAAATATCATGTAGCAGAACACAGTTATTGCTCCATAACAAATATCATGTAGTAGAACACAGTTATTGCTCCATAACAAATATCGTGTAGTAGAACACAATTCTTGCTCCATAACAAATATCATGTAGCAGAACACAGTTATTGCTCCATAACAAATATCATGTAGGAGAACACAGTTATTGCTCCATAACAAATATCATGTAGCAGAACACAGTTATTGTTCCATAACAAATATCATGTAGCAGAACACAATTATTGCTCCATAACAAATATCGTGTAGTAGAACACAATTATTGCTCCATACTAAGTATTATGTAGCAGAACACAGTTATTGCTCCATAACAAATATCATGTAGCAGAATACAATTATTGCTCCATAACAAATATCGTGTAGTAGAACACAATTATTGCTCCATAACAAATATCATGTAGCAGAACACAGTTATTGCTCCAAAATAAATATCATGTAGTAGAACACAGTTATTGCTCCAAAATAAATATCATGTAGTAGAACACAGTTATTGCTCCAAAATAAATATCATGTAGTACAACACAATTATTGCTCCATAACAAATATCCTGTAGTAGAACACAGTTATTGCTCCATAACAAATATCGTGTAGTAGAACACAATTATTGCTCCATAACAAATATCATGTAGTAGAACACAGTTATTGCTCCATAACAAATATCATGTAGCAGAACACAGTTATTGCTCCATAACAAATATCATGTAGCAGAACACAATTATTGCTCCAAAATAAATATCATGTAGCAGAACACAGTTATTGCTCTATAACAAATATCATGTAGTAGAACACAGTTATTGCTCCATAACAAATATCATGTAGTAGAGCACACTTATTGTTCCATTACAAATATCATGTAGCAGCACACAATTATTGCTCCATAACAAATATCATGTAGTAGAAGACGGTTATTGCTCCATAACAAATATAATGTAGTAGAACACAGTTATTGCTCCATAACAAATATCATGTAGTAGAGCACAGTTATTGCTCCATAACAAATATCATGTAGTAGGACACAGTTATTGCTCCATAACAAATATCATGTAGCAGAACACAGTTATTGCTCCATAACAAATATCATGTAGTAGAACACAATTGTTGCTCCATAACAAATATCATGTAGCAGAACACAGTTATTGCTCCATTACAAATATCATGTAGTAAAACACAATTATTGCTCCATAACAAATATCATGTAGCAGAACACAGTTATTGCTCCATAACAAATATCATGTAGTAGAGCACAGTTATTGCTCCATAACAAATAACATGTAGTAGAACACAGTTATTGCTCCATAACAAATATCATGTAGCAAAACACAGTTATTGCTCCATAACAAATATCATGTAGCAGAACACAATTATTGCTCCATAACAAATAACATGTAGTAGAACACAGTTATT
Organism: Tenodera sinensis; assembly: GCA_030765045.1. Taxonomy (NCBI): domain Eukaryota; kingdom Metazoa; phylum Arthropoda; class Insecta; order Mantodea; family Mantidae; genus Tenodera; species Tenodera sinensis. The sequence continues at coordinate 2,830,682 of CM060964.1, forward strand.
GCTCCATAACAAATATCATGTAGCAAAACACAGTTATTGCTCCATAACAAATATCATGTAGTAGAGCACAGTTATTGCTCCATAACAAATAACATGTAGTAGAACACAGTTATTGCTCCATAACAAATATCATGTAGCAAAACACAGTTATTGCTCCATAACAAATATCATGTAGCAGAACACAGTTATTGCTCCATAACAAATATCATGTAGTAGAACACAGTTATTGCTCCATAACAAATATCATGTAGCAGAACACAGTTATTGCTCCATAACACATATCATGTAGTAGAACACAGTTATTACTCCATAACAAATATCATGTAGCAGAACACAGTTATTGCTCCATAACACATATCATGTAGTAGAACACACTTATTGCTCCATAACAAATATCATGTAGTAGAGCACAGTTATTGCTCCATAACAAATATCATGTAGTAGAACACAGTTATTGCTCCATAACAAATATCATGTAGTAGAACACAGTTATTGCTCCATAACAAATATCATGTAGTAGAGCACAGTTATTGCTCCATAAGAAATATAATGAAGTACAACACAGTTATTGCTCCATAACAAATATCATGTAGCAGAACACAGTTATTGCTCCATTACAAATATCATGTAGCAAAACACCGTTAGTGCTCCATAACAAATATCATGTAGTAGAACACAGTTCTTGCTGCATAAAAAATATCATACAGTAGAACACAAGTATTGCTCCATAACAAATATGTAGTAGAACACAATTGTTACTCCATTGCAAAAATCATGTAGTAGAACACAGTTATTGCTCCATAAAAATATCATGTAGCAGAACACAGTTAGTGCTCCATAACAAATATCATGTAGTAGAACACAGTTCTTGCTGCATAAAAAATATCATACAGTAGAACACAAGTATTGCTCCATAACAAATATGTAGTAGAACACAATTGTTACTCCATTACAAAAATCAAGTAGTAGAACACAGTTATTGCTCCATAAAAATATCATGTAGTAGAACACAGTTATTGCTCCATAACAAATATCGTGTAGTAGAACACAATTATTGCTCCATAACAAATATCATGTAGCAGAACACAGTTATTGCTCCATAACAAATATCATGTAGTAAAATACAATTATTGCTCCATAACAAATATCATGTAGCAGAACACAGTTGTTGCTCCATAACAAAAATCAAGTAGTAGAACACAGTTATTGCTCCATAAAAATATCATGTAGTAGAACACAGTTATTGTTCCATAACAAATATCGTGTAGTAGAATACAATTATTGCTCCATAACAAATATCATGTAGCAGAACACAGTTGTTGCTCCATAACAAATATCATGTAGTAGAACACAGTTATTGCTCCATAACAAATATCGTATAGTAGAACACAATTATTGCTCCATAACAAATATCATGGAGCAGAACACAGTAATTGCTCCATAACAAATATCATGTAGCAGAACACAATTATTGCTCCATAAGAAATATCATGTAGCAGAACACAGTTATTGCTCCATAACAAATATCATGTAGCAGAACACAGTTATTGCTCCATAACAAATATCGTGTAGTAGAACACAGTTATTGCTCCATAACAAATATCATGTAGTAGAACACAGTCATTGCCCCATAACAAATATCATGTAGCAGAACACAATTATTGCTCCATAACAAATATCATGTAGCAGAACACAGTTATTGCTCCATAACAAATATCATCTAGTAGAAGTCAGTTATTGCTCCATAACAAGTATCGTGTAGTAAAACACAATTATTGCTCCATAACAAATATCATGTAGCAGAACACAGTTATTGCTCCATAACAAATATCATGTAGCAGTACACAGTTATTGCTCCATAACAAATATCATGTAGCAGAACACAGTTATTGCTGCATAACAAATATCATGTAGCAGAACACAGTTATTGCTCCATAACAAATATCGTGTAGTAGAACACAATTATTGCTCTATAACAAATATCATGAAGCAGAACACAGTAATTGCTCCATAACAAATATCATGTAGTAGAACACAGTTATTGCTCCATAACAAATGTCATGTAGTAGAACACAGTTATTGCTCCATAACAAATATCATGTAGCAGAACACAGTTATTGCTCCATAACAAATATCATGTAGCAGAACACAGTTATTGCTCCATAACAAATATCGTGTAGTAGAACACAGTTATTGCTCCATAACAAATATCATATAGCAGAACACAGATTTGCTCCATAACAAATATCATGTAGCACAACACAGTTATTGCTCCATAACAAATATCGTGTAGTAGAACACAGTTATTGCTCCATAACAAATATCATGTAGCAGAACACAGTTATTGCTCCATAACAAATATCATGTAGCACAACACAATTATTGCTCCATAACAAATATCATGTAGTAGAACACAATTATTGCTCCATAACAAATATCATGTAGCAGACCACAGTTATTGCTCCATTTAAAATATCATGTAGCAGAACACAATTATTGCTCAATAACAAATATCATGTAGCAGAACACAGTTATTGCTCCATAACAAATATCATCTAGTAGACCACAGTTATTGCTCCATATCAAATATCATGTAGTAGAACACAATTATTGCTCCATAACAAATATCATGTAGTAGAACACAGTTATTGCTCCATAGCAAATATCGTGTAGTAGAATGCAATTATTGCTCCAAAACAAATATCGTGTAGTAGAGCACAGTTATTGCTCCATAACACATATCATGTAGTAGAGCACAATTATTGCTCCATAACAAATATCATGTAGTAGAGCACAATTATTGCTCCATAACAAATATCATGTAGCAGAACACAGTTATTGCTCCATAGCAAATATCATGTAGTAGAACACAGTTATTGCTCCATAACAAATATCATGTAGTAGAACACAGTTATTGCTCCATAACAAATATCATGTAGTAGAGCGCAGTTATTGCTCCATAACAAATATCATGTAGTAGAACACAGTTATTGCTGCATAACACATATCATGTAGTAGAACACAATTATTGCTCCATAAAAAATATCATGTAGTAGAACACAATTATTGCTCCATAGCAAATATCATGTAGTAGAGCACAATTATTGCTCCATAACAAATATCATGTAGTAGAGCACAATTATTGCTCCATAACATATATCATGTAGCAGACCACAATTATTGCACCATTACAAATATCATGTAGCAGAACACAATTATTGCTCAATAACAAATATCATGTAGCAGAACACAGTTATTGCTCCATAACAAATATCATCTAGTAGAGCACAGTTATTGCTCCATTACAAATATCATGTAGTAGAACACAGTTATTGCTCCATAACAAATATCATGTAGCAGAACACAGTTATCGCTCCATAACAAATATCATGTAGCAGAACACAGTTATACCTCCATTACAAATATCATGTAGTAGCACACAGTTATTGCTCCATAACAAATATTATGTAGTAGAACACAGTTATTGCTCCATAACAAATGTCATGTAGTAGAGCACAGTTATTGCTTAATTACAAATATCATGTAGCAGAACACAGTTATTGCTCCATAACACATATCATGTAGTAGAACACAGTTATTGCTCCATAACAAATATCATGTAGTAGAGCACAGTTGTTGCTCCATAACAAATATCATGTAGTAGAACACAATTATTGCTCGATAACAAATATCATGTAGCAGAATACAATTATTGCTCCATAATAAATATCATGTAGCACAACACAATTATTGCTCCATAACAATATCATGTAGTAGAACACAATTATTGCTCCATAACAAATATCATGTAGCAGACCACAGTTATTGCTCCATTACAAATATCATGTAGCAGAACACAATTATTGCTCAATAATAAATATCATGTAGCAGAACACAGTTATTGCTCCATTACAAATATCATGTAGCAGAACACAGTTATTGCTCCATAACAAATATCATGTAGCAGAATACAGTTATTGCTCCATAACAAATATCATGTAGCAGAACACAGTTATTGCTCCATTACAAATATCATGTAGTAGAACACAGTTATTGCTCCATAACAAATATTATGTAGTAGAACACAGTTATTGCTCCATAACAAATATCATGTAGTAGAACACAGTTACTGCTCAATAACAAATATCATGTAGCAGAACACAGTTATTGCTCCATAACAAATATCATCTAGTAGAGCACAGTTATTGCTCCATAACATATATCATGTAGTAGAACACAGTTACTGCTCAATAACAAATATCATGTAGTAGAACACAGTTATTGCTCCATAACAAATATCATGTAGCAGAACACAGTTATTGCTCCATAACAAATATCATGTAGTAGAATACAGTTATTGCTCCATAACAAATATCATGTAGCAGAACACAGTTATTGCTCCACTACAAATATCATGTAGCAGAACACAGTTATTGCTCCATAACAAATATCATGTAGTAGAACACAGTTATTGCTCCATAACAAATATCATGTAGCAGAACACAGTTATTGCTCCATAACGCATATCATGTAGTAGAACACAGTTATTGCTCCATAACAAATATCATGTAGCAGAACACAGTTATTGCTCCATAACACATATCATGTAGTAGAACACACTTATTGCTCCATAACAAATATCATGTAGTAGAGCACAGTTATTGCTCCATAACAAATATCATGTAGTAGAACACAGTTATTGCTCCATAACAAATATCATGTAGTAGAACACAGTTATTGCTCCATAACAAATATCATGTAGTAGAGCACAGTTATTGCTCCATAAGAAATATAATGAAGTACAACACAGTTATTGCTCCATAACAAATATCATGTAGCAGAACACAGTTATTGCTCCATAACAAATATCATGTAGCAAAACACCGTTAGTGCTCCATAACAAATATCATGTAGTAGAACACAGTTCTTGCTGCATAAAAAATATCATACAGTAGAACACAAGTATTGCTCCATAACAAATATGTAGTAGAACACAATTGTTACTCCATTACAAAAATCATGTACTAGAACACAGTTATTGCACCATAAAAATATCATGTAGCAGAACACAGTTAGTGCTCCATAACAAATATCATGTAGTAGAACACAGTTCTTGCTGCATAAAAAATATCATACAGTAGAACACAAGTATTGCTCCATAACAAATATGTAGTAGAACACAATTGTTACTCCATTACAAAAATCATGTAGTAGAACACAGTTATTGCTCCATAAAAATATCATGTAGCAGAACACAGTTATTGCTCCATAACAAATATCATGTAGCAGAACACAGTTATTGCTCCATAACAAATATCATGTAGTAGAACACAGTTATTGCTCCATAATAAATATCGTGTAGTAGAACACAATTATTGCTCCATAACAAATATCATGTAGCAGAACACAGTTATTGCTCCATAACAAATATCATGTAGGAGAACACAGTTATTGCTCCATAACAAATATCATGTAGCAGAACACAGTTATTGCTCCATAACAAATATCATGTAGCAGAACACAATTATTGCTCCATAACAAATATCGTGTAGTAGAACACAATTATTGCTCCATACTAAGTATTATGTAGCAGAACACAGTTATTGCTCCATAACAAATATCATGTAGCAGAATACAATTATTGCTCCATAACAAATATCGTGTAGTAGAACACAATTATTGCTCCATAACAAATATCATGTAGCAGAACACAGTTATTGCTCCAAAATAAATATCATGTAGTAGAACACAGTTATTGCTCCAAAATAAATATCATGTAGTAGAACACAGTTATTGCTCCAAAATAAATATCATGTAGAAGAACACAATTATTGCTCCATAACAAATATCCTGTAGTAGAACACAGTTATTGCTCCATAACAAATATCATCTAGTAGAACACAGTTATTGCTCCATAACAAATATCATGTAGAAGAACACAATTATTGCTCCATAACAAATATCATGTAGTAGAACACAGTTATTGCTGCATAACAAATATCATGTAGTAGAGCACAGTTATTGCTCCATAACAAATATCATGTAGTAGAACACAGTAATTGCTCCATAACAAATATCATGTAGTAGAACACAGTTATTGCTGCATAACAGATATCATGTAGTAGAGCACAGTTATTGCTCCATAACAAATATCATGTATTAGAACAAAGTTATTGCTCCATAACAAATATCATGTAGCACAACACAGTTATTGCTCCATAACAAATATCGTGTAGTAGAACACAGTTATTGCTCCATAACAAATATCATGTAGCAGAACACAGTTATTGCTCCATAACAAATATCATGTAGCACAACACAATTATTGCTCCATAACAAATATCATGTAGTAGAACACAATTATTGCTCCATAACAAATATCATGTAGCAGACCACAGTTATTGCTCCATTTAAAATATCATGTAGCAGAACACAATTATTGCTCAATAACAAATATCATGTAGCAGAACACAGTTATTGCTCCATAACAAATATCATCTAGTAGACCACAGTTATTGCTCCATATCAAATATCATGTAGTAGAACACAATTATTGCTCCATAACAAATATCATGTAGTAGAACACAGTTATTGCTCCATAGCAAATATCGTGTAGTAGAATGCAATTATTGCTCCAAAACAAATATCGTGTAGTAGAGCACAGTTATTGCTCCATAACACATATCATGTAGTAGAGCACAATTATTGCTCCATAACAAATATCATGTAGTAGAGCACAATTATTGCTCCATAACAAATATCATGTAGCAGAACACAGTTATTGCTCCATAGCAAATATCATGTAGTAGAACACAGTTATTGCTCCATAACAAATATCATGTAGTAGAACACAGTTATTGCTCCATAACAAATATCATGTAGTAGAGCGCAGTTATTGCTCCATAACAAATATCATGTAGTAGAACACAGTTATTGCTGCATAACACATATCATGTAGTAGAACACAATTATTGCTCCATAAAAAATATCATGTAGTAGAACACAATTATTGCTCCATAGCAAATATCATGTAGTAGAGCACAATTATTGCTCCATAACAAATATCATGTAGTAGAGCACAATTATTGCTCCATAACATATATCATGTAGCAGACCACAATTATTGCACCATTACAAATATCATGTAGCAGAACACAATTATTGCTCAATAACAAATATCATGTAGCAGAACAGAGTTATTGCTCCATAACAAATATCATCTAGTAGAGCACAGTTATTGCTCCATTACAAATATCATGTAGTAGAACACAGTTATTGCTCCATAACAAATATCATGTAGCAGAACACAGTTATCGCTCCATAAAAAATATCATGTAGCAGAACACAGTTATACCTCCATTACAAATATCATGTAGTAGCACACAGTTATTGCTCCATAACAAATATTATGTAGTAGAACACAGTTATTGCTCCATAACAAATGTCATGTAGTAGAGCACAGTTATTGCTTAATTACAAATATCATGTAGCAGAACACAGTTATTGCTCCATAACACATATCATGTAGTAGAACACAGTTATTGCTCCATAACAAATATCATGTAGTAGAGCACAGTTGTTGCTCCATAACAAATATCATGTAGTAGAACACAATTATTGCTCCATAACAAATATCATGTAGCAGAACACAATTATTGCTCCATAATAAATATCATGTAGCACAACACAATTATTGCTCCATAACAATATCATGTAGTAGAACACAATTATTGCTCCATAACAAATATCATGTAGCAGACCACAGTTATTGCTCCATTACAAATATCATGTAGCAGAACACAATTATTGCTCAATAATAAATATCATGTAGCAGAACACAGTTATTGCTCCATTACAAATATCATGTAGCAGAACACAGTTATTGCTCCATAACAAATATCATGTAGTAGAATACAGTTATTGCTCCATAACAAATATCATGTAGCAGAACACAGTTATTGCTCCATTACAAATATCATGTAGTAGAACACAGTTATTGCTCCATAACAAATATTATGTAGTAGAACACAGTTATTGCTCCATAACAAATATCATGTAGTAGAACACAGTTACTGCTCAATAACAAATATCATGTAGCAGAACACAGTTATTGCTCCATAACAAATATCATCTAGTAGAGCACAGTTATTGCTCCATAACATATATCATGTAGTAGAACACAGTTACTGCTCAATAACAAATATCATGTAGTAGAACACAGTTATTGCTCCATAACAAATATCATGTAGCAGAACACAGTTATTGCTCCATAACAAATATCATGTAGTAGAATACAGTTATTGCTCCATAACAAATATCATGTAGCAGAACACAGTTATTGCTCCACTACAAATATCATGTAGTAGAACACAGTTATTGCTCCATAACAAATATTATGTAGTAGAACACAGTTATTGCTCCATAACAAATATCATGTAGTAGAACACAGTTATTGGTCCATAACAAGTATCATGTAGTAGAACACAGTTATTGCTCCATAACAAATATAATGTAGTAGAACACAGTTATTGCTCCATAACAAATATCATGTAGTAGAATACAGTTATTGCTTAATTACAAATATCATGTAGCAGAACACAATTATTGCTCCATAACAAGTATCATGTAGTAGAACAAAGTTATTGCTCCATAACAAATATACTGTAGTAGAACACAGTTATTGCTCCATAACAAATATCATGTAGTAGAATACAGTTATTGCTCCATAACAAATATCATGTAGTAGAACACAGTTTTTGCTCTATAACACATATCATGTAGTAGAACACAGTTATTGCTTCATAACAAATATCATGTGGCAGAATATAGTTATTGCTCCATAACAAATATCATGTAGTAGAACACAGTAATTGCTCCATAAAAATATCATGTAGCAGAATACAGTTATATCTCCATAACAAATATCATGTAGTAGAACAGAGTTATTGCTCCATAACTAATATCATGTAGTAGAACACAGTTATTGCTCCATAACAAATATCATGTAGTAGAACACAGTTATTGCTCCATAACACATATCATGTAGTAGAACACAGTTATTGCTCCATAACAAATATCATGTAGTAGAGCACAGCTGTTGCTCCATAACAAATATCATGTAGCAGAACACAATTATTGCTCCATAACAAATATCATGTAGCAGAACACAGTTATTGCTCCATAACAAATATCATGTAGTAGAACACAGTTGTTGCTCCATAAGAAATATCATGTAGTAGAACACAATTATTGCTCCATAACAAATATCATGTAGCTGAACACAGTTATTGCTCCATAACAAATATCATGTAGTCGAACACAGTTGTTGCTCCATAAGAAATATCATGTAGTAGAACACAGTTATTGCGCCATAACAAATATCATGTAGCAGAACACAGTTATTGCTCCATAACAAATATCATGTAGTAGAACACAATTATTGCTCCATAACAAATATCATGTAGTAGAATACAATTATTGCTCCATAACAAATATCATGTAGTAGAACACAGTTATTGCTCCATAGCAAATATCGTGTAGTAGAATACAATTATTGCTCCATAACAAATATCGTGTAGTAGAACACAGTTATTGCTGCATAACACATATCATGTAGTAGAACACAGTTATTGCTCCATAACAAATATCATGTAGTAGAATACAATTATTGCTCCATAGCAAATATCGTGTAGTAGAACACAGTTATTGCTCCATAGCAAATATCATGTAGTAGAGCACAGTTATTGCTCCATAACAAATATCATGTAGTAGAACACAATTATTGCTCCATAACAAATATCATGTAGTAGAACACAGTTATTGCTCCATAACAAATATCATGTAGTAGAATACAATTATTGCTCCATAGCAAATATCATGTAGTAGAACACAGTTATTGCTCCATAGCAAATATCATGTAGTAGAACACAATTATTGCTCCATAGCAAATATCATGTAGTAGAACACAATTATTGCTCCATAGCAAATATCATGTAGTAGAACACAGTTATTGCTCCATACCAAATATCATGTAGTAGAACACAATTATTGCACCATAGCAAATATCATGTAGTAGAGCACAGTTATTGCTCCATAACAAATATCATGTAGTAGAATACAATTATTGCTCCATAGCAAATATCATGTAGTAGAACACAGTTATTGCCCCATAGCAAATATCATGTAGTAGAACACAATTATTGCTCCATAACAAATATCGTGTAGTAGAACACAGTTATTGCTCCATAACAAATATCATGTAGTAGAACACAATTATTTCTCCATAACAAATATCGTGTAGTAGAACACAGTTATTGCTCCATAACAAATATCATGTAGTAGAACACAGTTATTGCTCCATAGCAAATATCATGTAGTAGAACACAGTTATTGCTCCATAACAAATATCATGTAGTAGAACACAGTTATTGCTCCATAGCAAATATCATGTAGTAGAACACAATTATTGCTCCATAACAAATATCGTGTAGTAGAGCACAGTTATTGCTCCATAGCAAATATCATGTAGTAGAACACAGTTATTGCTCCATAACAAATATCATGTAGTAGAACAGAGTTATTGCTCCATAACTAATATCATGTAGTAGAACACAGTTATTGCTCCATAACAAATATCATGTAGTAGAACAAAGTTATTGCTCCATAACAAATATACTGTAGTAGAACACAGTTATTGCTTAATTACAAATATCATGTAGCAGAACACAATTATTGCTCCATAACAAGTATCGTGTAGTAGAACAAAGTTATTGCTCCATAACAAATATACTGTAGTAGAACACAGTTATTGCTCCATAACAAATATCATGTAGTAGAATACAGTTATTGCTCCATAACAAATATCATGTAGTAGAACACAGTTTTTGCTGTATAACACATATCATGTAGTAGAACACAGTTATTGCTTCATAACAAATATCATGTGGCAGAATATAGTTATTGCTCCATAACAAATATCATGTAGTAGAACACAGTAATTGCTCCATAAAAATATCATGTAGCAGAATACAGTTATATCTCCATAACAAATATCATGTAGTAGAACAGAGTTATTGCTCCATAACTAATATCATGTAGTAGAACACAGTTATTGCTCCATAACAAATATCATGTAGTAGAACACAGTTATTGCTCCATAACACATATCATGTAGTAGAACACAGTTATTGCTCCATAACAAATATCATGTAGTAGAGCACAGCTGTTGCTCCATAACAAATATCATGTAGCAGAACACAATTATTGCTCCATAACAAATATCATGTAGCAGAACACAGTTATTGCTCCATAACAAATATCATGTAGTACAACACAGTTGTTGCTCCATAAGAAATATCATGTAGTAGAACACAATTATTGCTCCATAACAAATATCATGTAGCAGAACACAGTTATTGCTCCATAACAAATATCATGTAGTAGAACACAGTTGTTGCTCCATAAGAAATATCATGTAGTAGAACACAGTTATTGCGCCATAACAAATATCATGTAGCAGAACACAGTTATTGCTCCATAACAAATATCATGTAGTAGAACACAATTATCGCTCCATAACAAATATCATGTAGTAGAATACAATTATTGCTCCATAACAAATATCATGTAGTAGAACACAGTTATTGCTCCATAGCAAATTTCGTGTAGTAGAATACAATTATTGCTCCATAAAAAATATCGTGTAGTAGAACACAGTTATTGCTGCATAACACATATCATGTAGTAGAACACAGTTATTGCACCATAACAAATATCATGTAGTAGAATACAATTATTGCTCCATAGCAAATATCGTGTAGTAGAACACAGTTATTGCTCCATAGCAAATATCATGTAGTAGAACACAATTATTGCTCCATAACAAATATCGTGTTGTAGAACACAGTTATTGCTCCATAACAAATATCATGTAGTAGAACACAATTATTTCTCCATAACAAATATCGTGTAGTAGAACACAGTTATTGCTCCATAACAAATATCATGTAGTAGAACACAGTTATTGCTCCATAGCAAATATCATGTAGTAGAACACAGTTATTGCTCCATAACAAATATCATGTAGTAGAACAGTTATTGCTCCATAGCAAATATCATGTAGTAGAACACAATTATTGCTCCATAACAAATATCGTGTAGTAGAGCACAGTTATTGCTCCATAGCAAATATCATGTAGTAGAACACAGTTATTGCTCCATAACAAATATCATGTAGTAGAACACAGTTATTGCTCCATAGCAAATATCATGTAGTAGAACACAATTATTGCTCCATAACAAATATCATGTAGTAGAACACAGTTATTGCTCCATAGCAAATATCATGTAGTAGAACACAGTTATTGCTCCATAACAAATATCATGTAGTAGAACACAGTTATTGCTCCATAGCAAATATCATGTAGTAGAACACAATTATTGCTCCATAACAAATATCATGTAGTAGAACACAGTTATTGCTGCATAACACATATCATGTAGTAGAACACAGTTATTGCTCCATAGCAAATATCATGTAGTAGAACACAATTATTGCTCCATAGCAAATATCGTATAGTAGAATACAATTATTGCTCCATAGCAAATATCGTGTAGTAGAATACAATTATTGCTCCATAACAAATATCATGTAGTAGAACACAGATATTGCTGCATAACACATATCATGTAGTAGAACACAGTTATTGCTCCATAGCAAATATCATGTAGTAGAACACAACTATTGCTCCATAGCAAATATCGTGTAGTAGAACACAATTATTGCTCCATAGCAAATATCGTGTAGTAGAATACAATTATTGCTCCAAAACAAATATCGTGTAGTAGAACACAGTTATTGCTGCATAACACATATCATGTAGTAGAACACAGTTATTGTTCCATAGCAAATATCATGTAGTAGAACACAATTATTACTCCATAACAAATATCGTGTACAAGAACACAACTATTGCTCCATTACAAATATCATGTAGTAGAATACAATTATTGCTCCATAGCAAATATCGTGCAGTAGAATACAATTATTGCTCCAAAACAAGTATCGTGTAGTAGAACACTATTATTCCTCCATAACAAATATCGTGTAGTAGAATACAATTATTGCTCCAAAACAAATATCGTGTAGTAGAACACAATTATTGCTCCATTACAAATATCGTGTAGTAGAACACAATTATTGCTCCATAGCAAATATCGTGTAGTAGGATACAATTATTGCTCCAAAACAAATATCGTGTAGTAGAACACAGTTATTGCTCCATAACACATATCATGTAGTAGAACACAGTTATTGCTCCATAGCAAATATCATGTAGTAGAACACAATTATTGCTCTATAACAAATATCGTGTAGTAGAACACAATTATTGCTCCATAACAAATATCATGTAGCAGAACACCATTATTGTTCCATAACAAATATCATGTAGTAGAACACAATTATTGCTCCATAACAAATATCATGTATTAGAGCACAATTATTGCTCCATAGCAAATATCATGTAGCAAAACTCATTTATTGCTTCATAACAAATATAATGTAGTAGAATACAGTTATTGCTCCATAACACATATCATGTAGTAGAATAAAATTATTGCTCCTTAACAAATATCATGTAGTAGAAAACAGTTATTGCTCCATAGCAAATATCGTGTAGTAGAATGCAATTATTGCTCCATAACAAATATCATGTAGTAGAACACAATTATTGCTCCATAACAAATATCATGTAGCAGAACACAATTAATGCTCCATAACAAATATGATGTAGTAGAACTCAATTATTGCTCCATTACAAATATCATGTAGTAGAACACGGTTATTACTCCATAACAAATATCATGTAGCAGAACACAGTTATTGCTCCATAACAAATATCATGTAGTAGAACACAATTATTGCTCCATAACAAATATGGTGTAGCAGAACACAGTTATTGCTCCATAGCAAATATCGTGTAGTAGAATACAATTATTGCTCCATAACAAATATTATGTAGTAGAAAACAATTTTTGCTCCATAACAAATATCATGTAGTAGAATACAATTATTGCTCCATAACACATATCATGTAGTAGAATAAAATTATTGCTCCTTAACAAATATCATGTAGTAGAAAACAGTTATTGGTCCATAACAAGTATCATGTAGTAGAACACAGTTATTGCTCCATAACAAATATCATGTAATAGAGCACAGTTAGTGCTCCATAACAAATATCGTGTAGCAGAACACGGTTATTACTCCATAACAAATATCATGTAGCAGAACACAGTTATTGCTCCATAACAAATATCATGTAGTAGAACACAATTATTGCTCCATAACAAATATGGTGTAGCAGAACACAGTTATTGCTCCATAGCAAATATCGTGTAGTAGAATACAATTATTGCTCCATAACAAATATTATGTAGTAGAAAACAATTTTTGCTCCATAACAAATATCGTGTAGTAGAATACAATTATTGCTCCATAACACATATCATGTAGTAGAATAAAATTATTGCTCCATAACAAATATCATGTAGTAGAATACAATTATTGCTCCATAACACGTATCATGTAGCAGAACACAGTTATTGCTCCATAACAAATATCATGTAGTAGAATACAATTATTGCTCCATAACAAATATCATGTAGTAGAATACAATTATTGCTCCATAACAAATATTATGTAGTAGAAAACAATTTTTGCTCCATAACAAATATCATGTAGTAGAATACAATTATTGCTCCATAACAAATATCATGCAGTAGAATACAATTATTGCTCCATAACAAATATCATGTAGTAGAATACAATTATTGCTCCATAACACGTATCATGTAGCAGAACACAGTTATTGCTCCATAACAAATATCATGTAGTAGAACACGGTTATTACTCCATAACAGATATCATGTAGCAGGACACAGTTATTGCTCCATAACAAATATCATGTAGTAGAAAACAGTTATTGCTCCATAACAAGTATCATGTAGTAGAACACAGTTATTGCTCCATAACAAATATCATGTAGTAGAGCACAGTTATTGCTCCATAACAAATATGGTGTAGCAGAACACAGTTATTGCTCCATAGCAAATATCGTGTAGTAGAATACAATTATTGCTCCATAACAAATATCATGTAGTAGAATACAATTATTGCTCCATAACAAATATCATGTAGTAGAATACAATTATTGCTCCATAACAAATATCATGTAGTAGAATAAAATTATTGCTCCATAACAAATATCATGTAGTAGAAAACAGTTATTGCTCCATAACAAGTATCATGTAGTAGAACACAGTTATTGCTCCATAACAAATATCATGTAGTAGAGCACAGTTAGTGCTCCATAAAAAATATCGTGTAGCAGAACACAGTTATTGCTCCATAGCAAATATCGTGTAGTAGAATACAATTATTGCTCCATAACAAATATCATGCAGTAGAATACAATTATTGCTCCATAACAAATATCATGTAGTAGAATAAACTTATTGCTCCATAACAAATATCATGTAGTAGAAAACAGTTATTGCTCCATAACACGTATCATGTAGCAGAACACAGTTATTGCTCCATAACAAATATCATGTAGTAGCATAAAATTATTGCTCCATAGCAAATATCATGTAGTAGAACACAGTTATTGCTCCATAGTAAATATCATGTAGCAGAACACAATTATTGCTCCATAGCAAATATCATGTAGTAGAACACAGTTATTGCTCCATAACAAATATCATGTAGTAGAATACAATTACTGCTCCATAACAAATATCATGTAGTAGAACACAGTTATTGCTCCAATGCAAATATCGTGTAGTAGAATACAATTATTACTCCTTAACAAATATCATGTAGTAGAACACAATTATTGCTCCATAACAAATATCATGTAGTAGAACACAGTTATTGCTGTATAACACATATCATGTAGTAGAATACAATTATTGCTCCATAGCAAATATCGTGTAGTAGAACACAGTTATTGCTCCATAGCAAATATCGTGTAGTAGAACACAGTTATTGCTCCATAGCAAATATCATGTAGTAGAACACAATTATTGCTCCATAACAAATAGCGTGTAGTAGAACACAGTTATTGCTCCATAACAAATATCGTGTAGTAGAATACAATTATTGCTCCATAGCAAATATCGTGTAGTAGAACACAGTTATTGCTCCATAACAAATATCATGTAGTAGAATACAATTATTGCTCCATAGCAAATATCGTGTAGTAGAACACAGTTATTGCTCCATAGCAAATATCATGTAGTAGAACACAATTATTGCTCCATAGCAAATATCATGTAGTAGAACACAATTATTGCTCCATAACAAATATCGTGTAGTAGAACACAGTTATTGCTGCATAACACATATCATGTAGTAGAACACAATTATTGCTCCATAACAAATATCATGTAGTAGAACACAATTATTGCTCCATAGCAAATATCATGTAGTAGAACACAATTATTGCTCCATAGCAAATATCATGTAGTAGAACACAATTATTGCTCCATAACAAATATCATGTAGTAGAACACAGTTATTGCTGCATAACACATATCATGTAGTAGAACACAATTATTGCTCCATAACAAATATCATGTAGTAGAATACAATTATTGCTCCATAGCAAATATCGTGTAGTAGAATACAATTATTGCTCCAAAACAAATATCGTGTAGTAGAACACAATTATTCCTCCATAACAAATATCGTGTAGTAGAATACAATTATTGCTCCAAAACAAATATCGTGTAGTAGAACACAATTATTGCTCCATTACAAATATCGTGTAGTAGAACACAATTATTGCTCCATAGCAAATATCGTGTAGTAGAATACAATTATTGCTCCAAAACAAATATCGTGTAGTAGAACACAGTTATTGCTCCATAACACATATCATGTAGTAGAGCACAATTATTGCTCCATAACAAGTATCATGTAGTAGACCACAGTTATTGCTCCATAGCTAATATTATGTAGTAGAGCACAATTATTGCTCCATAACAAGTATCATGTAGTAGAACACAGTTATTGCTCCATAGCAAATATCGTGTAGTAGAATGCAATTATTGCTCCAAAACAAATATCGTGTAGTAGAACACAGTTATTGCTCCATAACACATATCATGTAGTAGAGCACAATTATTGCTCCATAACAAATATCATGTAGTAGAGCACAATTATTGCTCCATAACAAATATCATGTAGCAGAACACAGTTATTGCTCCATAGCAAGTATCATGTAGTAGAACACAGTTATTGCTCCATAACAAATATCATGTAGTAGAACACAGTTATTGCTCCATAACAAATATCATGTAGTAGAGCGCAGTTATTGCTCCATAACAAATATCATGTAGTAGAACACAGTTATTGCTCCATAACAAATATCCTGTAGCAGAACACAGTTATTGCTCCATAACAAATATCATGTAGCAGAACACAGTTATTGCTCCATAACAAATATCATGTAGTAGAGCGCAGTTATTGCTCCATAACAAATATCATGTAGTAGAGCACAGTTATTGCTCCATAACAAATATAATGTAGTAGAACACAGTTATTGCTCCATAACAAATATCATGTAGTAGAGCGCAGTTATTGCTCCATAACAAATATCATGTAGTAGAGCACAATTATTGCTCCATAACAAATATAATGTAGTAGAGCACAGTTATTGCTCCATAACAAATATCATGTAGCAAAACACAGTTATTGCTCCATAACAAATATAATGTAGTAGAACACAGTTATTGCTCCATAGCAAATATCATGTAGTAGAGCGCAGTTATTGCTCCATGGCAAATATCATGTAGTAGAGCGCAGTTATACTCCGTAACGAATATCGTGAAGTTGAAGACAGTTATTGCTCCATAGCAAATATCATGTAGTAGAGCGCAGTTATTGCTCCATAGCAAATATCATGTAGTAGAACACAGTTATTGCTCCATAACAAATATCATGTAGTAGAACACAGTTATTGCTCCATAGCAAATATCATGTAGTAGAACACAGTTATTGCTCCATAACACATATCATGTAGTAGAACACAGTTATTGCTCCATAACACATATCATGTAGTAGAACACAGTTATTGCTCCATAACAAATATCATGTAGTAGAGCGCAGTTATTGCTCCATAACAAATATCATGTAGTAGAGCGCAGTTATTGCTCCATAACAAATATCATGTAGTAGAGCGCAGTTATTGCTCCATAGCAAATATCATGTAGTAGAACACAGTTATTGCTCCATAGCAAATATCATGTAGTAGAACACAGTTATTGCTCCATAACACATATCATGTAGTAGAACACAGTTATTGCTCCATAGCAAATATCATGTAGTAGAGCGCAGTTATTGCTCCATAACAAATATCATGTAGTAGAGCGCAGTTATTGCTCCATAACAAATATCATGTAGTAGAGCGCAGTTATTGCTCCATAGCAAATATCATGTAGTAGAGCGCAGTTATTGCTCCATAACAAATATCATGTAGTAGAGCGCAGTTATTGCTCCATAACAAATATCATGTAGCAGAACACAGTTATTGCTCCATAGCAAATATCATGTAGTAGAACACAGTTATTGCTCCATAACAAATATCATGTAGTAGAGCGCAGTTATTGCTCCATAACAAATATCATGTAGTAGAGCGCAGTTATTGCTCCATAACAAATATCATGTAGTAGAGCGCAGTTATTGCTCCATAACAAATATCATGTAGTAGAGCGCAGTTATTGCTCCATAACAAATATCATGTAGTAGAGCGCAGTTATACTCCATAACAAATATCATGTAGTAGAGCGCAGTTATTGCTCCATAACAAATATCATGTAGTAGAGCACAGTTATTGCTCCATAACAAATATCATGTAGTAGAACACAGTTATTGCTCCATAACAAATATCATGTAGTAGAGCGCAGTTATTGCTCCATAACGAATATCATGTAGTAGAGCGCAGTTATTGCTCCATAGCAAATATCATGTAGTAGAACACAATTATTGCTCCATAACAAATATCATGTAGTAGAACACAGTTATTGCTGCATAACACATATCATGTAGTAGAACACAGTTATTGCTCCATAGCAAATATCATGTAGTAGAACACAATTATTGCTCCATAGCAAATATCGTATAGTAGAATACAATTATTGCTCCATAGCAAATATCGTGTAGTAGAATACAATTATTGCTCCATACTAAGTATTATGTAGCAGAACACAGTTATTGCTCCATAACAAATATCATGTAGCAGAATACAATTATTGCTCCATAACAAATATCATGTAGCAGAACACAGTTATTGCTCTATAACAAATATCATCTAGCAGAACACAGTTATTGCTCCATTACAAATATCATGTAGCAGAACACAGTTATACCTCCATTACAAATAGTCTGTGTATGTGTATGTGTGGGTTGGGATGTGTTTGTGTGTGCATGCACGTAGGTGTGCGTGTGTATGTGGGTTGAGGTGTGTGTATGTGTGTTTGTGTGTGTGGGTGTGTGGGTTGGGATGTGTTTGTGTGTGTGCATGTACGTAGGTGTGCGTGTGTATGTGGGTTGAGGTGTGTGTATGTGTGTTTGTGTGTGTGTGTGCGAGGGAGTGTGTGTAGGTTGGGGTGTGTGTTTGTGTGTATGTGTGTTTGTGTGTGTGGGTGTGTGGGTTGGGATGTGTTTGTGTGTGTGCATGTACGTAGGTGTGCGTGTGTATGTAGGTTGAGGTGTGTGTATGTGTGTTTGTGTGTGTGTGTGCGAGGGAGTGTGTGTAGGTTGGGGTGTGTGTTTGTGTGTATGCGTGTTTGTGTGTGTGTGTGGGTTGGGATGTGTTTGTGTGTGTGCATGTACGTAGGTGTGCGTGTGTATGTGTGTGGGAGAGAGTGTGTATGTGTGTGTGTGTGGGTTGGGGTGTGTGTATGTTTTTGTGTGTATATGTGTGGGAGAGAGTGTGTATGTGTGTGTGTGGGGTTGGGGTGTGTGTGGGTTGGGGTGTGTGTATGTTTTTGTGTGTATGTGTGTGGGAGAGTGTGTGTATGTGTTTGTGCATGTATGTGTGTGTTTACGGACGTGTGTATGTGTGCGTGTTTGCTGGTGTGTATGTGCATGTATGTCTGTGTGCATATGTGTGCATGTATGTGTGTGGGTGTGCGTGTATGTGTATGCATGTGTGTGTTTGCGTGCATGTGTGTGTTTGCGTGCATGTGTGTATGTGTGCTTGTGCATGTATGTGTGGGTTGGGGTGTGTGTATGTGTGTGTATGTGTTTGTGTGTATGTGTGTGTGTGTGTGTGTGTGGGAGAGTGTGTGTGAGGGTGTGAGTATGTGTGTGTTTGGCATTAAAGTATATAAAATTATATACATTTATTTGTATAAATATAATGGGTGATATGTAATTTACCTTGTTTAAACTTTAAAAAATGTGGGGGGAAATGCATGTTAACGTTGAACTGGCAAATAAAAATGAAACAAGTTAATCTTGACTCACGTAGTTTAATGATATATATTTTAAAAATACAAGCTTAATCTTGAATCGCGTAGTCATTTATAAGGTACGTGCTAGTGGAATAAGTGGGGTTTGCTTGAGCTTACATAGTTATTCAGTAATTAACCTTCGAGTCGAGCACATCAGCTTCTCCTAGTGAGATTACCGTTCAATAGCTTTGACAAGTTATCAAGGCGAGTCAGTGGAAAGTGCTATAAGCATTTATTGACTTATATAATTTACAAGTGTCGCACTACATATTATAAAGATGTGGAATGGTGGAGTGATGGAATCGGTTCTGAATGCTATGCCAGACTATAGCTGTAGCAAATGTGATAAGCGTTTTCTACGCAACTATGATAAGAAGAGACATGAGTTGGTATGCGGTCGAGTCTACAGGTGTAAACATTGTGGTGATGTTTGCAATACTGAGCATAGAAGAGACGTACATGAAGAAAGATGTGAAAAACCTGTATCTCGCAAGAAAATCAAGTTTGAACCTAGCAAGCATCATCTATTGACAATGACTGATGAGTGTGATATGATCGAGTATGAAACATCATTTGAAGGACGACTCAAATCATATTATATACGTTGTGACACCTTCAAGGATATGAAAACTTACCTACAGGAGTCAAAACATCGTATAATTCAAGCTATAAAGAAAGAACTGTCGATACATAAAAGTGTGAAAATTAACATCATGGTCGACTGTCAATTTGTGAATGTTCATGGAGAGACATGTGACAGAACATTTAAAACACGTAACCAACCTGTGTTTTTAGAAACTGATATGAACGCCATCTTGGAAAAAAAATTCGAGAAGCTTCGTGTTGAAATGGAAGAAAGTACGCTCAAAGGAAGCAACTGGGCCTTGCTATCAGTTGATGGAGTTCGACTCCGAATTAACCTTTTCACTGCTGACATACCATTACCTGGGCAAACCCCTCCATGCTAAGTTATTTTCAGAAAACATAAACATTTGAAAAATACCGATAATGCCATGAAAAACTATAGTAAATGACATAAAAACTCACCTCAGATGATGTAGACTGTCCTTGATAATCCACATTGTAATAATTGTCGTTTTTAAATTATATGCTGGGAAGCATATGCAACACTCACAATACAGGGTTGTCCACAAGGGGCCACTAGTATACATTTTTCTGTCTGGCATTATGTAACGTCAATGCACTGGTTTGTTACTTGCAAAATAAACATATTGATTATATATTTGCACTTACATTTTTCACTTGACTTCATACTTAGGGATGTCCAAACAAGAACAGTTAAAATACACGTGAAAAATTATGTTTGGGGGAAAAAAAGCATTTCACGCAGTACATTTGCTCGTTTTCTGACACGCTTCTTTGCACAGCAACTCAGAAATTTAAAAGCGTGTGATATTTTTCAAAACAGGGTGTTACACACAAGCCAACGCCACATTTGGCACACATATACCTGCTTTCCCTTCGCTTCTTCTCTCCTAAAGATGTATTGGAGCAGACATAGCATTGCCTCGTGGGATTTGGTTTCTTTGGGGTGGGTGGTACACTGGAAGGAAAATGCCTTTCTGTCAACCGTAGAGGTTGGTCACCTGATGATGGTCTTCCTGATGAAGTGGTAGGTCTTGGCGTATAGTATTTCTGAAAAATTTCTGTAATTAGTGAAATTTGGAATTCAGCCAATGAGATGTTCTTGCCAGTTTTTACATTGTACAGCGTCTGGGAATTTAGTATGACGATATCCAATAGGTGAAAGAAGAGTTTTCTGTACCATTTTAGTGACTTTCTAAGACAGTGAAGAGAACTTAGAATCATATCCGATCTATCCACTGCACCCATGTTCCTGTTGTAGTCCATTACACATTGTGGTTTTCTTACTGGTGTATTTGTAGTCCTGCTCACTTTTCCAGTTTCCTTCATGTCAGTTGAATGCATTGTAGTCAGCATACACACTTCTCGCCTATCCATCCACCTCAATGCCAGCTGATTATTTGTGTGCCTCGATTCCACTTCTTCTCTTTTCAGTTTGGACGTCATCTTGGGCATTCCCTTCCTATTTTTTCTTACTGTACCACAAGCGTTAGTGCCATTCCTGTGAAGCCAATCATAAAGGAGAGGACTGGAATACCAGTTATCCAGCCAAACACTGTGCCCTTTGTGCAGATATTTATTTATGAATGTCTGGACTACTGCTCCGGAAACCCCAAATTCACGCCCCGGAATTATGTCTGTAGTTGCTCCTGTGTACACTATAAAGTCAACAACGTATCCTGTTTCACAGTCACACATCACAAACAGTTTTATTCCAAACCTGTGTCGTTTGGATGGAATATATTGTAAAAATTGCAGGCGCCCCTTGAAAAGTACAAGGCTCTCGTCAATACAAATGTCACGAAAGGGGGTAAATACTTCACTGAAAACATTTCGGAGGTGATCTATTACTGGTCTCAGTTTATAAAGTCTTTCTCCTTGAGCTTGGTTGTCATTATCACTGAAATGCAGCACACGCAAAATGAGAAGATATCTATCCCGAGACATATAGTTCGTAAACTGTGGGGTGGCAAGAAGAGGATGTTTGGACCAGCTTTCTCCAATTGTTAACTTTTTTACCCTGGCCATAAGCAGAGTAATACCGAAAAAGACGTACAATTCTTCTTTTGTCACATCCTTCCACTTCTGAAGACGAGAGCTGGGAGATGGCTGTTCTTTCTGAATGAGAAACTTATAATATTTATTAGTTTCCTCAGCAATATTCTCAACAAAATGAGGGGAGAAATAGAGCTGGAAATAATCCAGTGCACTGAAGTTATCCCCTATATTCACAGAAATGCCTGAACTGTCCTTGTTGAAGTCATGCACACGTGGAGTAAAATTTCCAGAGCACCACTGGAACAATGAAATGTCCTTTCGTGCCCGCTTTAGCACATGTGTTGGTATTGCCTGTTGCTCATTTTCACCCTCACTGCTATCTTCACCATTATCCGTCACTTCAAAGTCGTTGTCACTATCCGCGAACTCCGAAATATCGGATAAATCTGACGGTAATGATTCAAAAACATTTAACATTTCCGCATCGCTAAGGTTCAACCGCGCACCATGTGAAGAAGCCATTTTCACTAAGTTGGAAAACCCTGAATACGCCATGCCGATCACGTGACCAAGCAGTGGTCGCAAGTGCATGCAGCTGTGTCATTGCACTCCCTTCAAATATTTCCCTGCAGAGGGCATTACTATACAGAGTGACAACAGAAATGTAGTTCACATGCTTCCCAATAGATGAGACTACATCCCTGTGTTGTTCAAATGCTTATACGAATAAAACCTTGGAAATGCCCGGCATTCAAAGTTCCGTCCGAGATAACTCGCCCGTAGCACAGCTGGCAAGCCTTTCCGCGCCCGAGATATCTCGCCCGTAGCAGTGAAAAGGTTAACAAGTACAATGCCCTTCGAGGGAGCAGCTATATTCCTCTACCTGCATCTGTGGAAGCGAGAAAAGCCTGTATAAACCCTCAGAACTACAGCGATGAGAAATGCTTTATGTACGCTGTTCTTGCTAAGTTCATTCGAAATAAACCTCAGCGTGTTAGCAAGTATAAGGATCTCCAAGAAAAATACGATTTCTCATGCGTCTCATTTCCTACGAGCTTGGGTGAAATCTCTAAATTTGAAAAGCTCAACAATATGTCCATAAATGTGTTTGGACTGGATGAAAAACATGAAGTGTTTCCGATAAAGGTGATTGATGAAGAATTAGATGATCATCGCGATCTCCTTCTGTTAAGTGATGCTACTGCCAGACATCACTATGTGTATATAAAGGATTTTGAGAGACTTATTCGTCAGCAGAAAACTAAACATGATGGAAAAATATATACGTGTAAACGTTGCTTCAGCCATTTTGATGACCGATATGGACTAAGCGGAATGAAAAAATTGGAGGAGCATAGAGAAATGTGCATGCAACATGCTATTGCTAGATGCGTTATGCCTACAAAGGAAAACTCTATCGTCAGATTCAAAAACGTGGAAAGAATGCTGAAACTGCCATATGTCATCTATGCTGATTTTGAGAGCATTCTCACTCCTTACCATACCTGCGCTTCTAATCCTGAAACGTCCTATACAACACCCTATCAAAGTCATTCTCCAATGAGCTTTGCTGTTTACGTCAAACCATCATCCAGCGTTGACAAAGTAGAAACCGATCTTCCTACACACCCCTACGTGTATCGAGGTCATGATGCTGCTGAGAAGTTCATAGGGTATCTAACTTCCCTTGCGAAGAAAATAGGTGACTTATATAAATCTGCTAAGCCTCTGAAACTTACAGCTGAAGAACAAGAATCGTTCGATGCTTCTACAATATGCTACCTGTGCGGGCATGAATTTACAGAAGATAATTGGAAGGTTCGCGATCACGATCATGTTTCCGGGATGTATAGAGGGTCTTTACACAATAAATGTAACCTGACTTGTAAAACACCTAATTATATACCTGTCTTCATGCATAATCTGAGTGGGTATGACTCTCATTTCATTGTTAAGGAGTTAGGATGCACAAGCGAAAGAGTGGAGGTAATACCAAGCTCTGAAGAAAGCTATATCTCATTCTCAAAATATGTTGGAGATATTAAACTCAGGTTTGTTGATACCTACCGTTTCCTGAGCACAAGCTTGGACAAGTTAGTGAAAAACCTCACGACGCATCCCGAAACAGAGAAGTACTTTGGAGAAGAGAAGATTGGCTTGATGACTCGTAAGGGAGTGTTCCCCTACGATTACCTCACATCATGGGACGTTTTGAATGATGCTCATCTACCTCCAAGGGAAGCATTCTACAATAAATTAAATGAAGAAGAAATTACCGGCGATGACTATGAGCATGCTAGAAATGTATGGAACCAGTTTAATGTGAGAAACTTAGGTGAATACAGTGATATTTACTTAACCTCTGATGTTCTTCTCCTAGCGGATGTCTTTGAAACGTTCAGAGACCAAACTCTGAAAACACACAAAGTGGATCCTGCGCATTATTTCACTTCTCCAGGACTTACGTGGGATGCTATGCTACTGTACACAGGAATTGAGCTGCAATTGCTGCTGGACTACGATCAGCTGCTCATGGTTGAATCTGGTATAAGAGGAGGGTTATGCCAGGTTTCTCATCGGTATGCTGAAGCTAATAATATATATATGGAACAGTATGATCCTCGTAAACCTTCCCAGTTTATTACATACGAAGATGCAAACAACGAATATGGCTGGGCTATGTGTAAGGCCCTTCCTTATGGAGGGTTTAAATGGGTTTCTCCTGAAGACATAGACCTGGATTTATTGAAGGAAGATGACCCCCTTGGATACATCTTAGAAGTCGATGTCGAATATCCTGTCGAGCTCCACGATCTTCATAATGATTTGCCCTTCCTGCCTGAGAGTCTGAAACCGGGGAAATCGTCTTCAGAGAAGTTAATTGCTCATCTTGGGTGCCGAAAGAAGTATGTGGTACACTACATGGCCTTGAAACAAGCTCTTAGTCACGGTCTACTATTAACAAAGATTCATCGAGCACTTCAGTTTCATCAGTCGTGTTGGCTAAAACCTTACGTCGAGTTTAATAACCGACTGCGACAACAAGCTAGAAATGATTTTGAGAAGGACCTTTATAAACTATTCAATAATGCTATGTTTGGAAAAACTATGGAAAATATTCGTAATCGCATGGATATACGGCTTGTGACAAACAGCAAAACGTTAGAAAAACTCATAGCCAAACCTACATTCATTGATCGAACCATATATGGACCTAATCTTGCTGCTGTACATATGGCTTCTCGTAAAATAGTGTTCAACAAGCCTATATACATTGGTATGAGTGTGCTAGACATCTCCAAGACGCTAATGTATTCGTATCAATACGATGTGTTACTTCCATATTATGGAGCTGAAAATCTTAAACTGTTGTATACAGATACAGATTCTTTCGTCCATCGAGTGACTACAGCTGATATATACCAGGATAAATTACACATGCTTGAACATCTGGATACATCTGATTACCCTGCTAGCCATATATGCTATTCTACACAAAACAAAAAAGTGTTGGGAAAGTTTAAAGATGAAGCCTGTGGAAAAATCATTCATCGGTTCGTTGGTCTTAGGCCCAAAATGTATGCTATCGATATTGATGGTTCTGTGATAAAAAAAGTTAAAGGTATAAAACGTAGCGCCATTAAGCAATACATCAACTTCAATAGCTATGTAGAGTGCCTTAAAACTTTGAAAATTGTTAGAACTCCTATGAATTTAATCCTATCCCGACATCATAATATTTCTACGGTTGAAGCTAATAAAATAGCCTTATCACCTCACGATGACAAGAGAGTGATTGAAGAGGATGGAATATCGACGTATGCGTATGGACATTACAGTGTCGAGAATAGTGCCTAGACATGGGTACTTAAAGCTTGTCTGTAGAAAAAATTGAAGATTGTTGAACTATGAACTTCGTGCACCAATGACACATCTAACCAAGAGAGAAGAATGATAATGTGAATAATAAGAACTGAGGAGGACGCTATCGTCTTTCAGCAGTGTATACTTGTTTTCTAAATGTTAATGTTAGTGTATGCATCTTTATAAGTTAAATAAAATTATCTCATTGCAATTATTCTTTTTTATTTCATTGCTTGCCTTAACATCCCTATTTCCTCATTAGGTCAGGTTAGGTTAGGTTAGCTTAGTTGGACTATAAGATAGAGTAGTTGATAATGATGATGATTATTATTATGATAATGATGATTGTTGCCGAGTTAGGTTATTAGTGAAATGTAATCAAAATAATAATGCGAGAAATGCAATGAATGACTGGATAGGTTAGACTGTTCTTCAACTACTATAAAACAAAGCGATTACTGAAGAAAACTTAGTAAAATGTCCTTAAATCAATTAATATACCTCTAGCAGTGTTAAAAATGCCTACTAGAGTGTCTTAAAACATCTTCAAACTGGCGAAAAAAAAATGCTTCTCACGAGTCTAAGATGCCCTGAAAATCCTCAAAATACCTGTGAAGGAGCTGAAATGTCTTAATTAGTGTTCGAAAAATACCATTAAAAGCGTCTAACGCCTATAAAAGTGTTTCAAAGGATTCTGAAAACCGTCCAAAATGTTGGTGACAAAGTCTAAAATACTCCTATAGTGCTTAAAATGTCTCTAAAATGGCTGAAACGATAATTAACTGGTAGAGATACGTCTAACAACCTTGAAACATCCGGTTCAGTATCCCTGATATCGTGAAAATTATCTTCCACTACCCTTCAAAGTGCTTAAAGCAAACAATAATAGACAGGTGCGTCCAGAATAACTCTCAGATTGCCTTAAATAACGTCAAATTCGTCTAAAATACTCTGAAAAATGTTTAAACTGGACGTAAAAGTCTTCAGAATATTTGGAAACAGGCTGAAATATCTACCAGCGAGTCTAAACGGACCTCAAAACACCCTGCAAATATGTAATATGGCGTCTAAATCACTCAAAATTGCCTGACCGTTGTGTAAAATAATTTGTAAAAGCGTCCTGCACAGCCTAAAGCACCTAAAATATATGTTAACGGTCTATAAAACAACGTCAAAATACCATGAAACCTCTGAAAAATCGATCAAATAACCTGCATTATCTTCAAAATAGTCTGAAAAGTTCTTAAATATGTTGTAAAAGCAGCCTGAATATACTAAAAGTGCTTAAAAAGATCTATCAGAGGACTCAAAATAGTATCAAAATGTTTATGAAATTCCTAGAGGGAGATCAGGACAGCGTATGACAGTATAGAATAGATAAGCATAGGAGGGAATAGGATAGATGATAAGAGGACAGAATGAATGTCTAGAAACGTATCATGTTAGTAGAATAGAATAAATAATAATAAGAGGATCTACCTTAGGTTTGGCTATGCCAGGTTAGATTAGGTTAGGTTATACGAGTAGAAGTATGAGGCTTAGGTTATGTTAAATTATGAAAGACAGTGTAAAAGAGTAGGGGCTGGGCTAAGTTAGGTTAGCGCAGTGATGGTGTCATTATGTCATTATGTTGAGGGTAATATATTGGATCAAATTAGAAAGCTCTTGCGTTAGGATGTATACATTAGATATAGCGAACAAAATACTCATCTATTACAAACGTACATAAACACGTGTGTGTCCCTGCTATTTGTCTTAGATATTGATCCCATTATCACTAGAACACCTATAATACCTGCTTCCCCTACCACCTTACCTAGTAATCCTTAGATTACGCATGGCGGCCATCTTGCGCATAAAAAAGTGGCCCAGCTCTGTCCTACCCTACCTACTGCCATAATATATTCTATTGTGTTTGCTGTGTCCGTAGTGAAAGTTCCATCTTGCCTTCGTAATGTAGTGAGTGAACTATTTACTGCCATCTTATATACAGCACTCCATGGGTTAGATCCTTCTGTGATGTTGCACAACTGTTTCCAGGAATTGAATTTCTCTGTGTTTATTTTAGCTTGGTACTGGTGACTCCCCTCTAGGTAGTTTGTTTTCCTTTCCTGGCGTAAGTTTTCATCATTTTTAGTTCTTTGGTAGCGCCTCCGAAGTGCGTTTACCCTTTTTCGCATTATAGTTAACTCAGGTGTCCACCATGGGACAGTTTTTCGTTTCATGTTTTTTCCATTTCCGTTGCTTATCCGAAAGGAGGTTTTGCATGATTCACTTATGCACTCTTGCAGGTTGTTGAATAATAGTTCTATGTTTTGTATTGTTTAACAATATCGGATAGTTCTTGGTCAAGGTTATCTGGATTTCTCCCACAGTTGAATGTAGTACTGAGATGTGTTGCTAGTTCATGTTTGAATTTAATATATCCTTCATTAGTGGTTAAATACCTCAGTCTCCGGAAAGTTCTAGTCGACGTTGAGCTAGCTTCACCTACCCTGAACGTTATCAACACTTGATCGGAACAGCTTTCTTCATTGCTTATGCTCCAGGCTGTATTGTGTCCCAGGAGTCTATGATTCAAAATTGTTAAATCAATCCAGCTTTTTCCTCTCACTGTCTCGAAAGTAGGTATTTCTTTGTTTTTATTCCTTATACATAGGCTATTGACTATAAGGAAATCCTCCAGTTTCTTACCAGCACCATTATTTATTTCATCGCACCATAGCTTACTCCTTGCATTCGTGTCAGCAAGTATCAGAAGCCCGTGTCCTTTAGTATTATTGAGTATAGCATCCATTTTTTTCAGATGTATCTCTATAGTAGAATCTCCGTCAAAATACATACTTGTGCCGTAAAATAATTTGCTCTTATAGTTGATTTGAGTCACCACGCAGTCCTCGTCTGAAAGTTGGCTTATTGTTGTTGCATCAATGCCTTTATTGTTTATAATTCTTGCAGCCCTCTTTGTTCTATGACCTCCTGTATATACTCTCATTGTTTTAGGTATAATTGCTAATTTATTTATTGTATACGGCTCCTGTACGAATGCTATGCCAATGTCATGATTTATAAGAAGTTGGGTTAGATTGCTGGTCACTATTCTCGAATGTTGTAAGTTTACTTGTATGCATTTTAATTTTAGATTATCCATATTAATATTCTGTGTTTAGTTGTTTTCTCTTAATTGCTGCTTGATAACAGGGGCAGTTTTTGTCTAACGCAGAATGATCTTCATTAACACTGCTGTATTTGTTGTATTTTTTGTAGTTAATACAACTGATACACTTATAATTTTTTTTCTGTATTTGACACTCTTTTAATGTGTGATTTCCAGTACAGTTTGGGCAAGTTTTATTTCCTTTACATTCTTGTGCATGGTGGTTAAAGGTTGAACACTTGAAGCAACGGGTGACCATGGTGTAGTCTTCCCAATTGCACATATTCCAACCAAGTTTTATTTTCTTGTCTACTATCATTTTTCTTCGCTCAGTACTGACTTCAATAATGAGATTTCTGTTTCTTTTCCGGTCTTGAAATTCCCAGATTGGTCTCAATACAGTATCTGCATTTCATTTTCAAATTGTTCGTTCTGTGTAGCAAGGGCTTCTAAAGCGTTTGCAAAGATATTTCTTCAGGGATATTGAAAATAATAATCTTTGGTTTTCTTTTAGTGCTTACGTTAGCTTCTAATTCTTCTTCGCATTTACTATTAATATTCTCACAAATGGTTTCTGCTTCAGATTTATTATGCGACTCTATTAGTGAATGAGCATTTCTTAAATCTTTCACTGAGGAAATTCCTACCTTCAGTTCAATTGGATTCACTTTGGTCTTGAGAAGCGTTCTCATATACTCTGAGCTTTGATTATTCTTACTCTTAACAATCAGTTTAAATGACTTTTGTGGAGATATTTGTTGGGTTCCTCTCACCACAGCCGAGTAATCCATCTTTTGTGTGGCAGGTAGCGCCGCAACTAATCTGTCTGCTACAGGCTTGACGTAATTCTGGTGGCCACTATGAGACTAGAGTCTGAGGTTTCGGCGCGCTGGCTGGCTGGCTGGCTGGTGGTGACGTACGATTTCTATCTCCTTATTTTTAACATCCAGCTCAGTTTTCATCAAAGAGAATGTTTCACGACTTTGTCCCGATGTCCTGACCTGGATCGTCAGGATAAAGAATGGCTAAGATAAATTTATAGAAAATAGTACAACTATGACATCTTAGATATCGCTAAAGCACATTTCTACCTGTACCCCGAAAATTGCCTTAAATAAAACACACACGCACGCACGCACACACACACGCACACACACATATTGGATGACGTAGGTACCCAGAGAGAGAGAGAGAGAGAGAGAGAGAGGACCTGAGAGGGACACAAGATTTCGGTGGAGTTTACCCAGGGGCAGGCAGGAAGGGCAAAACAGCTGATAGTGTAGTTAAAGCAATAATTGTAATGTAATACTGTTCCAAAAAAGGAGATTTGAAAATTTAAAAAAAAAAAAAAAAAAATTTGGAATAAATTTCGAATTGAGAAATTTTAAAAAGATTTCAAATTCAAAATGTTGAAAAACATTTGGATAGAAACATTTGAGACTAAAACAATAAAATAATTATAGTTTTAAAAACTAAAAAAGACACACTTTTATAACAAAGCGAACCAAAAAGTAGAAAATAATTTTTGAGTATGGAGAGTTTGTTCTATAGCGATATAAAGACAACTAGTTCATGATATTTCAACATTATGTAATGCATTTAAAATAAAAACTCATTTATATTAACAAAATAATACATTTTATCGTAAAAAAGTGTCTGTCATAAAATGTTATACATAGTTCATTGGTAGGTATTTATAAAAGTAAAGATATGACAAAAACATCTAAAAAGCACCCCACACTTTTGTTTACAATAAAATGTATTATTTTGTTAATATAAATGAGTTTTTATTTTAAATGTATTACATAATGTTGAAATATCATGAACTAGTTGTCTTTATATCGCTATAGAACAAACTCTTCATACTTAAAAATTATTTTCTACTTTTTGGTTGGCTTTGTTATAAGAGTGTGTCTTTTTTTAGCTTCTTAAAACTATAATTTATTAATATGTAGCCTATTTTGATGCACGTATCAAATGTGCCAGCTAAAGCTGTGTAAAACGCGCATGCAGTATCACGTCCCCCAACGTGATGTCATATCGTACGGTAAATGAATGTTACCCGACATTCGCCTCCTCAGGATAAGAGAAAACCTCGGAAAATAGGTAACCTTACCCTAAGCGAGATTCGAATTCGCGACCTCTTGAACGTGAGGCAGACCATCACGCTAACCATCGTGCTACCGAGGCGGGCAAAAATTAAATATGTTTACTTGGGTCTTAAGTCCTTTCCAGCAGCATAGTATTCTTTTTGTGTTGTTTCGCAGGGTGAAAGAAAGCCATTACTGGCTGCTTATGACGCAGTATCAACACGCCGCTCAACTGTCAATTGTTCACTAATCGCTCCGTCCGCTCCTTGGTGTGTGCTATCTGACAAGATACAAGTCATTAACTGGCCTTGTTCTTGCAAAAGCTTGGGTTCAATGGTCGCACAATGGAATTTGACACTCATTCTAGCACGTTTTTACGTTTCACGGCTTTCCCTTGGACTTAATAAGGCATTAAGTGCATTACTTTGTAACACAGATTACAGTTCTTATCAATTTGAAAATAATATTGTTGTATTGATAGCCAAAGAAGTAAAATATTCTATGTAGATGGTAGTGTTCCTTTATCCTGCGATCTGCTTTGATGGAAATGAAGGAAAGGGAATGCTGAGGCGGAAGCCTGTGGCCTGTGTCAGCGTGATAGCCTTCTTCTCTACCAGCTCTTAATCCATTGCAATATTCAGCCCAATTACTATATAATACATACCAACACAGTATCTACAACAAAGAACGCAATAATTGATTACCTACTATATATTACTCATTTGTTTGTAATGCCAGCCACTGCTCACAGTGAACGCTGGCCAGCACATGCTTATTGTACCACGGACAACGAGATAAGTGCACCTAGGACTATCTAGTACACGTGACGTCATACTCAACACACCAGTAGAGCAAGTCGCTCTGTGTTTACGTTCTCTTCTGCGCTATACAAGTTAGTAGAGAGAGTACAAGAATTCTGCCTCAGTCTGCATCTCATTAGGATGACAAAGGAAGGGTAATTAATCACCCACCACCACCCCCCTCCCTGACCCTCATATTCTAGTGTCTGCAGGTGTTTTCGGAAAAAGAATTCGGGGTAGGAAACCCTAAATTAATGGCTCCTTTCAGATCTTGATGTATTTATGTGGCAGTTGTGATGTCGCCTGCGTATCAGTTATCGAACAAGCAATCTACAGATTCCAAGGGTGAGTATAGACACCCACATTTTCCCTGTCTGAACAGGTCTAGGATTTTATTTTGGACCGGTGAGAATTTCCATCGATGATGAAAATATGGTAATCTTAATGGATTCTTTCTGAAACTGGTATATTTATGATTGAAAAAAATGTGATTTTCTCCTCCCTCTGAGGACCACGACGGTAGAAATATCCACAATCTTTTTCCCTTAAGCAAAAACTAAAGTCACAAACCTCTGTATTTTAAAAGAATTGGTCCACCCACATGGTTTTGACTTCGCAAGGTCCATTAAGCTGTGTGTTAGCATTCTTCAGCTGAGGTTATTGACACCCTTTGACAATAGCTAATGGAATGCGGTCTGTCCGAGGGTCACACACAAAGGTCTATTATGTGGCAGCCCCCTTATAACGAGGGATATTGTGTGAGAGGGTTTCACCCCCAAAAAATCTCATGTGTTGCACTCACATGACTTTCTCTACTCTTGTACTAACCATTCTTACAAATTATTATTCCTACATCTTCGAGTGTTAGTTGAGATAAAGCATTGTACAAATTATCTTATTGCTTATTCACATGTTTTTTCTCCTCTCACTTTTAGGTAACACATTCACACGTCTTTCTATGCTCTTCTATCAACAATTTCCATAAAAAACATGATTTTGCTCCAAAAAATACTTTTATCCCCCCTTTAAAATAAGTCATACCATGTTCTGTATGTTTGAAATAGAAATACTATTACATTCACACTGTTTTCTCCTCTCAATTTTATCTATCCTAACAAAGAACAGATGAGAGAGAGAGAGAGAGAGAGGGAGAGAGCGAATGAGTGGGAGGTAAGAGAGGGAGAGAGACAGAGAGAAGTGTTAAGATTTGATTGAGAAATCTGTTAAAAAATCTCAAAGAAATTGTTCAGCGAAATAAAAATCTGTTCTATCAAAGAACAGATGAGAGAGAGAGAGAGAGAGAGAGAGAGAGAGAGAGAGAGAGAGAGAGAGAGAGAGAGAATGATAGGGAGGTGAGATAGAGAGACAGAGAGAGCGCGTCATAGCTATGACTTTAACAGATTTCAAATTATTGCAGCAAAAATCATGAGCTTGCCCTAAAAACATGTATTTTCATGGAAAAGAGAAATTTTTATATTGAATATTTTCAATTAAACTATAACAATTAAATTATAAATAAAAAAGTGAGATTAAGGTTTTCATTCCTTTCAAGCAAATTTAAGCTTTGACAACATGTTAATTAAGACGCTAATATTGGTGAACTGTTAACCTCACAAGTCTTTCTCTACTCTTGTACTAACATCTTGGTGTTAGTTGAGATAAACATTTTCATAAACTATCTTATTGTTTATTTCCTTGTAGGTGCAAGGGGAATATTAGAATATAGAAGGATTTGTGCGTTAGTCAGATATTTAAAGCTTTAAATTCCGTTCTGTTTGCATGGCTATGATATAAAAAATTAATATCAACAATACAATTAACTGAAGTTTAACTTTTCCGAAACTGACAGAAATAAGTTCCTTAATTCAAGTTATTTCATAAGAATTGGAATCTTATGAATAATAATTATTTCCTGCGACATTTCTGCTTGCATACAGGTCACGAATATTTGCAGATCACTATATTTTTTTTACAATACATTACGCTTTCATCTCAGCGCATCTTTAAGAGAGTTCAAGCTAGACATCACATGGCACCAGCTTTAGTATACCGACACAAAAGGAACAGTGTAAGAACGCTCTTAGTATAAAAATAAATTTGTTGTTCGACATAACGATACTTTTACTGATCAAAATCTACACACATTCCTCTGGGAAGGAAAAAAAAATCCCAAGGGAATTTTCGGCCCACCCACATCTCTTGACTTCGCATCTGTTTATGTTTCCAAAACTCGCCTAATATCATGGAAATATTTCAAAAAATGGCACACTTCACAAAAACTTTTTCTCAATATCACCACACCGATACTATCCAGCCAGTAGCAAGAACAGAACAACCACAGTTGTCCAGAGGAGAGGCTACTTCAGTCACGTCACACAGGACATCCATGTAGCAATAAGTGCAGCGGCACCGGAATAACACATGTGGACATCTTGTCCTATATCAGCGGCTCCTCGAAGCCACCAACGCACTAGAGGTCTGCACGGGCTCGGGCCAAGCCCTCGCGCCTAATTTGAAAAATGCTTGTCGGGCTCGGGCCGGGCTCGGGCTGGACTAGGGCGGGCTCGGGCTGGACTAGGGCGGGCTCGGGCTGGACTAGGGCGGGCTCGGGCTGGACTAGGGCGGGCTCGGGCCTGAATATTAAGGGAATAAACAACTGAAAATGGATTTTTAAAACTTTTCAGCCAAGTTAACTGAACATTTATTTTCAATGCTGTCTTATACCAGCATTAGAGGGTTTTGAATATTAGTGTGATATATCCTTCAGTTTCCGCGTTACGAAATGTTGAATCCGGATATTTTATTATGTTATGCCAAATGCTTTACACGACGAAATTTAAAAAAATGCCTATTTTTAAGGTTCTATTATATTTATCTGATTATAATGTACAAATCTGCCATACAAATTTGTTTTATTAGCCTCAGCTCAAAAGACAATAGTTTTTAAATTTTGTCGATTGAAATTTCTAGTATAAAGTTTTATAAGCTGCAAGTTTCTTTAGTAACTCAAAAGCGTTCAAAAGAAAAAAGAACTTTATGGCAGATTTACTTGTTTGTGTTTTGGGAACGATACATAGAATTGCATGGAAACTGCATCATGTGACATTTTCAAAAAGTGAATATGGTGAAAACATAATTTTCAAAAACCTTAAATTTTAAAATGAAAAACATTGTTATTCTGCATTTTAGGGTACATTATGCAACTACAAGTATTTGTAATATAAAAACTCAAACACATTCAGTATTTTTAAAGCTATGGAATACAAATGTAATGTTTTGCCAGATTTGTGCTAAATTTCAGTGTTACATTCACTTAGGAGGCAAAAAATAATGTATCATATTTCTTGGTCACCTATGTTGAAATGCCGAGAATAGCACAATTACCGCAGCATTTCTTTACTAGGAATTCTAAATGATTATTCTGCTGACACGTTTCAAATGTTGCTACTGATGCTAGTCAAAGCACAGAATGAGAGGGTTTGCAACTATATCATTTCTCACTACTCGGCTGCAATTCAATCCATTCCACGTATAAAATCTTACACTCTTATCTGGAACCCAAGGCGTATTTGATTCTTTATCTGCTAATAACGCATGTTTCCTCCTGCGTTGTAAAGTGTAAACACAGCACCAATGTTTATACTGATACAATTACAGTTTGTTTTGTGACTGACGCTGTAGTAATGTTATGGCATCATTATTCTTCAGCATTTCTCCAAATTGAAACGTTTATTTTATTATTATCATTAGATGAATCACTACATATATCATACATTAGGGCCATTGCCCATTAGTCAGCATCACCAAGTTGTGACACTTTCATTCATAGCCCTTCTGTCTTACAACCAACTTGTATCTAGAAAACAATAACTCGTCAGCATTTGATACTGGTAACCAAGGACACTGAAGGGACTTTTCGTAGAAAAGCTGGTAGCATTCATCAAGTGCGAGTACTGAAAGAAATTTTAGTGCAGCAGGATTAGTTATTCAAGAACGTCGAACCAACCTGAGCGGCCACAGTGTGGATTCCATTCTCTTTCTGCACGGCAATTTGGGTCAATAAACATGGTGAGTCCTTTGTCCAATAACTTATAATTAATGTTTACTTTGATTTAAAACATGCACAGGCATTCACATATCCATCGTAGAAATAATTATAACCAGAGACCGGAACTTAGGCGGAATGCCTTTTTAAATGCTTCAAATTTATCTTCAATTTGAAAGTGAATCTGTACGAATTATACCTTTGTGATTGAAATGCCACAGTTTTATATTGCCTTTTTAATATGTCTATTTTACAAAATATATGCTTTTTGTTGCCTTTATTTCATTATTTATATATTATTTATTAATTATGAAACATTTTCTTCAGGTACATTTTATTTCAACAACCGTTAGACCGTGACAATGAAAGTTACTTCGCCGAATGTATACTATTGTCTTTAAGTTGCAGATGACATAGGCGTCCCTCATTCAATTCATTATTTTCTTTGCAACAATGAGTACTGCCGCGCAAATAAATGTATAGATAAAGAAAGCGTTTGGCTTACCACGTGTGTTTATGTTAAAATGCAATAATGAGCAGGTACGGGTCTAACTTTGATTTTCTTTCAGTTTTCATTGCGACGTTGTTGTAGCTAGCAGCAACATGCCGAAATTCAATGTTCCTTTACACAGTAAATCACACAGTTATGTGTACTTTTGGATCCGGCATATTTTGTACCGACGGTAAAGTACTCACATGCAAAACATACGAGCAGTCAGTGAACTACTAAAAGAAGTACTTTATATCACAACATATCGGCACAATCAAACAGGGCTCCAGGCAGAAGATTCCTTTGCTTCCAACAGTAACTGCAACATCGAGTCAAAAATCCCAGTTTGCATTCGACTTATGTAGCTTTCTTGAGCGCCAGAATCCCTTTCAGGAAATTACAGAATCCTACATTATCACAGTTTTTGGGAAATTGTAGTAACCAACCTGTACCTAGCGAGTCAAGTTTGCGAAAATGTTACTTAACCGAATGTTACGATGACACAATGAAAATAACTAAAGATAAAATGAAAAATAAGATGATCTGGGATATCGACGAATATCGACGAGTCAACTGATACCATAGGTCGTCTCATTGCCAATTTGTTAATGGACGATTAGATCCTACAGAAGATGAATCAATGAAATCATTCCTGCTTACTACAGAGTGTCTTGAGAAAGCTAACAATCGAACTATTGCGCAGTTATTCACCAGTTCATTAAATTTGCTGCGGCCTGAAGAGGTTCAACACGACGCCTTACTTTTCCTCAGTGACGCTGCATCATATATGAAAAAGGCTGGAATAGCGTTACAAGTGCCATTTCCAAACATGCTTCACATGACCTGCGTAGCACATGGCTTTCGCAGGGTGTCAGAAGAGATACGATGCTTGTTTCTGGATGTTGGCAAATGGATTTCCAGTATTAAGAAGATCTTTGTGTAAGCCTCATGAAGAATCCTGACATTTAAGTACATTGCACCAGATGTAATCTGCCCCCCCCCCCTCAACCTATCATAACGAGATGGGGGACATGTATCGCGGCAGTACTTCGTTTAAAACGTTGAAGTTCTTTAAAATATGACGATCAGTTATTGAATAGTGTAATGTATTATTGGGTTTCTCTTATTGCCTGTTTTAGTATTTATAATCCCTTTATTCTGCCTATTTTAACTATCTATAATGTCTTTTTGCCTGCCTATTTTAATAATTTATAATGCCTAAATTTCTCACCTCCTAATTTCTGCTACGGCCAATTGCGGATAGCTTACAGCAGATTGAGTACATTAATATTGTTTTATAATCATACGTCGCTCCGATAAACCCTTAGAAACACACCAATTACCTTTTCTTCAAACTTGGAAAAAAAGGTTATTTCTAGGGCTTTACCGGGACAATAACATGACCCCAAAACAATATTAATGTACTGACGTTATTTATGCAGGTACCCAATATTCGCTAACGTAAGTATTTGGACCAAAATTAGATTTTAGGAAATAAATAAATAAGTAAATAATACGTAAATAAATAAGTAAATAAATAAGTGAGTGAGTGAGTAAGTAACTAAATAAATAAATAAGTGAGTGAGTGAGTGAGTGAGTGAGTGAGTGAGTGAGTAAATACATACGTTAATTAAATAATAATAATAATAATAATAATAATAATAATAATAATAATAATAATAATAATAATAATAATAATAATAATAATAATAATAATAATAATAATAATAATAATAATAATAATAATAATAATAACAATAACAATAACAATAACAATAACAATAACAACAACAACAACAATAACAATAACAATAACAATAACAATAACAATAACAATAACAATAACAATAATAATAATAATAATAATAATAATAATAATAATAATAATAATAATAATAATAATAATAATAATAATAATAATAATAATAATAATAATAATAATAATAATAATAATAACTCCATGGCCTTCGTCAGAATGAAAATGACCGTTAGACTACCAGTTGGCAGGCTGAGAACAGCCCGAGGTGTGTCACGCGTGTACCTGCCCTTTTAAGGGTTTCACCACTTTATGACGGGATGTGGGGTTTTGCAGGATGGCGGGTGAAGATTGAGGTAGTAGGTTGTAAGAAGGTAGCAAGATTTTGCTCCTCAGCGGCTGCTTATTCAGTGTGCAACTTCCGTTGGGCACTGCTGGTGTAGGGGTCCAAAATGGAGGTTCGTAAAATTTTGAATTTAGAATCCAAGCTTATCTTGGAGGACTGTCAAGGTTTTCAGCTTTCGCTGTTGGAGGGGTGTCTCCTTCGTTACCGTGGATGCCCGCAAGCCATGCGGGGAACCCGGCGTCCCACACGCGTGCGTTCAGTGGGGTCATAGTCCCCAAGAGACCTAACCAGGGCACTCCTGTGTTGTGGAATCTGGTCGTACAATTTCTTTGCCCGGCGCCTGATTTCGCCCTCCACGTACGGAAGAGACGAGGCTTCGTGCAGTAGTCTCGAAGGGACTCTGCGGCATACAGAATAGATTATCCGAAGGCCTCTATTCTGTATACGCTGCAGACGCAGGAGATGGGAATCTGCGGCCATGCCCCAGATTTCACAGGCGTATAGGAGGAGTGGGATTATGAGGGCCCGAAAAAGGTGTAGCTTCAGGGGAATTGGCATCCCCGACCGGAGCATTGGGTATAGTGAGGGAGTTGCCCCGCCGGCCCGCGCTGACAGGTCGTTGATGTGTTCCCGAAAAGTAAGGCCCTTATCGAGCTTCACTTCAAGGTAGGAGATGGAGTTTACCCATTCAATCCTTCTTCGCAGATAGGTGAATGTGAGGAGATTGGCGGGGAATCGGTGCTTACTAAAAAGTATGGCGCGGCTTTTCTCCGGGTTAATGGACAATCGCCAACGCCTGCACCATTCTTGGATGAGGCGGAGGTGTCGCTGTATTGGGAGGAAGGCTCTGTTAGGGTGTCTGTTTGTTGTGTAGAGCAACACGTCGTCAGCATACTGGGCTATGTTGACGTGCTGCTCTGTAGGTAGGTCGGCCACGTAGACGCTGTAGAGCGTGGGGGATAGAACAGAACCTTCGGGGACTCCGCCTCGGATTGGTCTGCGTGTGGATTTATTCCCCGCCACTGAGACCACAAAGGATCTGTGTTAAAAGAATGAATGTAGTAGGTGTATGAGTCGTGTAGGTAGCTCCAGTTGGATGAGTTTCCGGAGGAGACCGGCATGCCAGGTCGTAGAGAAGGCCTTCTCAACGTCCAGCGAGACCGCGGCGGTGTAGGCCTTGTCCTGGTATCCCAGGGCGGCAGCCTCCACTACGCGCAGTAGCTGCTGGGGTGTTGAGTGGCCAGCCCAAACTGATGAGGTGGGATGGCTTGAATGTCCCCTAAGGTTGGGGACAAGCGGGCAAGTATTAGCCTCTCGAATACCTTCGGAGTACGGGTAGGAGGCTAATGGATCGGTAGTTGGCAGGATGAACCGGGTCTTTACCTGGCTTCAGTATGCAAATCACCCGGGCCTCTTTCCACTCTCGTGGGAAGTGGCTGAGGGCGAGACACATATTGAAGACTTTAGTCAGGTAGACGGATGGCCGTCCCAGACCTCGCGGGTAATGGGTGGGTTGCCAGGGGCCCTCAACTCTAAGCTGAGGTTCCGCGTCAACCATGTGGACTATGTCGTTGCCTTTTCTGTCCGCGCGGGGGCCGCCATGCCAACGCGGATGCTTGGCATTTAGGTCCCCGGCCAGAATGACATGTGGGTGTAGGGCGAGGATGGAGAGGTAGTCGTTAGCAACGAACTGCCTCTGGGGTGGGTGGTATGCAGACACCATCAGGACCTCAATACCGCCGAGGTGGATACAAGTAGCCGTGGCCTCAAGGGTTTGAAGTAGAGGGAGCTGGATGGGTTTGTGGACCACACTGTTCTTCACGAAGATCGCTGTGCCGCCCCCACGGCGGCCGACGCGGTCCGATCGGAGACAGGGATAGCCCTGGAGTCGGGATGTGAGGTTCTGGTGGAGATGCGTTTCTGAAACCAGGATGAGGTCAAGTGCATGCTCGCCAGCAAAGTGGTGGAGCTCGTTCTCCCTTCCGGCCAAACCGCACGCGTTCCAGAACGCGAACCTGAACGAGGTATTCACCCTAGTTCGAGCCGCCATTCTGGGTGGCGCAGGTAATGGTGGTGAGGAGAGCGAGACCTTCCATGGCTACAGCCATTTTGCTGGCTTGGTCGGTGGCGGTGAGGAATTTCACCAACAGCTCGCAGAGCTTCTGGCCGTGGTTTTGCAGCAGCTGCTGCAACCACGCCATCACCTCTGGGTACTGTGGTGTGGGAGGGGTGGGGGTTTGTTGTGGAGGTGCAGTGATGGATGGGTTGGTCGGTGCCGGTGTCTCTTCGGCCGCGACCTCCCTCGGCTGACGGGCGGGCGTAGGGTTCCCACGCTCGCTCTGAGCCTTGGAGACGGCAGCACGCCTCCGAGAGTGACGGCGCTTACCCTCCCTTTGTGGAAGGGGGGCCATGGGGGGTGCTGGAGATTGTGTTTGTGCTCGAGGTGTGTGTGTTTTCACGTGACTTTGGAATATTACCCCGTCT
The DNA here is from genome assembly GCA_030765045.1 of Tenodera sinensis. Lineage (NCBI taxonomy): Eukaryota > Metazoa > Arthropoda > Insecta > Mantodea > Mantidae > Tenodera > Tenodera sinensis. The sequence goes on from CM060964.1 coordinate 2,872,838, forward strand.
TGTGCTGGCCACTGCAGCGTACACTTGACCCGCGACCGGTCCTGCCGAGGCAGGTCCAGACTAGGGATGGCTGTCCGCCACTGGAGGTAGAACCACCTGGGGTGGTCTCCTAGCTGCTATGATGGCTTTCCGTATTGGGCAACCACCATAGCAGGCTACATGTGCGCTGGTGCAGTTGGCGTACTTGGGGTCGTCCTCCCTAGTTCTCGGGCAGACCTCCTTAAGATGTTCCTCGCCGCACCTGAGGCAGCGCAGTCGGCGGTGACAAAAGTGGCTAGAGTGGTTAAACCCTAGACACCAGTGACACTGAGGGGGTCCGCCAGAGCCTTTGGATGGCTCGATGTGTACCCGGAGGTAACAGATGGCAGTTACGCGATCTATCTTGGCTTCCGGGTCGTTGGCACGCTCCACCACTACTAGAAATAGGGGGAGGGGGATTTTGGGTGCTTGCCCATCTGGAGCGGCCTTGGTCAGCTGCTTGACCAATCTTGGGGTGATACCCTGGCGGTTGAGATCTGCCACGATATCGTCCACGGGTGTGTCCACGGGAAGTCCGCGGATAACCCTGTGGATGTCACGGGACCTATCTAACCCGAAGGTGAAGTGAGGTATGTCCCTCTCCTTAAGGTGACGGAGGATGAGGGCGTGGTCATTGGCCGATTTGGCCTGGAAAATGAAGCGGCTTTTGTTCCGCCTCAACGTGCACTCCTCCGCGAGGGTCGGCATTATCAGCTTTAAAAAGCCGACCGACCCCTTGAAGTCGTCCACGATGATCGATGGAACGTGGCCCTTCTTGGTTTTGGATGGTTGGTTGGTTGGTTGGGATGGTTGGGGTAGGTTACGTAGCCGTTCTTGAGCCAGTGCGGTCAAGGCGGCTAGACGCTTGGTTCGGCGTGAGACTACCTCACGGAATCCGTCGTCCTCTCGGCCGGGGTTTTCTTCCTCGGCAGAGGAGACAGCAGAGGAGCTGGCTGCCTCGTCTATGGCGAGGGAGGATCTGCAGGAGAACACTGAGGTTCTCCCGCTATGGTAGGAGTTTTCTGTGCGGACACTGGCACAGTCGTAGGAGTCGGACTCCGAAATTTGGCCTACTCGGGGAAATTCACCGAGTGGGAGGCCCTGGCTGGTTGAATTACGCTTGGTAGCGTCTAATTTCCTGCACTTGCCTTTTCCGCTTGCGCGTTGCTTGGCAGAGCGCTTTCTTGCCTCGGTGGACGAGGTCTTTGGTATAGCACCAATGGAGGTGCTGGCAACGGCTGTTGCAGGCTGACTGGCAGGCCCGTTTCGGGTCTTGCCGGGAGAGGTAAGATGGGATTGCATTGTTGTATCGGGTTACAAAAGGCAGGTACAGTACTGCACCCTAAGGTGCAGCACGCTAAAACTACCCTCGACTGGTAGCAGGTGCTCTGCAAGCGTGTAGAGCAGAGGTCCGGACACCTTGTTTCCAAGGTGCGCCTTACCTACCCTAAGGTGGATGGCTAGAACCTTGCTCTACCCCGCTACCTGTGGTAGTGTGTATTTGCTCAATGTGCAGGCTCATCAGTAGGTGTTGTCCTCTCCCAGGAGAGGCGCCCTACGGTGCTGTATTTACAGCCCGACTGCATAGGCAGGTATGCTCTCTTGTTTTTTTTTTTTTTTTTTTTTTTTTTTTGTGGTGGGGAAAAAGGCTACTTACGCCCTAACCACATGCACGCATGCGAGTGTAAGACTCCTACCCGGGCTTCGAACCCGGGCAGCCTACTCACTAAAAAAAACCCACCGGAAGAGTCCAGAGGTCAAAACCTCGGTGTTGCAGTACCGCAATAATGCACCTGCGCATTCTATGGTGACGATGGAAGCTGCTTGCCTGAGGGAGTAGCAGCGTGGTGATGCTGAAGGCGAGGAGACACTCATGACCTAAGCCCTGAGAGCCCCCTGGTAGCAGTCATTGGTGATAATGGTGAGTGGTGTGCTCTTGATTCTTGAGGTGAAATGAGATGGTCATGATGGGTGAATGAATGATGATGGCTGAGTCCTGGAGTGAAGTGGATCAATCCGGATACGCCGTACACTTCATGGTGCGACACAACTCCGAGCAGGGGTAGCCATCATGAATGTGGAGGCCCGCTGCCTTGGCTCGTGAAGGTAGGAACTGCGGTGATTGTTGTAGTCGAGCTGGTGGTGTCTCCTTGGTGCGGCGAGTCTGTGTTGAGACGTCCCTGGTGGTGGTCGGGTTGGCAGTCGGGATCTCGAGCCGTCCAAGCGTCTGCTTAATTGGCTCGAGAGCCTCGGTGACGTTCCTCGTGATGGTGCCACTTGCTGCGAAGGAGATTGTGGCGAGCGATTCTTCAATCGCAGCCAGGCGTGCGCTGACATTCAGTACCTCCGCGTGGAGGTCCTGGATCGCATCCCGTAGCTCCTGGCTGACTGCGGGGACTGGTGGTGCTGCCGGTGGTGGTGTAGTTCCTGGAGCTGGTTGACTGGTGCTGCTGATTTGTGGTGCCGGTCGTTGTTGTGTTGGTGTGTTGATCTGTTGTGAAGTTCGGCGCGGATGGAGAGGGCACTGTGCCTGGCCTGTATAATGGCCGAAGCCATTACAGGTAGCACAGTACCGGCGGCGGTGTCGCAGGTCGTGACCCTTGCACTGCGCTGTCAATGCCCGGGCACCGCAATAGTGGCACCGCGGGCTGGCAGAGCAGGTCTCGGCCTGGTGGCCGAACTGGCAGCAGCGGCGACATGGGACCAGGTGATCCGTTCTACTGGCCTCAATGCGCAGGCATTGCCCTAACAAGGGCAGCCCCGCCGTCAAGGCATCTTCCCGATCGGCCTGGTCCGCAAACTCTAGTCGAACCATCATGGTAGGGCCGCGATCTGTATGAATTCTCGTGGCCCTGACACTGGATTGCCACAGTTGCCTGGCGGCTGACAGCAGGTAGCGGCACGGAAAGTCCCGTGGAACTCCGCACACTACTGCACTATGCCGCCAGGAGGAAGCTGTGGGTGGCGGTAGCGGCGTCGGCTGGCGGTGTTGGGTTGGCGGCGGTGTCGGCGCTGGCTCTGCCGCGACTGCTCGTGGCGGAGACTCAGCCACGACTGGTGAGACTGGGCGGCTGGCTGAGAGCGGCTGTCGCTCTGACTTGGCGCGCTCTGGCGGTGACTCCGGCGAAGTTCTCTGCGGCGTGTCTGCTCGCGCCAAGACCGAAGTCTTTTTCGCGGGTTTTATGCTGGTCTTCGCTGTTTTCTTTTTCCCCATGTTGACGTTCTGTTGGAGCTGAAGATCAGGTCCGTCAGTCTCTCGGCGTAGAAGATAAGTCCTGGCGAAACGGCGACTGGTCTCGATGAAAAAGTCCGTACCCGCTGGAAAATTGGGTCCGGCTGGCGGGCTGGCAGAGCGGCATCAACAGCTGGCACTTAACTCAAGGCCAAGGGAACAGCCAAATAGGGCCCCCCGTCCCCAACCTCAGAGACAGCAAAACACTACTCAGGCTGTTCCCACTAATAACGAAGGGTGGTTCATCCAGGACCGTCGCGGCCGCAACAGGCCAGCCCCCGAAACCCGCCCTTCTACTGCCAGGGATGACCGAGTCACCGCCGGGCAGACCCTGGCCAAACCAGAGCGCACCCCAATCACCAGGGACCGCAATAACACAAAACAACCAACACACACGCAAACACACACACAAGCACCCCCAACACCGCTGGAGGATTCAATTTTCTCTCTAGTAGCGCTCACCACTCGCGAAGCTTTTGTAAATGGAATGGCCTTGAGGGAGCTTCTGGCTTCACTAGGAGTCTCCAGGGAAGTAAGCTACGAAAACTTCCTTAAACACACAAAATGGCTGCTGGAGTTACTCACACACCAAGACGCAGACCCACTTTACCTCTTTAACTATCTTGCCAGATATCTCCTTGTACTTTCATCCCACAACCAGTAATGGATAGTACATCTACACTAAACGTATTATACTGGAACTGCAACAATATCAGACGAAAACGTCAGGAATTAACGGACTTCCTGATAAGAAACTCGATCCAAATTGCGCTTCTAAACGAAACACATTTACGACCATTGGACCGCTTCTCCATTCCGGGTTACAGTATATACCGCAATGACCGAAATAGAAGAGGCGGAGGCACGGCAGTAATAATACTGAACACTATCAAGCACCACCAGTAACAAGTGCCAGAATTAAACCGGTTGGAGGCCACAGCGGTAAATGTGCAATTGCACCGCGCCGCGGTAACGGTAGTAGCCGTATACAACCCTCCACTGAATATTGATATTGAGGATGTTGACAAAATAATGCGAATGGACACCAAGGTAATTGCGGCTGGCGACTTCAATGCCAAGCATTACCTTTGGAACTGTCGAACAGCGAATCCGCAGGGTACCCAACTACTAAATTTTATCAACCGGGAAAACATCCTCCTAACGGGCCCAGAAGAGCCAACCTTTATCCCGCGAGCGGCCAATCAAATGCCCGACATCCTCGATATTGCCCTACTAAAGGGAATACCATATGACACCGAAACTACGGTACTAAACGACCTCACATCAGACCATTTACCGGTAATAATGGAGGTCGCGGCGCCCGTAATGTTCAAACCAGAACAGCCTAGGCGCAACTACAAACACGCCAACTGGCCCGAGTTCGAAGCGTTAGTTCAAACGCAACTCGAACAAAACAACCCTGTCATTAGCTCACAAGATACTCAAGAGCAAGCCGTAGAAATAATTACCAGAACTATTCACCATGCGACCGAAAAACATGTTCCCTTAACTAGGCCAACGAATAGGGCAACCACGCAGTTCCCTCGGGCTGTAAGACAGGCAATGCAGGACCGAAATAGGGCCAGGCGCAAATGGCAGCGAACGCGAAACCAAATACATCGCAACGAATATGACAACCTCAAAGTCGCGGCCGATATACTAATGGCCGAACACATAAGGGAGCAATGGAACGCCACACTGGAGGACGTTGATCCTCATAACAGAACAGTGTGGCGAATAGCGAAGTGCCTGACACGTACTCGCACAAACATTCCGCCCCTACATATTGACGGGCAAATAGCCGAAACACCGGCAGAAAAAGCAGAAGCTTTCGCGACCACACTAGAGCAGGTATTCCAACCGAATGCTGAACCATGCGACAGACAGTTCGCAACAGCAACGGAAGACCAAATTGCTGAAATAGGGAATATTCCAACGCACAACAAACCTCGAAAGACCAGTGCAAGCGAAATTAAATGGCTAATAGCACACTTGCCTACTCGCAAGGCTCCAGGACTAGACAGCATTCCCAATATAGTCCTGAAACATCTACCGCCCAAAGCCTTAAAAGTGCTGGCGGATATATTCAACTACGCGCTGGAACACGGAAAATTCCCAAAGCGCTGGAAGGAAGCACGAATCCTTATGTTTCCTAAGCAACATAAAGATAGGTCCATTCCTACTAATCACAGGCCAATTAGCCTCTTAAGCCCACTAAGTAAACTGCTAGAGAAAATAATACTTAAACGCCTCAACTCATTCCTAATCAAAGACAACGTGATAACTGACGACCAGTACGACTTCAGGGCCAATCACTCTACAACCCTACAGATACTTAGGCTTACCGAAAGTATCACCAGGGGATTTAACACTAAACGATCGACAGGCGTGGTCCTATTGGACATAGAACGCGCTTTCGATAAAGTGTGGCATGCAGGATTACTCCACAAACTCATTCACATAGGGGTACAAGATTCAATGGTCGCCCTAATAAAAGATTACCTCAGTGGAAGGAGTTTCAGAATCTCAATTGAGAATACCGAATCCTCATTGCACCCCATAAACGCGGGAGTCCCGCAACGAAGCTTACTCGGGCCTACACTATTTAATATATATATATATATCAATGATCTACCACCACTAGTACGAGTAGATAAATACATATACGCGGACGACACGGCACTGGCCACGCAATCTACTCAGCCACGCATCATACACCTGCGGCTCCAGAATGCTCTAAACACATTGGAGCCCTGGTTCACGAAATGGCGGTTAAAACTAAATGCAAGAAAAAGCCAAGCAATCATTTTTACCAGGCGAAAATTGCACAGGCAAAGGAGGCGAGCCCTCCCACCCCTCACCCTAAATCAGGAACCTATTGGGTGGGAGACATCCGTCACGTACCTAGGGGTTAAGATGGACGAATATCTCACATGGAGAGAGCATATTAACTCAGCCAGAGCAAAGGCCAATGGCCAACTCAGCAGACTGTACCCGCTCATAAATCTTAACAGCAGCCTTAAGGATACCCATCTGTCTAAAAAGGCTAAAAATTTCAAAAATTGTCAAAAATGGAATTTTGTTTTATCAAATAGTTTAAATCTTCTGCTTTATTTTGATATGCTTTTTATAGCCTTACGGCCTTTTTAACTATGTCACGTGGCCGTCTAACTGATTGCTTGTAAGTGGTCATGTCCATTTAAATCCATACAATTCCATTATCCTTACTATGACTTCAAACATAGTTTTTCTATGTTTTTATTTTTAACACTATTTGCTCTTTAAAATGCTCCACACGATGCAATTTTCAGTACTTATGCATGAAATTTGGTGTATCTGCTTAGAAATAACATTAAAAAGAAATGATGAGATAATTTTTTCTTAACGTGAATAACTGCTGAGTAATTAAATATTAAACTTTACATTTCGAAGTTTAAATGAAAAAAATTATGAATTTAAACTTTAAAATTTATTTTTACCCAAACTAATAACAAGATTAAAAAATTATCTCATCAATTTGCTAATATTCTATTACAGGACTTAATTGAAAATTATTAATTTTTTTCAAATCAAAATTGCATCATGGGGAACCATTTATATACATATTTAAAAAAATATAATAAAATATTAATATGTTAGCAACTAATATGACTAAATGTGTGAAATTTAGCACAGTTACTCCTCACTATACATTGATTGTTGTGTTAAAATTTCAAATCAATCCAATGAAAACTGCAGATTTTCAAAATTTCACAGATGGGTATCCTTAAGCTACGCATGGGACTTACGCTCTATAAGACGCTGATCCGACCCATCTTAACTTACGCCGCCCCGGTATGGGGATATGCGGCAAAAATGCACATAAAACGCCTCCAAACGATGCAAAATAGAATACTGCGAATTATTGCTAAACTACCGCCAGAGGCTCCGACGTACCAGTTACATGAAGAGCTAAAAATGCTCACAATCGAGCAGTTTATTAAACACCTGGCATGCAACCTATACGCCAAAAAGAATAAGAACCACAACAAGCAAATACGAATGCTCGGGGAGTATGATATGACTCGCGACAAACACCTCCGCCCTCTGTCATTGTTCGATCGCACTATAAGCATAGGCGAACCTGAACTCAACATACAGGAATACCTGAATAATTTAGTACCATGAAATTACTGGTTAGGGGATGAAGGGAAGCACACAACAAACACACAACACTATAAAAACATACACTTACACTCAAGCCCTCACAAGTCCTTGTGCTACCTAGCCAAGGCGGACCCCGGGAGACGAGGGCCTCCCCGGTAGTGGCACAGGCTCGCTCCTGCACTTCAGGCAGACAGCCCGCCATGTGTGCACTTATACGACCAGGCAAGATCAGGTACACGATTAATGACGAAGCCTCCGGCTTAATCACACCCTAGTAACTAAGATTAAATGACACAGTAGAAGTTATCTCTACAAGTTGTAAATTTTATAAATATCACCATAACTGCACCTAGTTATATAAGCATTTCTTAAAATACTACTAGCATAGATTATAGGACGCAATATAAATTAAAAAAAAATAAAATAATAAAAATACGCTAAGGACAAGAAACGAAACCTTCGGGTGGAGTTTTAAAACAAAACATGCTCATTCACTCATCCCTCACATCCATCTACACCTAACGATGCCAAATGGCTGAAACACAAAAAGAACACCATCAACTATCATACACATCACCATTATTTACTACCAGGGGGCACTCAGGGCTTATGTCATGTTTGCCCTCCGGCACATCAGTAATACTCGCTGTTACTGCCACTGGCAGGCAGCTTCCATCTCTCACCACAGAATGCGCAGGTGCTTTATGCGGTACTGCAGCATAGAGGCCTTGACCTCAAGACTTCCGGTGGGGTTTTTTAGTGAGTAGGCTGCCCGGGTTCGAAGCCAGGGTAGGAGTCTTACACTCGCATGCATGCATGCGGTTAGGGCGTAAGTAGCCTTTTTCCCCACCACAAAAAAAAAAAAAAAAAAAAAAAAGCGAATTCATACCAAGAGTACATACACACAGACCAGATATACTAGACATTGCTCTCCTCAAGGGCATTACACACAACACAAACACACACGTAATTAACGAATTAAACTCAGATCACCTCCCAGTGTTACTAGAAATTGAAGCCCCAATCACTTTTAAATCGGAACCTCCAAGACCCAATTACAGACAAACAGACTGGGAGTCCTTCGAAAACACACTACAAAACATTATACACGATCACACAATCGAGACACATGAAAAACAAGACGAAGCTATTGAGCATATCGTAGAATCAATTAAGCTCGCTACCGAACAACACATCCCAATCAGATATCCTATAACTTCTACACAAAGATTTCCACGCGACACTAGACAAGCCATTCAGGACAGAAATCGCGCGAGGCGTAAATGGCAAAAATCGCGTAACTTAATAGACCGTAATGCGTACACGGAACTAAGCATTCAAGCAAGCGAACGAATACGAGAATACACAACAAATCAGTGGCACGATGTGTTAAGTAACATCAACCCACAAAACCATACAATCTGGAAAATAGCCAGAAACCTAACGCGTACGTACACACAAGTCCCTCCCCTCCACACGCCTAGCGGAATAGCGGAAACTCCCCGAGCCAAAGCCGAAGCATTTGCAGACGCCCTAGAGGCAACATTTGAATCGAATGCCTTTCCGTCAGACCAAGCATTTGTGGACGAAACGGAAGCAATGGTCGTGAATATCGGTAGAACACCAACGCATAATTAGACGCGAAAAACGAATGCGGGTGAGATCAAATGGATCATTAAACACCTGCCCTCTAGGAAGGCCCCAGGGCCAGACCAAATTCCAAATATAGTACTAAAACATCTGCCAGTCAAAGCACTGAAGCTACTGGCAGATATATTTAACTATACAATTGAAAAAGGCAGATTCCCTCCACAGTGGAAAGAGGCCAAAATTCTCATGTTCCCTAAACCGAGAAAGAGCCAATCACAGCCTGAAAACTATAGGCCAATCAGCCTCCTCAGCACTATTAGCAAGGTTTTAGAGAAAATAATACTCAAAAGACTTACGAACATCATAACAAAAAATAACTTAGTAATTAACGAACAATTCGGATTCCGGGCACAACACTCGACAACACTACAACTATTGCGAATGACGGAATCCATCACGCGAGGATTCAACGAAAACCGATCCACAGGGGCCATCTTCTTGGATATTGAACGGGCCTTCGATCGCGTGTGGCACGCTGGTCTACTCAGAAAGCTCATATCACTGGAATTCGCGGACTCTATGATAGCCATAATAAAGGACTATCTATCTCACCGAACGTTCCGCACGGCAGTCGAAACAGAGACATCAACGCGACGGCCAATCAGGGCAGGGGTCCCACAAGGAAGTTTATTGGGGCCCACCCTCTTTAATATTTACATAAATGATTTACCAGAGACGATAAGAGTAGACCGATATCTATACGCGGATGACACAGCGCTTGTCACACAATCAACCATGTCGAGGATTATACGCACCAGGCTACAAAATGCTCTAAATGATTTAGAGCCATGGCTCACGAAATGGCGCATAAAGGTAAATACCAGAAAAAGCCAGGCAATTGTATTCACCAAGCGAATTAAGCACCGTCATGGTAAACACGGCCTTCAGCCATTAACGCTTGGACAAGAGCCAATCCAATGGAACAGCAAAACCATCACCTACTTAGGTGTAACAATGGACCAGGGCCTTACGTGGAAACAGCACGTAGACACCGTAAGAGCCAAAGCCAATGCACAACTCAATAAGCTATACCCAATAATCAACACAAACAGTACTCTAAAGTTAGAGATGGGCACTACACTTTATAAAACACTAATCCGGCCCATCCTAACATACGCTGCACCCGTATGGGGACATGCAGCGAAAACACACATAAAGAGACTGCAAACGATGCAGAATAGAGTACTCCGAATAATCGCGAGACTACCCGAAGTAGCTCCAACGCTCCAATTACACGAGGAGCTAAAAGTGCATTCCATTGAACAGTTCATAAAAAGGCTCACCTGTAACTTACTAGATAAGAAAAACAAAAACCACAACGAACTAATACAAAACCTAGGAAATTATGATATAACGCACGACAAACATGCAAGGCCACTATCTCTATTCCAGAGAACTATTGGTCTCGGGGAGCCAGATGTTGACATGCAACAATATCTGGACAACCTAGTTAACTACCCCGATGTTATCCATATGTGAACTGTGCATCACTCTCACTCTCTCTCTCTCTCTCTCTCTCTCTCTCTCACACACACATTCATACCTACAGTTTCTCTTCAGATAACCCTCAAGTCCTTATTTATAAGGCGGACCCAGGGGGATGAGGGCCCCCTCGGGAGTGGCACTGGCTCGCACCTGCATTTCAGGCAGACTGCCCGCCAAGTGTGCACTCCAGACGAACAGGCGATACAACGGACATGCACTCACCCAATTGACGATGCCGGATGGTATATCAACAACCTTAATTATGAATTGCAGACGACGCCATACGGCGGAACGTAACAATTATAATTACACTAGATTGACGACGCCACAAGCGCACAAATTACCACTAACCTAAGAGACTAATTGTACGCACTTCCTTTGTTCTTAGTGTATGTACATGTATATTTAGATTGTTTCAGGGATCCAGCATGCAGGGTATCGACACGCTCCCAGACTTCTGAGGCGCACGAACAGACGCGGCGTATTCACGCCAAGATTCATAGCACCCTGATTCCTGACAGCAATCACAAATGACTCCTACCAAACCATCCATGACTCCGCTAGGGGGCAAGCTGGGCTTCGGTCAAGCTCGTCTCCAAGCTCCTAACCTTCTCCGTCTGGTTACGCTATGCGAACCAGCTCTATCTTCACCACTGAATGCGCGGGTGCTACAGGCGGTACCGCAGCAGGCTTTCACCTTCCTAATACCGGTGGATGGGGTTTTTAGTGGGTATGGCCATCTTCAATGGTGACTCCCACAGTACCATGGGGTCTCGTAACAAGATTTTTTCCCCTCCACCTAAAAAAAAAAAAAAGCTGGCGATTGACTGGCTGGCGTGCGGCTGCTGACTGGAGAGCTGATGTTGCCTCTACCACGACTGGCTGGCAACTGTGTGTCTATGTGTCTATTTTGGTGAGCTGTGATGTGGAACCCTTGTTCACCAGAGTGCCGCTAGAGGACTCACTACAGCTCCTATCTCAACGGTTTCGGGAAGACACCACCCAGCTTTTCAGACACACGCTCACTTCCACATACTTCAATTACAATGACCAGTTCTTCGAACAGACGGATGGGGTAGCCATGGGTTCACCGTTGTCACCTGCTATTGCCAACTTTTTCATGGAGAGCTTGGAACATATTGCCCTGGAAACCACCTCAGACAAACCAAAGGCATTCTTCAGATACGTGGATGATACCTTTGTTATCTGGCCACATGGAAAAGGAAAACCTTCCACCTTCTTAGACCACCTCAACAACCTACACGCGAACATCAAGTTTACCATGGAAGTTGAGAACGATGGCTCACCTCCCTTCTTAGATGTTCTGGTCTACAAGAAGCCGGACGGCAGCCTAGGTCACACGGTATACAGGAAACCAACACACACCAACCGCTACTTGGACGCCTCCAGTCACCACCATCCTACTCAAAAGAAGACAGTTATCTCCACCTTGTTTCACCGTGCTTTCGATATTGCGGATGAAGGCCACATTAAGCCGGAACTTAAATACCTACGAGACATACTGCTAAAAAACGGATACAGTGATAACGACATCAAAAAGGCACGCAAGAAGGTTGAAAACTATCGAAACAACCCCCAACGCCTCACTCAAAGGATGGATAGCTGGCCGAACAAAGCCTACATAGCATTCTACGGTTCCGTCTCAAACAAGATCTCCCGCATACTCGCTAGGTATAACATCAAGACCTTCTTCACGCCTCCAAAGAAGATCCAAGAATACCTTAGGCCGGTGAAAGAACCACTTCGACTCAAGGTCCCAGGAGTTTACAGGATTCCTTGCGAATGTGGTAAGGTGTATGTAGGCCAAACAGGACGCACAATAGAAGAAAGGTGTAAAGAACATCAACGCAATATCAGGCTCCTACAACCAGATAAGTCAGCAGTGGCCGAGGATTGTATAGAGTATGTCCACAAAATAAACTTTGAAGACATCAAAGTTCTGGAGCATACGGATAAATACTGGGACAGAGTCATTAAGGAAGCCATTCAAATCAAACTACATCCAAACAATTACAACAGGGACCGCGGACTTCAGCTAAGCCCTGCCTGGACATTAGCCATGAAACACATTCATTTTATTTATTTATTTTTTTTTTATAAAGGGGAGACAGATAGAGAGTTGGAGATAAAAGAGTGGCTTATTTCGCCGGAGTGCGGAATGTAAGGATTTCACGGGATGGATTGGGAGGAGTGTTGCGTTGGGATGAGGTTCCGCTGAGCACCCTCGATAGTTAGGTACTTGCCCGGTAATTAATTACCGGTTACGTAAAGGGTGGCCGGGTGACAGTCATGGCCGGGGCCCTGACTGGCACACACGGGGAGTTCGGTGGAAGATATCTAGGCGAATCAGGATTATCTGGGTGGACGTCTGTATTGGAAATTTGGAGTTTTGCCGCTACAACGCATGTAGTCACACATCTCGTCACAAGGTGCATGACCATGGTCGTAGAAGCCGATTGAATCTTGTTCTCTTCGTTGTGGTGGTGGAGCTTGTTGAGGAGGACTGGACGTATATGCTGCGGTGTGTGGCTGGTGAAGTTGGCGTTGATACTGAAGATGGTGTTTTGTCTGCTGGGGTTGAGATTTGTAGAGCTGTTCCTCTACTTGTGTTCCTGCTTCGTGTGTTGTTGGAGGAGTGGGTGGGTCTGGAATTTCGTCAAGCCGAGCAAGCTCACGCCGGATGGATTGAAGAAGTTCAGTGTTGTCCAATTCAATCACTGCAGCTCGAAGTTCGTTAAGAAGTCTTGCTGCAGCGTTGAAGCCAGTGGTGTGGTGAGTAAGTAAACGTTTCAGTCCAGCAAGCCTCTTGTTGGTGGTCTTTCTTGAAGAGTTGAGGTGGTGTTGAAGTGCTCGGACTTCTGTTTGTAGGGCTTTCACGGGTTCTTTTGGGTCCAGTTCGGAGATGGTGTTGGTGGTGGTGTTGATGAAAGTGGAGACGGCGGTGGTGAGTTCTTGAAGTGAGACCTCAATGGTGCCCAGGCGTTGATTGAGGCTATAAACCTCGGTGCAGAGATGCTGGACCTCCTTGCTGGGCAGTTGTGATTCTGCGGTGGCGGCGGCGTAATTGAAGTTTGTTCTTGGTTGCTGCGTAGACTGCGTTGGAGTATCAAGTTGAGTTGGTGCTGTGTCTGCGTTGGCAGGTGCAGGTCTATTCTGGGGCTTAGAGGCTGCGACGACTGGTGCTGGGTATCTGCTGAGTGCCCGAGGATAGAAGGGGCACTGTGCTTGCCCTGTATAATGGCCAAAGCCATTGCAGGTAGCACAGTACCGGCGACGTCGACGCAAGTCGTGCGCGGTACACCATTGTGTGAGGCGACGTGCCCCACAATAGTGACACCTTGGTGGTGCGGTGCAGGATGTGGCGTCGTGTCCAAACCGACAACAACGTCGGCAGGGCACTTGTCGAGTGGCTCGGCTGGGCTCTGCAAGATGACGTCTCCCAAGCAGGAAAAGTCCTCCATTCAAGGCTGCCTCGCTGTCCCTGGTGTCAGCAAAAACGACTCGCACGAGGGTGGACGGTCCATGGTTGGTGATGATGTGAGTGGCCCTCAAAACAGATGACCACTCGTGCTGTGCTGCTGTGAGGACATGCCTTTCCGGTTAGTCTCTGGGGATCCCATGAAACACCACACTGCACCCAGGAAAGGGAGCAGTTGGTGTCGGCGATGTGTGTTGTTGAGTTGTAGCTGAAGGTGATGTCAAGGTCTCGGGGATCGGTACTCTCACTGCCTCCCCCCGAGGTGCGGTGACGGCGGATAGAGCTGCAGGCTGAGGTGGTGTTGAGGGCTCCGGGGCCGGCACTCTCACTGCCTCCCCAAGAGGTGCCTCGATGACGGCGGGTGGAGCTGTTGCAGGTTGAGGCGGTGTCGAAGTCTCCGGGGCCGGCACTCTCGCTGCCTCCCCCAGAGGTGCCTCGGTTGCGGCAGAGATTGGCGCTGAAGTTCTGCGTTGAGTCTTCTTCTTCCCCATGGTTCTCGGGGTCGCTCCGTCCCTAATTTTTTTTTTTTTTTTTTTTTTTGTGGTGGGGAAAAAGGCTACTTACGCCCTAACCGCATGCACGCATGCGAGTGTAAGACTCCTACCCGGGCTTCGAACCCGGGCAGCCTACTCACTAAAATACCCCACCGGAAGAGTCCAGAGGTCGAAACCTCTGTGTTGCAGTACCGCAATAATGCACCTTCGCATTCAGTGGTAATGATGGAAGCTGCTTGCCAGAGGCAGTAACAGCGTGGTGAAGCTGAAGGCCAGGAGACACTCATGACCTAAGCCCTGAGAGCCCCCTGGTAGCAGTCATTGGTGATAATGGTGAGTGGTGTGCTCGATTCTTGTGGTGAAATGAGATGGTCATGATTGGTGAATGAATGATGATGGCTGAGTCCTGGAGTGAAGTGGATTAATCCGGATACGCCGTACACTTCATGGAGCGACACAACTCCGAGCAGGGGCGGCCATCATGAATGTGGAAGCCCGCCGCCTTGGCTCGTGAAGGTAGGAACTGCGGTGGTTGTTGTTGTCGAGCTGGTGGTGTCTCCTTGGTGCGGCGTGTCTACGTTGAGGCCTCCCTGGTGGTGGTTGGGTTGGCAGTCGGGATCTCGAGCCGTCCAAGCATCTGCTTAATTGGCTCGAGCGCCTCGGTGACGTTCCTCGTGATGGTGCCACTTGCTGCGGCGGAGATTGTGGCGAGCGATTCTTCAATCGCAGCCAGGCGGGCGCTGACATTCAGTACCTCCGCGTGGAGGTCCTGGATCGCATCCCGTAGCTCCTGGCTGACTGCGGGGACTGGTGGTGCTGCCGGTGGTGGTGTTGTTCCTGGAGCTGGTTGACTGGTGCTGGTGATTTGTGGTGCATTCACAACAGCATCTATAGTGATTCTGGACCAAGTACTGACCCTCAAGAAAACACTGTGGCCGGTGACAAACATAGCCCGAAACAGCAGGCCCAATCACAAATCGTCACCCGCTCATTAGCCAGGGCAACGCAACTCCCTCCCACCTAACATTGTATATATATATGGGGAGCGGGAAACTAACGGTCATTTCCCCAAGCCAAAGCAAATGCGTTTGCTGAATACCGGGAGAGGACCATGCGGCCGAGAGATGACCCGCAGGACCTAGGCTTCTCCGACCGTGTACGTAGGGAGGTTCATCGATATCTCCGACGCCCTCTCGAAGACGCGGATGGGCTCCCTATTGTCAAACCCAGCGAAGTCCAGGGCGTACTCCGACGCCTCAACCACAAAAAGGCCGCGGGGCCTGACGGGATAACACCTGTCATCCTCCGCCACCTTCCCGTCAAGGCAGTGCTCTACCTGACCAAGGTCTTCAATATGTGTCTCGCCCTCAGCCACTTCCCACGTGAGTGGAGAGAGGCCCGGGTGATTTGCATACTGAAGCCAGGGAAAGACCCGGTCTATCCTGCCAATTACCGATCCATTAGCCTCCTACCCGTACTCTCGAAGGTATTCGAGAGGCTAATACTCGCCCGCTTGTCCCCAAACTTGGGGGACATTCAAGCCATCCCACCTCATCAGTTTGGGTTCCGGGCCGGCCACTCAACACCCCAGCAGCTACTGCGCGTGGTGGAGGCTGCCGCCCTGGGATACCAGGACAAGGCCTACACCACCGCGGTCTCGCTGGACGTTGAGAAGGCCTTCTCCACGACCTGGCATGCCGGTCTCCTCCGGAAGCTCATCCAGCTGGAGCTACCCACACGACTCATACATCTAATACACTCCTTCCTTAAACACAGATCCTTTGTGGTCTCAGTGGCGGTGAATAAATCCACACGCAGGCCTATCCGACGCGGAGTCCCCGAAGGCTCTGTTCTATCCCCCACGCTCTTCAGCGTCTAGGTGGCCGACCTACCCACAGAGCAACACGTCAACATAGCCCAGTATGCTGACGACGTGTTGCTCTACACAACAAACAGACACCCTAACAGAGCCTTCCTCCCAATACAGCGACACCTCCGCCTGATCCAAGATTGGTGCAGGCGATGGCGATTGTCCATTAACCCGGAGAAAAGCCGCGCCATACTTTTCACTAAGCGCCGATTCCCCGCCAATCTCCCCACATTAACCTATCTGCGAAGAAGGATTGAATGGGTAAACTCCATCTCGTACCTGGGAGTGAAGCTCGATAACGGCCTTACTCTTCGGGAACACATCAACGACCTGTCAGCGCAGGCCGGCGGGGCAACTGCCTCACTATACCCAATGCTCCGGTCGGGGATGCCAATTCCCCTGAAGCTACGCCTTTATCGGGCTCTCATAATCCCACTCCTTCTATACGCCTGTGAAATCTGGGGCATGGCCGCAGATTCCCATCTCCTGCGTCTGCAGCGCATACAGAACAGAGGCCTTCGGATAATCTATTCTGTATGCCGCAGATTCCCATCGAGACTACTGCACGAAGCCTCGTCTCTTCCGTACGTGGAGGACGAAATCAGGCGCCGGGCAAAGAAATTATACGACCAGATTCCACAACACAGGAGTGCCCTGGTTAGGTCTCTTGGGGACTATGACCCCACAGAACGCACGCGTGTGGGACACCGGGTTCCCCGTATGGCTTGCGGGCATCCCCGGTAACGAAGGAGACACCCCTCCAACAGCGAAAGCTGAAAGCCTTACAGTCCTCCAAGTAAGCTTGGATTCAAAATTCTAAGTTTACATGAACCTCCATTTTTTGGACCCCTACAACAGCAGTGCCCAACGGAAGTTGCACACTGATTAAGCAGCCGCTGAGGAGCAAAATCTTGCTGCCTCCTTACAACCTACTACCTCAAACTTCACCCGCCATCCTGCAAAACCCCACATCCCGTCATAAAGTGGTTAAGCCCTTACAAGGGCAGGTACACGCATGACACACCTCGGGCTGTTCTCAGCCTGCCAGATAGCGTCGTCGTCGTAACGGTCATTTCGCGGGGTTTTCAACCTCAGTCCTAAATGCGGTGCGTGCTCACACACACCGCATTCCTACCGAAGCACCAAACCCTACATCTATCCCTGTTCCACTGAAACGCCTCATTCAAGCAAAGAATGCTGTCAGACGGCTATGGCAGAGATTCCGACATCCTAGGATAGGAGTAATACACCAGAGGTTCAAATCCCTGGTGAGACGACTCCTAAGAAAACATAGGCAAGAAGCTTGGGATAATACGTTGCGTCACGTAAACCTCCAGGAGAGGAAACCGTGGCGCATCGTCCGAAGCTTGCGGAAAAATAAATCTGTACACCAGCATCCTGTGCATAGCCCACGCGGAAGACTTGTGTTTGAACCGAGGGAAAAAGCAGAGGCAAGGCAGACTATCTGGAAACTCAATTCCAGCCCAGGGAAGATCCACAGAACGATGACCATACTGACCTCGTGGAACAGGCGGTAGAAGACTTCCTAGAAGTCGGACCCGGGGGCCACGAGGAGTTCCACATCCCGATAGTTACCCCTCGCGAGGTAACTAACACCATCAAATCCCCAAAAGCCCGAAAATCCCCTGGACAGGACCGTGTAACATTGGAAATGCTCCAGCACCTTCCCCATAGAGCCGTGATGCATTTGACCCGCATTTATAACGCATACCTCAGCATGCGCCATTTTCCAGCTGTCTGGAAACAGGCACGTGTGGTGTGCGTTCTGAAGCAGGGCAAAAATCCGGTCTTTCCATCTAGTTACCACTCCATCAGCCTCCTACCAGTTATCTCGAAAGTATTCGAGAAACTGTTCCAGTCCCACCTCGGACCTCTATTGGAGGTAAAAGGTCTCCTACCGGAACATCAGTTTGGTTTTCGTTTTGGCCACTCCACGACTGAACAACTACTGCGTGTAGCCGAAAAAGCTTCCCTGGCTTACCAGGAGAGGGCTAAAACGGTGGCAGTGTTGCTTGACGTGGAAAAGGCATTTTCTACCACCTGGCTGGAGGGGCTTGTCTAAGAGCTATTACAGCACGAAATCCCCCCTTCATACATTTACTTGGTGGCTAGTTTCCTACAGGAACGCAGCTTCCGGGTGAAGAAGGAGGGATCATTCAAATGAATGGCCGGAAACCACCAATCAGAAGCCGCGCAGAGCCCGCTCGCGGACCAATCCCTTCCAACCAACCCTACTGCCCCTATAAAAACCACTGTTTCCACAAATCATTTCCTAGTGTAACACACATTCCCCGTATAGACATCATCGAAACCATCGCGCAGCTTAAGACGTATAACGGCTAGGTACTGCGGACAGGACACTCGGACGGGGCAACCATCGACCCCGTTCGACTCGAACTGCCTCTGGAGCCTCTGGAGCTGTTATAGACAGGTGTAACTTTAAAGAAAGGGGAGGGGGAACATCACTACATATACATTATCAGTAAAGTATCATATTACTGTTATAGACAGGTGTAACTGTGCAGAAAGGGGAGGGGGAGGGGGAACATCACTATAAATACATATATCAGTGAAGTATCATATTGCTGTTATAGACAGGTATAACTGTGCAGAAAGGGGAGGGGAACATCACTACATATACATATATCAGTGAAGTATCATATTGCTGTTATAGACAGGTGTAACTGTGCAGAAAGGGAAGGGGAATAGCACTACATATACATATATCAGTGAAGTATCATATTGCTGTTATAGACAGGTGTAACTGTGCAGAAAGGGGAGGGGAACATCACTACATATACACATATCAGTGAAGTATCATATTGCTGTCATAGATAGGTGTAACTGTGCAGAAAGGGGAGGGGAACATCACTACATATACATATATCAGTGAAGTATCATATTGCTGTCATAGATAGGTGTAACTGTGCAGAAAGGGGAGGGGAACATCACTACATATACACATATCAGTGAAGTACCATATTGCTGTCATAGATAGGTGTAACTGTGCAGAAAGGGGAGGGGAACATCACTACATATACATATATCAGTGAAGTATCATATTGCTGTTATAGACAGGTGTAACTGTGCAGAAAGGGGAGGGGAACATCACTACATATACATATATCAGTGAAGTATCATATTGCTGTTATAGACAGGTGTAACTGTGCAGAAAGGGGAGGGGGAAGACCACTACATATACATATATCAGTGAAGTATCATATTGCTGTCATAGACAGGTGTAACTGTGCAGAAAGGGGAGAGGGAACATCACTACATATACATATATAATGAAGTATCATATTGCTGTTATAGACAGGTGTAACTGTGCAGAAAGGGGAGGGGGAGGGGAACATCACTACATATACATATATCAGTGAGGTATCATATTGCTGTTATAGACAGGTGTAACTGTGCAGAAAGGGGAGGGGGAAGACCACTACATTTACATACATCAGTGAAGTATCATATTGCTGTCATAGACAGGTGTAACTGTGCTGAAAGGGGAGGGGGAGGGGAACATCACTACATATACATATATCAGTGAAGTATCATATTGCTTTTATAGACAGGTGTAACTGTGCAGAAAGGGGAGAGGGAACATCACTACATATACATATATCAGTGAAGTATCATATTGCTGTTATAGACAGGTGTAACTGTGCAGAAAGGGGAGGGGGAGGGGAACATCACTACATATACATATATCAGTGAAGTATCATATTGCTGTTATAGACAGGTGTAACTGTGCAGAGAGGGGAGGGGAACATCACTACATATACATATATCAGTGAAGTATCATATTGCTGTTATAGACAGGTGTAACTGTGCAGAAAGGGGAGGGGGAACATCACTACATATACATATATCAGTGAAGTATCATATTGCTGTTATAGAAAGGTGTAACTGTGCAGAAAGGGGAGGGGAACATCACTACATATACATATATCAGTGAAGTATCATATTGCTGTTATAGACAGGTGTAACTGTGCAGAAAGGGGAGGGGGAACATCACTACATATACATATATCAGTGAAGTATCATATTGCTGTTATAGACAGGTGTAACTGTGCAGAAAAGGGAGGGGAACATCACTACACATACATATATCAGTGAAGTATCATATTGCTGTTATAGACAGGTGTAACTGTGCAGAAAGTGGAGGGGGAAGACCACTAAATATGCATATATCGGTGAAATATCATATTGCTGTAATAGACAGGTGTAACTGTGCAGAATGGGGAGGGGGAACATCACTACATTTACATATATCAGTGAAGTATCATATTGCTGTCATAGACAGGTGTCACTGTGCAGAAAGGGGAGAGGGAACATCACTACATATACATATATCAGTGAAGTATCATATTGCTGTTATAGACAGGTGTAACTGTGCAGAAAGGGGAGGGGGAGGGGAACATCACTACATATACATATATCAGTGAAGTATCATATTGCTGTCATAGACAGGTGTAACTGTGCAGAAAGGGGCGGAGGAGGGGAACACCACTACATATACATATATCAGTGAAGTATCATACTGCTGTCATAGACAGGTGTAACTGCAGAAAGGGGAGGGGAACATCACTACATATACATATATCAGTGAAGTATCATATTGCTGTTATAGACAGGTGTAACTGTGCAGAAAGGGGAGGGGGAACATCACTACATATACATATATCAGTGAAGTATCATATTGCTGTTATAGACAGGTGTAACTGTGCAGAAAGGGGAGGGGAACATCACTACACATACATATATCAGTGAAGTATCATATTGCTGTTATAGACAGGTGTAACTGTGCAGAAAGGGGAGAGCGAACATCACTACATATACATATATCAGTGAAGTATCATATTGCTGTTATAGACAGGTGTAACTGTGCAGAAAGGGGAGGGGGAGGGGAACATCACTACATATGCATATATCAGTGAAGTATCATATTGCATTTACAGACAGGTGTAACTGTGCAGAAAGGGGCGGAGGAGGGGAACACCACTACATATACATATATCAGTGAAGTATCATATTGCTGTCATAGACAGGTGTAACTGCGCAGAAAGGGGAGAGGGAACATCACCACATATACACATATCAGTGTAGTATCATATTGCTGTTACAGACAGGTGTAACTGTGCAGAAAGGGGAGGGGAACATCACTACATATCCATATATCAGTGAAGTATCATATTGCTGTCATAGACAGGTGTAACTGTGCAGAAAGGGGAGGGGGAGGCGGAACATCACTACATTTACATATATCTGTGTAGTATCATATTGCTGTCATAGACAGGTGTAACTGCGCAGAAAGGGGAGAGGGAAGACCACTACATATACATATATCAGTGAAGTATCATATTGCTGTCATAGATAGGTGTAACTGTGCAGAAAGTGGACGGGAACATCACTACATATCCATATATCAGTGAAGTATCATATTGCCGTTATAGACAGGTGTAACTGTGCAGAAAGGGGAGGGGGAACACCACTACATATACATATATCAGTGAAGTATCATATTGCTGTCACAGACAGGTGTAACTGTGCAGAAAGGGGAGGGGAACATCACTACATATCCATATATCAGTGAAAGATCATATTGCCGTTATAGACAGGTGTAACTGTGCAGAAAGGGGAGGGGGAACACCACTACATATACATATATATGTGAAGTATCATATTGCTACTATAGACAGGTATAACTGTGCAGAAAGGGGAGGGGAACATCACTACATATACATATATATGTGAAGTATCATATTGCTGTTATAGACAGGTGTAACTGTGCAGAAAGGGGAGGGGGAGGGGAACATCACTACATATACATATATCAGTGATGTATCATATTGCGGCTATGGACAGGTGTAACTCTGGAGAAAGGGGAGGGGAACATCACTACATATACATATATCAGGGAAGTATCATATTGCTGTTATAGACAGGTGTAACTGTGCAGAAAGGGGAGGGGGAGGGGGAACATCACTACATATACATATATCAGTGAAGTATCATATTGCTGTTATAGACAGGTGTAACTGTGCAGAAAGGGGGGGGGGTAGGGGAACATCACTACATATACATATATCAGCGAAGTATCATATTGCTGTTATAGACAGGTGTAACTGTGCAGAAAGGGGAGGGGGAGGGGGAACATCACTACATATACATATATCAGTGAAGTATCATGTTGCTGTTATTGACAGGTGTAGCTGTGCAGAAAGGGGAGGGGGAGGGGAACATCACTACATATACATATATCAGTGAAGTATCATATTGCTGTTATAGACAGGTGTAACTGTGCAGAAAGGGGAGGGGTAGGGGAACATCACTGCATATACATATATCAGGGAAGTATCATATTGCTATTATGGACAGGTGTAACTGTGCAGAAAGGGGAGGGGAACATCACTACATATATATATATATCAGTGAAGTATCATATTGCTGTTATAGACAGGTGTAACTGTGCAGAAAGGGGAGGGGTAGGGGAACATCACTACATATACATATATCAGTGAAGTATCATATTGCTGTTATAGACAGGTGTAACTGTGCAGAAAGGGGTGGGGTAGGGGAACATCACTACATATACATATATCAGTGAAGTATCATATTGCTGTTATAGACAGGTGTAACTGTGCAGAAAAGGGAGGGGAGGGGGAACACCACTACATATACATATATCAGTGAAGTATAATATTGCTGTTATAGACAGGTGTAACTGTGCAGAAAGGGGAGGGGTAGGGGAACATCACTACATATACATATATCAGTAAAGTATCATATTGCTGTTATAGACAGGTGTAACTGTGCAGAAAGGGGAGGGGGGGAACATCGCTACATGTACATATGTCTGTGAAGTATCATATTGCTGTTATAGACAGGTGTAACTGTGCAGAAAGGGGAGGGGGGAACATCACTACATATACATATATCAGTGAAGTATCATATTGCTGTTATAGACAGGTGTAACTGTGCAGAAAGGGGAGGGGTAGGGGAACATCACTACATATACATATATCTGTGAAGTATCGTATTGCTGTTATGGACAGGTGTAACTGTGCAGAAAGGGGAGGGGTAGGGGAACACCACTACATATACATATATCAGTGAAGTATCATATTGCTGTTATAGACAGGTGTAACTGTGCAGAAAGTGGAGGGGGAAGACCACTAAATATGCATATATCGGTGAAATATCATATTGCTGTAATAGACAGGTGTAACTGTGCAGAATGGGGAGGGGGAACATCACTACATTTACATATATCAGTGAAGTATCATGTTGCTGTTATAGACAGGTGTAACTGTGCAGAAAGAGGAGGGGGAGGGGACATCACTACATATACATATACCAGTGAAGTATTATATTGCTGTATAGACAGGTGTAACTGTGCAGAAAGGGGAGGGGGAGGGGACATCACTACATATACATATACCAGTGAAGTATTATATTGCTGTATAGACAGGTGTAACTGTGCAGAAAGGGGAGCGGTAGGGGAACATCACTACATATACATATATCAGTGAAGTATCATATTGCTGTTATAGAAAGGTGTAACTGTGCACAAAGAGGGGGGGAACATCACTACATATACATATACCAGTGAAGTATTATATTGCTGTATAGACAGGTGTAACTGTGCAGAAAGGGGAGGGGTAGGGGAACATCACTACATATACATATATCAGTGAAGCATCATATTGCTGTTATAGAAAGGTGTAACTGTGCACAAAGAGGGGGGGAACATCACTACATATACATATATCTGTGAAGTATCATATTGCTGTTATAGAAAGGTGTAACTGTGCACAAAGAGGGGGGGAACATCACTACATATACATATATCAGTGAAGTATCATATTGCTGTTACAGAAAGGTGTAACTGTGCACAAAGAGGGGGGGAACATCACTACATATACATATATCTGTGAAGTATCATATTGCTGTTATAGAAAGGTGTAACTGTGCACAAAGAGGGGGGGAACATCACTACATATACATATTTCAGTGAAGTATCATATTGCTGTTATAGACTGGTGCAACTGTGGAGAAAGGGGAGGGGAACATCACTACATATACATATATCAGTGAAGTATCATATTGCTGTTATAGAAAGGTGTAACTGTGCACAAAGAGGGGGGAACATCACTACATATACATATATCAGTGAAGTATCATATTGCTGTTATAGACTGGTGTAACTGTGCAGAAAGGGGAGGGGTAGGGGAACATCACTACATATACATATATCTGTGAAGTATCATATTGCTGTTATAGACAGGTGTAACTGTGCAGAAAGGGGAGGGGTAGGGGAACACCACTACATATACATATATCAGTGAAGTATCATATTGCTGTTATAGACAGGTGTAACTGTACAGAAACGGGAGGAGGAGGGGAACACCACTACATATACATATATCAGTGAAGTATCATATTGCTGTTATAGACAGGTGTAACTGTACAGAAACGGGAGGAGGAGGGGAACACCACTACATATACATATATCAGTGAAGTATCATATTGCTGTTAGAGACAAGTGTAACTGTGCAGAAAGGGGAGGGGTAGGGGAACATCACTACATATACATATAACAGTGAAGTATCATGTTGCTGTTATAGACAGGTGTAACTGTGCCGAAAGGGGAGGGGGACGGGGAACATCACTATATATACATTTATCAGTGAAGTATCATATTGCTGTTATAGACAGGTGTAACTGTGCAGAAAGGGGAGGGGGAGGGGAACATCGCTACATATACAAATATCAGTGAAGTATCATATTGCTGTTATAGACAGGTGTAACTGTGCAGAAAGGGGAGGGGTAGGGGAACATCACTACATATACATATAACAGTGAATTATCATATTGCTGTTATAGACTGGTGTAACTGTGCAGAAAGGGGAGGGGTAGGGGAACATCACTACATATACATATATCTGTGAAGTATCATATTGCTGTTATAGACAGGTGTAACTGTGCAGAAAGGGGAGGGGTAGGGGAACACCACTACATATACATATATCAGTGAAGTATCATATTGCTGTTATAGACAGGTGTAACTGTACAGAAACGGGAGGAGGAGGGGAACACCACTACATATACGTATATCAGTGAAGTATCATATTGCTGTTATAGACAAGTGTAACTGTGCAGAAAGGGGAGGGGTAGGGGAACATCACTACATATACATATATCAGTGAAGTATCAGATTGCTGTTATAGACAGGTGTAACTGTGCCGAAAGGGGAGGGGGACGGGGAACATCACTATATATACATTTATCAGTGAAGTATCATATTGCTGTTACAGACAGGTGTAACTGTGCAGAAAGGGGAGGGGGAGGGGAACATCGCTACATATACATATAACAGTGAAGTATCATATTGCTGTTATAGACAGGTGTAACTGTGCAGAAAGGGGAGGGGGAGGGGACATCACTACATATACATATACCAGTGAAGTATCATATTGCTGTTACAGACAGGTGTAACTGTGCAGAAAGGGGAGGGGTAGGGGAACATCACTACATATACATATAACAGTGAAGTATCATATTGCTGTTATAAACACTTGTAAGTGTGCAGAAAGGGGAGGGGGAGGGGACATCACTACATATACCAGTGAAGTATCATATTGCTGTTACAGACAGGTGTAACTGTGCAGAAAGGGGAGGAGGAGGGGAACATCACTACATATACATATATCAGTGAAGTATCATATTGCTGTTATAGACAGGTGTAACTCTGCAGAAAGGGGAGGAGAACATCACTACATATACAAGTAGTATAACTAGCCGTTTGGTCTG